>QRFJ01002531.1:41607-118871 GCA_006176705.1 Cocos nucifera | reverse complement strand
CGTTTCCCCGCCTGATTTGAAAGCTCTCTGGCCGCGTTGACATGATAGCTTTCTCTAGCTGAGGTCGATGTTGAAGCTCCCTAAAGGAGGTCGTTCGCGGCCTTAACTCTACCCGTAAGGATCTTACCCTAGCCGGTCTAGTCAATTGCTGGGTGTCAGGGGAGTTCTTCTATGCTTCTCTTAACGCGAGGTCTTAGCCCAGTTTCTCGGCGGGAGATCTTGATTCATAGCCGAAGTTGCTCTGGGAGCGCCTTATTCTCCAGTAGCTGAGCTTCCCCGGGGAGATATTATGCGCGCTCGGGGACGTCTTATCTCCTGCGGCCGAGCTTTCTTTCTTCGGGGGAGATCTTTATCTCCTTGTCGGCCTCTTTTCCGAGCTTCTCACTCCCTCGAGTCGGAGATCTTATCTCCTGCAGCCGAAGGTCGAAGTGCGCGCTGGGTCTCTCGGGGGGAGAATCTTATCTCCTACTGGTCGAGCTTCCGTCGGGGGAGATTTATTCTCCTTGGGCCTGAGAGTGGCGCGCCTCATGGGTGGGAGATCTTATCTCCTACGGTTGCAGCTTGCGTCTTCGGGTGCGAGATCTTCATTGCTTGCATCGGAACCTGAGGTGTTCGAAGTGGGCGACGCTCTGACGTGGAGGATCTTATCTCCTGCGCGAAACGGTGCTGTCGCTCGGGGAGATCTTATCTCCTGCGGTCCGTGTAGCTCTCTCAGGGAGATCTTATCTTCGTGCATCGAGGGTCCGAGGTCGAAAGCGCGCATCCGGAGAATCTTATCTCCTGCGGTCGGCTTCCCCTCGGGGGGATCTTATCTCTGCAGCGCCAAGAAGTGCGCGCTTTCGCGCAAGAGATTCTTTATCTCTGGCGCCCCGATGCTTCACTCTTGCGAGGTGAGAATCTTATCTCCTGCAGTGATAGGGTTGAAGTGCTGCGGCGTTCTCGGGGGGAGATCTTTATCTCCTGCGTGAGCTTCCTCGGGGGAGATCTTATCTCCTGCAGCCAAAGTGCGCCGCTGGGAGGAGATGATTTTATCGTAGCTCTTGCGGTGGTCGAAGCCTATGCTCTTTTTGGGGGGAGATTAACTTATCGTCCTCCTGCATGCCTTTAAGGAGAGCGTCGTAGAGATGCTGCGCTGCTATGGTAACATAAAGGAGAGAATTTGATCTCTCTTGCTTTCTGCTTGCTTCCTATTCGGAGGCGAGATCTTGATATCCCGTAGCTGTGTTGCGAGATGGTTGTGGTGCTACCCGCATTATAGGTTAAGACGGTTCTACCTCCGTTCCTGAACCGAGGTGGCTAGATGTAGGCGCTTTGGTTGTTACCGTGGTCGTTCGACTCGAGAGATCTTACTTAGCTGAGGTTGTATTCTAATCGTGTCGGCTTTCTGGATATAGGGTCGGCTGAAGAGAGATTCTTATCGTCTAGCGAGGTTGGTGCTCAACATTACGGATGCAAGGTTTTCTCTCCTGTCCTGAAACTCAGATTGGCTGTGTCGTCCGGTCCTCGGCGGTTTGGGGGAGACGAATCTTTATCTTAAGGCCGAGGTGTCCTACGGTCGCGATCAGGGAGAGATCCTTTTCTCGCGACCTGCGGTGTCGCTCCGCGTTAGGATGAGGTTCTCCTCTCTATTCCCTGAAACGAGGCTGTTTCGCTGGTTGGCCTCGGTGAGAAGATCTTATCTTGACTAGCCGAGATTGTCTACGGTCGCTTTCGGCGAGAGTCTTATCTGATGTCTCGGGATAGGTTAGGGCTCGCGTTAGGACGAGGTTTCTCCTCCTGTTTCCTAACCGAGGTTGGCTGGTCGCTCGGCGTGAGAGAGTCATATATCTACTAGCCGAGAGTGTGTTGCATCCGCTAGTTAGGAACAGCAAAGGATTCTCTACGCGGCTAACTGCTTCTTGTAATTCTAAGGATAGTGAGTTTTTTGCGCGTGCAGAAAGAATTAGGAGAGAAAAGGAGAGGAAGAATTGTTAAAACCAGAAGGAAAGCCAACTGCGCGAACCATTCCGTTTGAGGTCCGTCGGGGTGTTGTTGCACGAGTTGCCTCGGCAGCGAGGTCCCATCAAGAGCGACCTGTTTATGAGATTTACAGTAGCGTGGCACAGTCGCTTAATATATCGAGAGAGCGAATGCTTGTCTTGACTTTGTCGCTCGGATGGAGACGGGACGGATCGCCGATGTATAGCTGCTCCTAGCTCCTCCTCGGTGGCGTTGATGACGCGCGAGCTGCGCCGACTTTCTCTGTCTATTTTCCTATTACGGTGGCGCTTTTACGATCTTCTCCGCTTCCAAGACTGGCGTTGGCGAATTTACTTCCGCCCTTTTGGCGAAGCTCTCAAATCTCGTCCTAAGCTGCAACGTATTCCTGAAGCTTGATAAGTATTCCTTATATCGTGGTCCTGTGGTCGCGATTGGTAGGGTGGCTTTACTTGCTTACGACGCGCACGGATTGGGGGACGCGCCGAGTCCTTCGGAATTTATGGGCGGCACGACTTCAATTATGTGGTGAATTCTGCTGCTGAGTTCGCTCAACTTAGCTAGCCGAACTCGTCGTGGGAGAACTTCGTATCCGGCACTCGCTCTGTACCAAACTTACTGTGATGGTCGGAGTTGGCTCACTTGCAATCGGACTTCACATGATAAGCCTCTCAAAAGGGGAGGCTCGTGCTCCCTGCCGAACTTACATTTCGATAGATAGACTGTGAGTTCGGCTTCCCACGAGACTTTCATCACGTAGGACAACGTTTGCTTCCGCCTTCGTTTATGCCGGAACTATCATTCCCGCTTTGGGAGCTCCGGCTTTTCGACGGGCGAACTTCATGTTCGGGAAGCTAGGAGAATCGGACTTCCTCCCGCTAGCTTGCATTCGGCTTTGGAGAGAACAGGCTTTCTCGACGTGCACTGTATCTGAATTGTGGAGTTCGACTTTCTCCAAGCCCAAGAACTTCATCTCGGTTGAGGAGATTCCGCCTGAATATCATTCCGCTTCTCGGAAGATGGACTCTGCTCTCCGTTTCTCTCCTACAAGGCGATGTGCATGCCCGAATGCTCTTCCTCTAACCAGTTCCTCGATTTTTCAAGCAAGCAAAGTCTCAGATCGAGGCTTGCTCGCACTGCTGCCTGTAATCACCGAATCGAGGCGGGGCCGAGAACACCATCCAGAAGCTAGCTCTAGCAATCTAATGTGGGCCTTTGGGTGGACTGGGCTGCCAAGTGGGAGCCCGGTCCTGGTCGAAGCTCTCGAGGCATCTGTTCCTCTCGGTGTTGAGAACAAGGGAGAACTCCAGATATGGGAAGAAGAGGAGATCCCGAGTACTCTTTAAGAAACAAGGAAAACCTCGAAGGTCGATGGTGGGCCCTTCCTCTAGCGCCAATCTATTGGTGAGAGAATCCATCTTGCGTCGGGGTCGTGAGTCGAGGCCGCTAAGGTTCGCCGGGGACCTGCAACGAAGTCCGTTCGAAACCGATTGGGGGGTGGCTCCGCAGGACGCCTCCGCGGTCAAAGTTTAGTTCTTTCGCCAAACAGTAATGGATGCTCGCAATAATTCGGAGCTTAGAGATGAGGAGGAGAGCTTAGAGAGTCGAGAGTTCAGAGAGCTTAGCTTGCGTATCTAGAGGGGTCCTTTTATAGCGGAGCTTAGTTGATGGTGACGGACATGCCGTTTCGGCACAGAGTACGTTGGGCTAGCTAGGAGTTTGTACGGAGAGGAGGCTGTCGTCCGGTGGATCGGGAGCTATACGGCATGTTCGTGGGCCGCATGGAGTCCGGTAGGAGAGGAAGGCATCGTCCGGTGGAATCGTGGGAGCCAATTGGCCGAGTCGTGGGGCCCCATGAGTTCGGTACGGAGAGAAGCGTCGTCCGGTCTTGTTGCAGGCGACAGTCGTCCAGAGGAGTTCGGACTTTAACAGAGTTCGGCTGAAGGGGAAACCCGGGAGGATCGGATGGCGGAATGGGCATTCTGGGAGGAGTCCATCTCCGTCCTGCAGCTTGAGTCCAAGGAGCTCGTGCCGGAAAGTTCGGCCGGCGGTGGGTGTTCGGCCCCGATAGCCTGGACACTGGGGAGTTCGCCGCTAGGCAGTCGGCTGCTGAAGGAGTTCGGCCGGGGATCTGAAGGGTCGCTTCCCGTGGGGGAGTCTGAAGGAGTTCGGACGCCCAGGGAGAGTTCGCCAGAAGTCGTCTCGACGCTGGGAGCCGAAGAGCTTGGAAGCTGACCAGTTCGGCCTGCTGGAAGAAGCTCGGCCGCTGGGTAGTTTCTGGCTGAAGCGCCGTTGCCAAGAGCTCTTGTCGGCTGACTGTTACAATTATAGCTGCGTCGGGCCGGCTTGCGAGGAGCGAGATTTATCCCCAACAAATACATTGCAGTTAAGATAGGAAGCTTTCAACGCCGGTTGGTGTATCCATGAGTAATGTCCAGTTGTATGAAAGAAAAGCCTTGTCCTCACGTTTCTCTCCTCTTCAATTGCCTCGCTCAAGCAGCTACCCACTGAAACAAAAAATACCAGATCGATACAAAAGGCAAACTGCGAGGAGGATGGAGGAACGTTCAGATGAAGGGACTCTATTTAATTGTGAACGAACCTTCATATCATGGACAGCAGTGCAAAAAATATGGATTGATCTTGAAGATTGAGAGTTACAAGCGTGGAAGCTCTAATGACCACAAATTGCAGACACATCTCCAGAAATTTCAGTGATATTGCTGAGTACACTGTTCCTCACCCTCGCATTCCGCAATCTCCACCCGAACCATGCGCCTGGAAGGGAATGGAATGGTAATAATGGTATCTGTTTATGGTTGATCTCAGGTAGCACTCGTAGTTTTGTTGGCTGCTAAGATTGTGACGTCAGGTTAATGCCTGCAAAATTGATACGCAAGATGGACTACGTGGTTAAGGTAGCCAATGGAAAACACCTCTGTAGCCTTCATCCTCGCAGGAATTCTGCCGTGGAGTTCCCACCAAATTGGGATCTTCATCCTCTTCCAAAACTGAATGCTGTCGTTTTCCCTTTAAGTGGCATTGACGTTGTCTGGGGGTTAATTGGCTGCGCCCTTGGGCCCCATTTGTGGGACTTCTCCTTATGAGGAGCATACTCCAAACATAAGGCGCAACAAGATAAGGGTTACGTAAGGGCTCCAGGATCCACAACAACCAACTCAGTTTGTTTTTAACGCTTTCAAGGTCACAGTTTTCTCTCGGAATGCTAGTGATCATCTAAATCCTAGTTGCAAAAGTTGTGGCTGAATTTCAGCCTTATTCGAGGAAACCCAACCGAGCTTTCCTCCTAGCAGAACTTGTGATCACAGAATTCCTTTAGAACAAGGCACCAAAGCTAGTGGTGGTTCGTTCCCTACAGATATCCGCATGCTTCTAAAAGGATGAAATTGAACAACAAGTGTGCTGCGATTGCAACAAGGAACTAATAGACCCAGTCATTTCTACCATCTCCTCTCCATCATCCTAGTTCCAAAAATCGATGGTTTTGCAACCTATGTTGTTGGATTACCGAGACTTAATTCAAAAAGGTGAAGGACACATTCCAATCTGTATTGATGAAACTCTTGGAAGAATTGGAGGAGCTAAAATTCTTTCCAAAGTTGGATCTACGTTCGGGCTGTCATCGAAGTTCGGGATGCTCTCACTGACATCAAAACAATGACTTCCTTCCATACTCCTATGGCCACTTTCGAAATTTGGTCATGCTTTTGGGTTTACGCCGACGCTCCTATCACATGTTCAAGCCTTGATGAATGAGTATTTCGTCCCCTATGTAAGGAAGTTGGTTTTGGTTTTTTTTGACGATATTTTTTTGTGCTATGAGGTAGTGATTCGGTGGAGCATTTGATATCATCTATGTCTGTTTATTTAAGCTTCTATCAACCAGACAAAGTTGATCCTTCAAGGTAATCCAAATGCTCTTTTGGCCCAATCTCAGATTGCAATACTTGATCATATTTATTAGAGCAAGAGTAAGAGTACAGGCGGACCAATTTGAAAAATTTGAGCTATGCTTGATTGCCCTTCAGATATCCAACGAGAGATGGGGAGAATCCGTGGCCTTGTTGTCTCACATCCAGATATAACTCTCGCAAATTTTTCAAAATTATGGAATTATTGCTGCCTCTCATTGACTATTGTGCAAAAATTCCTTCTCAATGGTCAGTCCAAGGCAGTTCAAGAGCCTTCGAAATGCTCAAGGAAACCATGATAACTACTACTTCTAATTTGGCTTCTCCGGACTTTGAATCATCCATTTGTCGTGGAATGTGACCGTGCATGCTGATTCAGGAATGGGAGCGTCCTTTTGCAGAATTGATATGACCCATAGCTACTTCAGTAAGAAGTCTGGCAATGAACATCGCAAAACCTTTCCGGTTACGAGAACGAGCTTGATTCGGTTGGTTAAAGGCAGTCAGACATTGCATTCTTACTTATGGGGAACGCACATAATAGTCCGGACAGAACACCCATACAGCCTCAAATTCCTCTTAGAAAAAAGGTATTAACTCCTTCTCAACAAACATTGGTATAACAAGTATTGGTTTTCTCTTTCACAGTTGAGTACAAGCCAGGATAACCTCAACCACTGTGGCCGCATGCTCTCTCAAGAACGGGATGCGTGATACTTTCAGTATTTAATTGCTTATTTCATGCCCCAGTGAGCATATTTGATTGAATCACCCGAAACTGATAAGACAGGGAGTCACGTTATGCTCAGAGATCCTATGTGAAGGTCCACACATGAATAATTCCTCATTAAGCAACAAAGCAGCTGGACTCTTGGAGTTTCAAAACAAGGATTCTCTTCTACAAAAATAGATTACTCCCAGCATTCTCCTTCTTATTTCAAACCAGTAAAATGAAGACACTTCATAATCTAGTATTAAGATGATGCCCTAGAAGCCGATTGCTAAACACTTGTAATACACTAAAGGATAATTTTTATAATTTTAATTATAATATTAATAAAAGATTATTTTCTATCAACAGTGTGTATTAAGTATCTGTGATAAAACACCTTTGAGTTAATGGTAATTGACAATATCATATTTCAAAAGTTAAAAATTTAAGACATGAATTTTCATAATTAACTCATAAACTCGCTTCCGACTGTAGGATCATCCACAAAAATGGTGATCGATCGGAAGGTTGGTATACGATTGCTTTTTTGGATAGATATGCCTTGAGTCTATGTGTGGAGACACTGGAGCGAGAGTAATATGATATTCGTTAGAAATGAGTGCACACTGAAGCAGACATCTCGAGCAGGTCATAAGAAAGTCTGCTTTCGTCCATGACTTGGCTCGATATCTATAGTGTGTGTGTTGATCTTTTTGACTGAGGTGCATCGGCATTCATCTTGAAGGTGTTATAGTTTGACTACACATAAACTCAGTTTTTTAGTCATTTAAATATCTGAGGTGTATGTTGCTATAGCATATAATTGAGAAATTTGATTGCATCAATAGGGATCTATCTACCCGGTAGATGAGGAGTAGCCCTAATGAAATCATGAGATTGAGTCTTAAGCCTATGGGCCATGACAGAGTGATAGATGATAGAAAAAGAGTTTCCTATAGGTTAACATTGGACTCAAATTGAATGATAATCTCATGATAATAAATGGAATGTTGGGTTTGACTTAGTACTGCTGAGTGGAATGGAGTACGCGTAAGGGAAGAAGGAAGAGTACTATAACGGGAAATAGTGCGGGCGAGGATACGGTTAACAAATGATAATCGTTGGCAAAATAAACAGACGAACGATGAAGATGTAATGATGAGGGATGAGAGAACACCCAAGTGAATTGAAAGAATGATGACGATAGGCGGTGCAATCGATTAGCGGGGTTGAGCAACAGAGTAACGAGGAAACTTCAGCGCTAGCGTAGCTATGGGAGTATCTGTTGCCAATGGCTGAGCTCATGATACATAATGTTAGTTGAACTTTAGAAGATTAGTAATGGTTGTGTATAACTGACGTCATGCGAAGATTCGAATTGGGAATACATCGTGCTGGAAGTGATTAACACTCAGGGACGTTAGAATGCTATGTGGTAAACTGCAAACCGATGACTGAGAGGGTATCACACCCGTGAGCAACAACTTATGGAAAGGAGATAACCAGCGACGCAATGACAGAACATACCAGCCCAATCAAAATGTTAATACTAATAAAGAATACGGACGTGCAGGCCGCTGGCTCTGTACGTAGTAGCCTGATTTAAGTCATCCCGAGTTGGACGAATGTAGCACCAGATCTAGATAATGGAATTACCAGGGAACACCCGCTGAGCTTAATTGTTAAAGCGGCAAACTATGCGAAAGGCTTAAAGAGAGATCAGATTAGAATGGCACAAAGACTAACGTGGATAAACAAAACGATCAAGCGTTGAGTTGAGAGTAGAGGTCTTGTGAGGTGTAGCAAGAAACGAATATTGAGATCTGAAGTAATCCCGGTTGCGCCGGGGCGTCAGTGAAGCGGGTAGACGTGTAAAATAGATAGAAATGCGGGATGCGCTATAAGAGCGATGGAAGGAAGCGGTGGTGCACTTCGCAAGGAGCCTTGGCTTAAATCGTGCACACTAACCGAATCCGGCGGTTCGGGCACACCGAGAGTGCACTGGCTTGAGTATCATACGCGTATTACAGTGAGAATCGAAGGATTAGCATACCTGTGCTTGCGTGGTGGAATCAGCTGTAAGGTATGATAGCTAAATGGAATTGCGTTATAACTGAAGGCCTTGGTAGCTGATACAATATTCATAACGGTCAATACGCAGATTGATCAGACCGGTGGTGATAACAGTATGACGTATAGAAATAGCATTACCTTGAAGAGATTCAATATTTTAGGGCCGACGATCTGGCATTAAGCGACCGTCTGTCGCAGGATTGGAAAAAGTAGGATATATGAGCAGGCCTGAGCCACACGATGCCGTGCTGAACTCCGAATCGTGATGTAAGCATGTGACGGGTGATGAAAGCGAGCGTAAAAGAAGGAATGATTGAGATTGCCAGTGAGGATGGGAGAGTTCACTAATTGAAACGGCAATGGGGCGGGCGGTCAATCAAGATTACGCGGAGGGAATGGCCAGGCTGGAGAGTCTGTCGACTGTGCAGTCATCCGTCGTAGCTAATCATGGGAGCTGAATCCGCGAAAACGCACTGATGTTGATAAGGGGTCACATACGCTGGAGGGACGCGCAAAGGTCGCGTAGCCTATGTGATTCCCAGTAGGGAGATGAGATTGGGGTTGCACGAAAAATACGATACTCACTGCGTATCTATAAGAGGAATAGACAGTGAGAGAATGGAAGCGGGTTATACTCGATCTGATAGTGACGAGCACGTTGAGCGAGCAGAGTTGTGCGGGAGGTATCGGCACCAGCGTGTAGGATGAGCGGTCTGAAGTGTAGGAGACGACGTGACTTTCGAGGTGTTAGAACAAGATTACGGATACAGGGCCAAAGCTCGGAAACTGCGGTGAGGGATGTCTCTAAGATGCTAGCGGTCGCCGATATGCACGAGGAAGGATGGTGAGGTCGGGAGAGCCAAACTGCGAGCGGAGGCCTTAGTACTGGGTAAACACGGGCCAAGGCCGGGACGTATGTACGTAGCTGGAAACGAGTTCCATTTCAACTCCAAACATCGACTGGAGATGAGGTCTTCCCCCAAGCCTCAGCCTCAACTTCAGCGTCAACATTGGCTGGAGATGAGACCTCCCCCGAGCTTCAGCTGCAACAAACGCGGAGCCTGGAAGAAGACTTCGGCAGTCGCCTGTTTTGGTACTCCCTTCAATTTTTGAACTCGGGAGTGGGGGGGGCTACTGTTGGGGATAAATCCCGCTCCTTCCGAGGCCGCTAGATGGCACTAAAGCTATCGGAGTGCTACCAAGGCCGTCACAACTTCGCCCTCACCCGAAGAGAGAAGATAGGAAGAGAAGAGAGGGAGGGAAGGATTGCAATGAGGGCGACTTGCCCCTGTTTTAAGCTTTTTTATTTTTGCCAACTCACAGTGAAGTTGGCAACCCTGTTGCAATCCAAAGGAAAGCAGAATCGCTCCTCCGATCATCTAGAGGCCTCTGTGGCCCTCCTTCCCTGCAGACGGGCTTCAGCCGAACTCCCAGCGGCCGAGCTTCTTCCAGCAGGCCGAACTGGTCAGCTTCCAAGCTTCTTCCGGACTCCCAGCATCGAGACCGAACTTCCTGGGCGGCCGAACTCCTTCAGACTCCCCACGGCCGAACCCCTTCAGACTCCCCATGGCCGAACTCCTTTAGCTGCCTGGACTGCCTAGCGGCCGAACTCCCCAGTGTCCAGGCTTCGGGCCGAACACCCACCGCCGGCCGAACTTCCTGACGGCCGAGCTCCTTGGACTCCAAGCGGCAGGACGGAGACGGACTCCTCCCAGACGCCCGTTCCGCCATCCGAGCTCCTCCCGGGTTTCCCCTTCAGCCGAACTCTGTTACAAGTCCGAACTCCTCTGGACGAACTGTCGCCTGCAACAAGACCGGACGACGCCTTCCTCTCCGTATCGGACTCCATGCGGCCCACGACTCGCCAGTATGGCTCCCACGATCCACCGGACGATGCCTTCCTCTTCGTACCGGACTCCATGCGGCCCACGACATGCCAGTATGGCTCCCACGATCCACCGGACAACGCCATCCTCTCCGTACCGAACTTCATGCTGCCCAACGACTCTCTGCCAGACGGCATGGCCGTCACCATCAACTAAGCTCCGCTATAAAAGGACCCCTCTAGATACGCCAAGGCTAAGCTCTCTGAACTCTCGACTCTCTAAGCTCTCCTCCTCATCTCTAAGCTCCGGAACTCATTCCGAGCACTCCATTACTGTTGGCCGAAAACTAACTTGACCGTCGGAGGGTCCTGCCGGAGCCACCCCCACCGGTTCCGGACGGGACTTCGTTTTGCAGGTCCCCGGCGGCGACCTCAGCGGCCTCGACTCCGGCGACCTCCGGCGAAGACGGATTTTTGCACCAATAGTATTCTTGCAATCCACTGAGATAAAGTTGAATCTTCTGGTCCTGTGTCAGAGTCCTTGCTCGTGAGACCAGAATGTCGAACTTTGTTTGATAGTCTGCTACAGAACCAGTTTGCTTTAGCTTTGCTAATTCACCCAATTTGTTACCACGAATAGGTGGTCCAAAATGAAGATGGCATTGGTGTTTGAATTCCTCCTGGATTAGGGGCATCGTTCATCAGCTGTAAGAACCATGATTGAGCTATACCTTCAAGGTGAAAGGAAGCCAAACTAACCTTCTCCTCCTCTAAAGTTTGCTGATGGCGAAAGAAGTGCTCGCATCGGCTAAGCCAACCCAAGGGATCGTCCTGTCCGTTGAAGCGTGGGAAGTCAAATTTAGTGAATTTTGGAACAATGGAACTGCTCCCAGAATTTTCGGAACCTGCCGAAGTTGCTGTTCCTTTTCCTCTTTGTGCTCGAAGGTGACTGCTGCATTCGGCTGTCTGTGCTATGGAAGATTGGGCAATGTCACAGGTAAGGGCCTCCAATTTTGAGTTCAATTCGTCCTGGCGAGCCTTGTTGACAGCGTGCTCTTCGAGGAACAAGGCCAAGATACGGTCAAGTTGCTGTTGAATGGAGTCCCCCGTAACACTTGGCTCTGATACCAAAATGTTAAGGTCCCTCGAAATGGATCGTGTTATGGGTCCATGGACTGGAGATTGGGGACAAGTGAGTGAAGGCTGGAACCCGAGGATTTCTTTTTGCGACCTATGATTATGATGGAACAGCCTCGTTAGAGAGAACGTGAAAATCTCTCAAGTACTCAAAAACTTTTCGGAATTTTCTCCTCTTTCGTTTATTAACTTGCTGCATTTAAATAGAAATGGAGAAATAACCATCTCCTACAAACAAGGAACTATAAACAAACATGGAGGAACACCGTCCTACAACTAAGGAAAGGAAGTTTAAAGAAAACAACAGCTGAAATCCACTAAGCAATAACTGAAATCCACTATTTACATCATGAACTAATAACTTAGAAGCACTACGAACATGGCAGCACCACAATATCAACTGTCAGAATTGGCTTGGACTTGGTCTCCTTGCATCGTCTTCTTCTGCCCATGAGTGAACCTCTTGTAGATCTTCCAGGGCCTGCTAACACCATCCAATGTCCGATCACATTTTGTGTGGTCAGTACGTTTCCTAAGTTAATCCTTTTAGAGGTTAATCTGTCCGAAGTCAATGCTCAAGACAGGAGTCTGAAACTAAAGTCTTATTTTGGCTGAGGTAGATTTCTGATGTCGATTCCGAATCGAATATTTGGTAATGTGTCTTCACAAATGTGTCTTATGAATCGAAAATTTCGTTGAGACAGTTGAGTCATCCACCGTTCGACTTAGGAATGTGTCTACAAAAAACTTCCAAGACATTAGCTTGTGGAGGTCCTAACTTAGGCCAGGATATCTCCTCATCATCGATTTTTAGCCGAACACAACTTTGGAGGTCTCGATCAGAGCTGAAATATCTCTGAGGGATCGGTCCAATCCAATCCAATCAATGGGTTCAGACTAATGTCTAAGTATCTCTTGATTGATATTGTATTCGACTTATAGCCGAGGATGTACACTACTCATCTATGGTAGTCCGACCTATTTGACTTTAGTGTAAAACATGTATGAATTTGAAGAAGAATAAATTTATTAATAAAAATAAGTGGTTACAAGTCTTACTGATAATATAGTGGAAGGTTCTCGTTATTCCATGTCTAAGGAATGGGAGGGCCGTTTGAGATTTTCTATTCTATATGCCTTGGATCAAATGGCCTCGATGATCTGATATGGTCCTTCCCAGTTCAATGCTAATTTATCTTGCTCTATAGACTTAGATACTTTGGCTCATTGAAGGATGAGGTCACCGGAGCATCTTCATTTTGACTTGGGTGTTGTAATAGCGGGCCATTTGTTGTTGGTACGAGGCTATTCTAATCCGAGCTTATTCACTTATTTCCTCCAACAAATCTAGATTTGTTCAGAGCCAACATAGATTTTCTTGTTCGTTGTAGTATTCCATCCTAGTCGACGATATTCCAATTATGATTGGAATGACTGCTTTAGGCCCAAAGGCAAGGTTGAAGGAAATCTCTTTGGTTGGCATCCGAGGAGTTATTCGATATGCCCACATAACATTGTAGAGCTCTTACATGTACATTCCCTTCGCTTGGCCAAGTCTGGTCTATAAGCCACGTAGAATTGTGTGATTAGTTATCTTAGCCTCTCCATTAGATTGTGGATGCTTTATCAAGGTGAGCCTATGGTTGATGTAGAGTTCTGAGCAAAAATTCTTGAATTTTTGATTGTCGAATTGATGTCCATTATTAGTAATAATAGTTCATGAAAGTCCAAAACGATAAATGATCGACTTCTACACGAAGTTTCGAGCTTTTGCCTCGTTGATCTACGCCAAGGGTTTGGCTTTGATCTATTTGATAAAATAGTCGATAGCCACAATTAAAAACTTCTTTTGCCTGGGTGCCTATGGGAATGGTCCGAGGATGTCAATTCCCCACATCACAAAAGGACAAGGGGCAACAATTGATCTAAGCTCGGTTGCCGACCTCTATTGAATGTTGGTGTACCTCTACCATTGTTTGTATTTTCTGACAAGCACGGCCACATCTTATTGCAAGATCAGCCAGTAATATCCTTGTCGGATGATTTTATATGCCAAGGATCTGCCCTCCAAGTAGTTGCCATAAATTTCTTCGTGTACCTCTTGAAGAGTGTAATCCACCTCGAATGGACATAGGCAATGCAGCAGAGGCAAGGAGAACAACTTTTTGTAAAGTTTTCCTTCTAAATAGATATAACACGGTGCTTGGTATTTGACTTTACAAGCTTGAATGGGGTCAACTGGTAGGTTTTCCTTGACCAAATAGTCGATGATGGGGTCCATCCAACTCGGCTCATGTCGACTTGTAGCACTACAGGCTCTTTAATGCTTCATGCTTGTAGATGCTCGACGAAGACCCTTCTATTATGGTCGGCTAAACTCGAGGTGACGAGATGAGATAAGGTGTTGGCTTTAGCATTTTCTGACCTCGATATTTGTTGGACCTCTAAGATTCAGAATGTTGCTGATATATTTTTGAGCTTTTGTAGATACTTCGCCATCATATGATCCTGGCTTCATACTCTCCTCGGATTTGGTGAGGACAAGCTGTGAGTTAGAGAAGACCTTGAGATCTTTGACTCCAAGCTCTTTAGCAAGGTGAAGCCTGACTATCAACACCTCATATTTGGTCTCATTATTAGAGGCTTTAAAGCTGAATCGAAGGGCATACTCAGTCACAACTCTTTCTGAGCTGGCTAGGATAAGCCCAACTCTACACCCATATGAATTTGAGGTTCCATCGGCATACAGGACCCATTGTGGAATGTCTCCAATCTCCTTGGATTGTACTGAGGATGGTTCCTCATCTGGGACAGTGCACTTCATGAGGAAGTCAGCTAAGGCTTGTGCCTTCATTGTAGGCCAAGGATGAAAACTAATGTTAAATTCTCCAAGCTTGATCATCCACTTCACCTTATGTTCGGAAGTATCCGGCCTTTGGATAATCACCTTCCAAGGTTAATTGGCTAGGATGACCATCGAGTGAGCTTGAAAATAAAGTTGGAGTCATCGGATGGAGGTGATCATTGTGTAAAGCAACTTTCCGACCTTAGAATATCTAGTTTCTGCCTCTCAAAGAATCTTGCTCGTATAGTAGATCGGCTTTTGGATACCTATATCTTCTTGGACCAAGATTGAGCTAATAGCATCAGGTGAGATAGCTAAATAGATCAATAATTCCTCACCTTCTATGGGTTTGGATAGAAATGGAGGAGACCTGATATATTGTTTGAGCTCCTTGAATGTAGTGCAACATTCGTTCGATCACTCAAAAGTCTTTATTTACCTCAGTACCTTGAAGAAGAAGAGGCACTTCTTAATCGACTTAAAAATAAATCAGTTGAGAGCCACCATCCAACCAGCCAAGCTTTGTACATCCTTCTTAGTAGTTGGATGCTTCATATCAAGCAAAGCTCAAATCTTCTCCAAGTTGGCTTCTATTCCCTACTGAGTCACCATAAATCCAAAAAACTTTTTCGATGTAACTCCAAAGATGTATTTATTTGGATTTAGCTTCATTTGATACTACCGCAACTTGCTGAAGGCCTCTGCTAGGTCGGTAATGTACCGATCTACTTTGGTGCTTTTTTGTAGACTTTCATGTTGCTACCAATCTCGTGCTTGAACACTTTATTGATGAGATACTGATATGTGACTTCTACATTCTTTAACCCAAAAGGCATCATTCTATAATACTACAAACCTTTGCTGGTTATGAAAGCTATTTTTTTCTCATCCTTGGGTTCCATCTGAATCTGATTGTATCCTAAAAAGATGTCCATGAGGCTCAATAGCTGATGTCCTGAGGTGGTATCTATGAGTTCATTAATCCTCAGAAGTGGAAAACTATCTTTTGGGCATGCATTAATGAGGTCAGAATCATCAATACAAATTGTCCACTTGCCATTGGCCTTCTTGATCATGATAACATTAGAGATCCCACTTAGGTAATGGGCTTCACATATAAATGTTAGATATATGTGCCCTAGAAGTCAGAATTGGCTAACACTTGTAATACACTTCTAGGGGCAAAATTATAATTTTGACTAAAATCAATAAATGGGTTATTTTCTATCACATATGTGTATTTAGTGTCTGTGATACATCCTTTGAGATAATGGTAATGATAATTCATATTTTCAAGAGTTGAAAATTTAAGACATGAATAATCATTATTAACTCATAAATTGCTCCTGACCATAGGATCATCACGAGGATGGTGATTGATCCGGAAGGTTGGTGTACAATCGCTTCTCTTTAGTAGATGAGTCTTGAGTCTACGATGTGGAGACACCGGAGCGAGAGTACAGGTACTCGTTAGAGAACGAGGGCACTGAGCGTGACCACCTCGAGTAGTCATTAGGAAGTCTACCTTCTCGTCAATGACTGACTCGATGCTGCAGTAGTGTGTCTGGTTCTTTGACCTGAGATGCATCGGCAGTTCACCTTGAGGGTGTTATAGTTTGACTACACCATTACTCGGTCTCCTAGCCATATGGAACCCTGAGGTGTATGTTGGCTATGACATGTTCATTGTAGGAACTGGATTGCATCAAGATGGAATCTATCTACCTCGGTGGTAGAGGAGTAGCCCTATGATGATCATGAGAATCAAGTCCAGAAATCCATGGCCATGGTAGAGTGAAATAATAGAAAGAGTTTCTATTTAGATTTTCACATTGGACTCGAATCGAATGATTACATCATATGACAGAGACTAGGGTTTGACGAGTTCACCTTAACCCTAATCTGATCGGGGCTCAAGATAGAAGAACTTAATCACACAGGTAGCTGCACCAAGAGGTTCGCATTCAGCTCTGATGGGTTGCCACCATATACTGCTAGGTGTCACTGGTGGATTTTGGGAGCAATTAGAATGATTTAGATGATCGATCATTCTAGCTGTTCGAATCAGAAGAGTTCTGATCCATCGAAAGGAGTTTCGATGATGTCGATGATAGAGATCATGACATATCCCATTACCATACAGAACTGAACCTAACTGGGTCACACAAATAAGGGTTTGAATCTGGTGATCATCAATTGAACTGATCTAGTTCAATTGATCTGAATGAGATTCAATTAGGTTCAAGGAAATCGTGCTAGCACTCGATTGAACCTAACGTTCTTCTTTTGCTATCATAAATAAGTTGTCCTGTCTGAGCCAAAGGAGTTTGTGCTCAAATCAGAGGCCTTCATATGGTCTGACTGGAGGTTGTCCAAGTCAGAAAAGGTTGTCTTATTTTGTAAGACATTACCTGCCATTTTTGGTCACCTGCCATTTCTTGTTCTTTGACTTTGGTCAAAAGTCTACCTTTGACTGGTCAAACGTTGACCATTGACACTTTGACTTTTGACCACATGTCATGCACCTATTGGAGAGCTGGTGGGGGCCTGTCCCCCTACCAGAACCTGGCAAGGAGAAGGGCGCACGCCACCCTAGGCGTGTGCCCAAGTTGGAGGCGCCTAGGAGTCCTTGTTGGACAAGGACTCCATCTCCTTTTTGGATTCCAATTAGAGTTCTTCTAAGAACCAACTTTGACTGGTCTTAGGCACCCTCTAAGGAGGAATCCAGGGGACTCTATTCCCACCAATCAGATTTAGATCTGATTTCACAAAGGGTTGTGATTGGTTGGGAAGAAGAGGAGTTGGATCATAGCTTAGTCTATAAATAAGACCCTGTACCCAACTCAGATTAAAAGAGATATGAATGAGATCATAGTTTCCCCACGCCCCAAGGCTGCCTCTCCCTCCTTCTCCATGCCATAGTCTCTTCTCCCCTTGCTCTCCACATCCAAAAGGAGTTTTGGACCTTGGTTGGTGCGATTCAGATCAAAGAAAGGCGATCAAAAATAAGAAGGCTGCGCTGCTGCAAAGGACGACTGCTCATCTTCAAAAGAGTTTTGAAGATCCTCCAGATCTGATTTTTGGAGGTATGATAGAGAAGAAGAGGATCTCCAGATCCAACCTGAGTGGATATCGATAGAGGCCAGGCGCTTGCGTGGCTAAGATCCAGAACCTTCCGCTGCAAACAGGATCATCAACAGGGTAATAGGATTACCCAGATCAGGATAAATTAAATTTAATTTAATTTATCTTTTAATTTTATTTTATTAAAATAATAAGAATTAGATCTGAAATATATTAAGATCTGATTGGGATTAAGAAAAAAATTTTGAAATATATCTCTTGATCTGATCAGATCTGAACGAACCTGGATCGGGAAATCAGGATTTTCCTTCAACTGGTATCAGAGCCATGGTTCTAAATTGTTTAGATCTAATTTTAAATTTATTTTAATTAGAAAATAATTGATTTCAGATGTCACATGAGATGTGATCAGATCTAAAATTAGAAAAAATTAAAATTAAATAATTTGGATCTAAGATTAGAAGATATGCATGACTAGTTCTAGAATAGAATAGTTCTATAGAATATTCTTGCATATTTTTGATTTAATCTAATTAAATCATATTTTAGATCTTTTTATTTACTATTTTTTGATATTATAAGTGTTATAATAATATCTAAAAAATAGCAAATAAAAATTATTTAATTTTTGAATATCATATGAGATATGATTGATGCATGTCTAGACTAGTTGTAGAATAGTTCTACATAATTATCTAGATTAGAATTTATTTTGATTAGATCAATTTAAATCTAATTTTTTAGATTATTATGAGATAATTTAGATCTGAAAATATGCATGATTTGATACATGAGATGTATGCAAAATATGCCATGATTAGATCTACTTTATATATGAGATATATGATATAGATCTAATATTGTTTTGTAGTATTGAATGTTCCTGATTAAGGCATTCCTCTTGGCCGTCCGGTCATAAGAATGAAGAAGGGTTTAAAGGCCCTCTCTTTCCATTCGATGGAGTGTTCTTATGATGTGTAGGGGTGCTGCGTGTTCGTCCTTAATCAGAAACCCAAAACTTACTTTCTACAAAACCCTAGATCCTGAAACCCTAGGATTTATTGTGCATATTTTGTTTATGAACCCTACTTAATTAAGAATTAAGTTTATAGAATATTAATTAGGTCTAAAATTGAGAATTTCAGATCTAAGACATATTCATAATACTAGGTTCGGGCTTGGGTAGCTCAATTAGGTCTAAGCGGTTGATCAAACCGAATCAAGAGTTGGTTAGATGGGATCAACAATGCTTAAATTGACCAGCCTAATAGGATTAAGTCTGGGTCAAGATCGAGTCACGATCAAGCAAGACCTAATTAGGCTCAGAGGTTAGAGTCTGGATTGTAGGCTAACCCAATTGGTTCTGGCTCAATAATTTGGTGTCTAAGGTAAGTTTGGCACAGACGATCGACTGATTTTTAATTGGAAGCTACTCGACCTGAATGCGTTCTTGTACGAGTTAATGGCATATTCCTTCCACCGGTCTCACTTATCTGGCCATATCTGTTGACACAGTTCTGATCTGAGGTGGTCAATAATCCGAGCTAACCCATGCCACTAGGTTAGTCATAATTGTTATGACTAAGCCAAGTCTAGTTTAATGAGACCTGAATCAATTCTCCCTAAGAAAAGATTAAGTCTGAGGTCTTCCACCATTGTAGATGTGCGGGCCCTTCTCGGGGTTGATTGTTCTCGGCTGGATACAGTGGCTCAGTTGCACCGGGAAGATGCAACCATGTCTATTAGGCATTGGATGCTATGGGCTGGAGGATGAGTTGGGCTCAATATTCCGGATACGGTGAGAGACTCAATTAGGAATCCAGTCTATGCAAATGGTGGGTCTGACTTAACTAAGGAGTGGATCAATATTCCGGATACGGTGAGATTCATGAATTAGAGATCAAGTTCGGGTGCACCATGATTAGAGAATCATTGAACAAGAGTTGTTCACTCATTGGCTAACCCATCACCAATAACTGTTAGGTGAGGTGATGAGTAAGTTGGTGAGACCGCACCACCCACTAGAAATCATTAATCGTGGAGATTTTTGCATCTCTACAGAGGAAGTGTAGGGATCCAAAAAAATAGTGGAAGCTAATTTATTTAAAAATAAAATCCTTAAATAAATTGGTTAAGTCAAAATTACAGTATCTAACTAGAATCTTTGACTCTCTACAGGAATATGTCTGCGTCCAACCCATTGGCACGTATCCTAGACACACATAGACTGACCGGATCCAATTATAAAGATTGGCTCAGAAACTACAAAATTATTTTGGGTTCCAGGAAGTTAACCCATGTTTTGGATCAGGACCCTCCCACATTACCAGCCCGTCCATCTGTTGAACAGAGAGCGTCTCTGAAAAAATGGATTGACGAAGATAATAAGGCCAAATATTACATGTTGGGCTCGATGTCTGATGAGCTCCAGCGCCAACATGAGGATATCGGGACTGCTCGTCAAATGTTGGCTCACCTGCAGGAGATGTTTGGTGAACAGAGTCGCGCAGCCAAATATCAAGTCACAAAATAACTTTTTAAGGCTAAGATGCGTGATGGGCAGTCAGTCCAAGATCACTATCTGACAATGATCAAGGACATAGAAGAGCTTGAGAAGCTCGGTGTGAAGTTGGACTTGGACTTACAGAACGATATCATTCTGCAATCCTTGACTGATGCATATGGGCAATTCATCATGAATTACCACATGCATAAACTTCATAATTCCTTGGCCGAGTTAATGAATATGCTGGTTACCGTTGAGCTTTCTATGAAAGGTTCTAAAGGCTCAGTTCTTGCTATGGAATGGACTTCTTCCAAAAGAAAGTCTTATAGAAAGAAAAAGAAGTCTGTGAAAAAGCAAAAGATGGAAGGATCAAAGAAGAAGAAGGCAGAATCGAAGAAAAAGGCCGATGGCAAAGGAAAGTGTTTCCATTGCAACAGCGACGGCCATTGGAAGCGGAACTACCCTACTTACTTGGCCACCCTGAAGAACAAGAAGGAAAGTCCTTCTGGAGGTATGCTCGTTATTGAGTCTAACCTTACGGTTTCTTCTGCATCCAGTTGGGTGCTTGACTCTGGTTCTAGTGCTCATCTATGCACTTCTATGCAGGATCTTGAGGATAGCAGGAGGCTGAGGGATGGAGACATGATCCTACGCGTTGGTAATGGAGCAAGAGTTGCTGCAGTAGCCGTGGGAATATATCCTCTGCGATTACCATCTGGTTTAGACTTAGTTTTACAAGATTGTTATTTTGTGCATGCAGCCAGCAGGAATTTGATTTCTTTTTCATGCTTAGCACAAGAAGGTTATGTGATCACCTTCTTTAAGGACCATTGTAACATTCTTTATGAAAAAAATAAAATTGCAAATGGTTTCCTTATTAATGGTCTTTATCAGCTACATATTGATGTACCTGTTCTAACTATCGAGCAAAACGTGAATGCCAAACGATCTAGGGATAATCCAAATGATAGATATCTATGGCACTTGAGATTAGGTCATATAGCAGAAGATAAGATCAACAAATTGGAGAAAAATGGGCCATTGAGTCCATTGACTTCTGAGTCACATCCAACTTGTGAATCCTGTCTTCAAGGCAAAATGACCAAACTCCTTTTTGTTGGACATGAGGAGAGGGCCACAGATCTCCTTTCCCTAGTACATACTGATGTGTGCGGCCCATTTGATGTGCCGGCTAGAGACAATTTTGTCTACTTCATTACCTTTACCGATGATCTGTCTAGGTATGGGTATGTGTATCTTATGAGACACAAGTCTGAAACCTTTGAAAAGTTCAAAGAATTCAGACATGAAGTAGAAAAATAAATAGGAAAACCCATTAAGGTTCTTCGATCAGATCGAGGAGGTGAATACCTTAGCAGAAAATTCCTAGACTATCTCAAGGATAATGGCATAGTCTCTCAATGGACTCCACTAGGAACACCTCAACTCAACGGAATTTCAGAACGGAGAAATCGGACTCTATTAGATATGGTTCGATCCATGATGAGCTTCATAGACCTCCCTCATTTTCTTTGGGGACACTCATTGTTAACTTCAATCTATCTACTGAATAGGGTTCCCTCTAAAACCGTTCCTACCACACCGTATGAGATATGGCACGGTAAGAAACCAAGTCTGAGTCATCTCAGAATTTGGGGTTGTCCGGCTCATATCAAAAGACAACAAGCGAACAAGTTAGAATTTAGGTCCTTCAGAGCTCGATTCATAGGATATCCTAAAGAGTCATTAGGATACTATTTCTACATTCCAGAAGACCACAATGTGATTGTGAGTCGACATGCCATATTTCTTGAAAAATAGTTTATTCAAGATAGCGGCATTGGAAGGCAAATCAAACTTGATGAGAAAGTCTCACAAGCAGAACGAGCTAAGGACCAAGTGGAACCAAATTAGGTTGAGCCAATAAGAATACTACCTCCTCCACCTCGTAGATCGGAAAGAGTTTCCCGTCCCCCTGAAAGATACTTAGGTATTGTTTCAGAGGATGTAGAGAAAATATTCCTCGTAGGTAATGGTGCTCATGGTGATGATCCCAAAACCTACAACAAGGCGATATCAGATATCAACTTCGAGAAATGGTTAGAGGCAATGCAGTCAGAAATTGACTCGATGCACTCAAACTAAGTCTGGACCTTGGTAGATCCACCAGAAGGTATAGTACCTATTGGATGTAAATGGATCTTCAAGAGAAAGATTGGTGCAGATGGAAATGTGGAGACATTCAAGGCTAGATTGGTGGCAAAAGGTTATAGTCAATGCGAAGGCATAGACTATCAGGATACCTTTTCCCCAGTAGCTATGCTAAAATCCATCCGCACATTGCTTGCTGTTGCAGCCTATTTTGATTACGAAATATGGCAAATGGATGTGAAAACGGCGTTCTTGAATGGATATCTTGAGGAAGATATCTATATGGAACAGCCGCTAGGTTTCACATCCAGTGATACTGATCACAAGGTTTGCAAGCTGCAAAGGTCCATATATGGACTTAAGCAAGCATCTCGGAGCTGGAACACTCATTTTAATGATGTGATCAAAAAGTTTGGTTTCATCAAAAACGAAGAGGAACCATGTGTTTTCAAAAGGGTCAGTGGGAGCGCTGTTGTCTTCCTCGTATTGTACGTGGATGACATCCTCCTTATTGGGAATGATATTCCCATGTTGACATCAGTCAAGATGTGGTTGTCCAAGGAATTCTCCATGAAAGACCTAGGTGAAGCATCCTTTATTCTAGGAATTAAGGTCTATAGGGATAGACCGAATAAGATGCTAGGACTTTCACAGAAGATGTACATAGAGAAAGTACTAAAGAGGTTTAGTATGGAAAACTCTAAGAGGGGATTAATACCCTTCAGACATGGTATTCATCTTTTCAAGAAGATGTGCCCCAGCACACCTAAGGAAATAGAATGCATGAGCAAGATCCCTTATGCTTCTGCAATAGGGAGCCTCATGTATGCCATGCTATGTACACGACCTGATATAGCCCATGCTGTGAGTGTCACAAGCAGATATCAGTCAAATCTAGGTGAAGAACACTGGACTTCTGTGAAATGTATCCTTAAGTACTTGAGAAGAACTAAGGATATGATGCTGGTCTTTGGTAACGGAGAACTCCTGGTCCAGGGATACACAGACTCGGACTTCATGTTTGATATAGATGATCGAAAGTCGACATCTGGGAGTCTGTTTGTGTGCAATGGTGGAGCTATCAGCTGGAAGAGTTCCAGGCAAACTGTGATAGCAGATTCGACCATGGAAGTAGAATATATCGCTGTATCAGAAGCTGCGAAGGAAGCATTCTGGTATAAGAAGTTTGCTGCAGAAATCGAAGTAATGCCATCAGATGCCATTCCTCTATACTGCGACAACAATGGCGCCATAGCCCTTGCTAAGGAGCCAAGGTCTCATCAAAAATCCAAGCATATTGAGCGGCGATACCACCTCATCCGCGATTACCTCAAGAAGGGTTACGTCGAGATCAAGAGAGTCGACTCCGCAGATAATGTGGTAGACCCACTTACAAAGCCATTGGGCCAACAGAAGATCGAAGCCCACCTTGAGAAGATGGGACTTAGACTTGTAGCCAATTGGCTTTAGGACAAGTGGGAGATTGTTAGATATATGTGCCCTAGAAGCCAGAATTGGCTGACACTTGTAATACAATTCTAGGGGCAAAATTATAATTTTGACTAAAATCAATAAATGGGTTATTTTCTATCACATATGTATATTTAGTGTCTGTGATACATCCTTTGAGTTAATGGTAATGATAATTCATATTTTCAAGAGTTGAAAATTTAAGACATGAATAATCATTATTAACTCATAAATTGCTCCTGACCATAGGATCATCACACGAGGATGGTGATTGATCCGAAAGGTTGGTGTATAATCGCTTCTCTTTAGTAGATGAATCTTGAGTCTACGGTGTGGAGACACCGGAGCGAGAGTATAGGTACTCATTAGAGAATGAGGGCACTGAGCGTGACCACCTCGAGTAGTCATTAGGGAGTCTACCTTCTCGTCAATGACTGACTCGATGCTGCAGTAGTGTGTCTGGTTCTTTGACCTGAGATGCATCAGCAGTTCACCTTGAGGGTGTTATAGTTTGACTACACCATTACTCGGTCTCCTAGCCATATGGAACCCTGAGGTGTATGTTGGCTATGACATGTTCATTGTAGGAACTGGATTGCATCAAGATGGAATCTATCTACCTCGGTGGTAGAGGAGTAGCCCTATGATGATCATGAGAATCAAGTCCAGAAATCCATAGCCATGGTAGAGTGAAATAATAGAAAGAGTTTCTATTTAGATTTTCACATTGGACTCGAATCGAATGATTACATCATATGACAGAGCCTAGGGTTTGACGAGTTCACCTAAACCCTAATCTGATCGGGGCTCAAGATAGAAGAACTGAATCACACAGGTAGCTGCACCAAGAGGTTCGCATTCAGCTCTGATGGGTTGCCACCATATACTGCTAGGTGTCACTGGTGGATTTTGGGAGCAATTAGAATGATTTAGATGATCGATCATTCTAGCTGTTCGAATCAGAAGAGTTCTGATCCATCGAAAGGAGTTTCGATGATGTCAATGATAGAGATCATGACATATCCCATTACCATACAGAACTGAACCTAACTGGGTCACACAAACAAGGGTTTGAATCTGGTGATCATCAATTGAACTGATCTAGTTCAATTGATCTGAATGAGATTCAATTAGGTTCAAGGAAATCGTGCTAGCACTCGATTGAACCTAACGTTCTTCTTTTGCTATCATAAATAAGTTGTCCTGTCTGAGCCAAAGGAGTTTGTGCTCAAACAGAGGCCTTCATATGGTCTGACAGGAGGTTGTCCAAGTCAGAAAAGGTTGTCTTATTTGTAAGACACTACCTGCCACTTTTGGTCACCTGCCATTTCTTGTTCTTTGACTTTGGTCAAAAGTCTACCTTTGACTGGTCAAACATTGACCATTGACACTTTGACTTTTGACCACATGTCATGCACCTATTGGAGAGCTGGTGGGGGCCTGTCCCCCTACCAGAACCTGGCAAGGAGAAGGGCGCATGCCACCCTAGGCGTGTGCCCAAGTTGGAGGCGCCTAGGAGTCCTTGTTGGACAAGGACTCCATCTCCTTTTTGGATTCCAATTAGAGTTCTTCTAAGAACCAACTTTGACTGGTCTTAGGCGCCCTCTAAGGAGGAATCCAGGGGACTCTATTCCCACCAATCAGATTTAGATCTGATTTTACAAAGGGTTGTGATTGGTTGGGAAGAAGAGGAGTTGGATCACAGCTAGTCTATAAATAAGACCCTGTACCCAACTCAGATTAAAAGAGATGTGATGAGATCATAGTTTCCCCACACCCCAAGGCTGCCTCTCCCCTCCTTCTCCATGCCATAGTCTCTTCTCCCCTTGCTCTCCACATCCAAAAGGAGTTTTGGACCTTGGTTGGTGCGATTCAGATCAAAGAAAGGCGATCAAAAATAAGAAGGCTGCGCTGCTGCAAAGGACGACTGCTCATCTTCAAAAGAGTTTTGAAGATCCTCCAGATCAGATTCAGATCTGATTTTTGGAGGTGTGATAGAGAAGAAGAGGATCTCTAGATCCAACCCGAGTGGATACCGGTAGAGGCCAGGCGCTTGCGTGGCTAAGATCCAGAACCTTCCGCTGCAAACAGGATCATCAACAGGGTAATAGGATTACCCAGATCAGGTAAATTAAATTTGATTTAATTTATCTTTTAATTCTATTTTATTAAAATAATAAGAATTAGATCTGAAACATATTAAGATCTGATTGGGATTAAGAGAAAAATTTTTGAAATATATCTCTTGATCTGATCAGATCTGAACAAACCTGGACCGGGAAATCAGGATTTTCCTTCAATAAATCCCACCATTATCAGTCTATCCATCTCTTCCTCAATGACTTATTGTCGCTCCAAGGCAAAGCTTCTCTTCTCCTATCTTACTGGTCGGTGTTTTGGGTTCTCATTCAACTTATGAACAATTATGTCAGAAGAAATACTTGGCATGTCCGATGCTAACCAAACAAAGACATTCTCGTTGGCTCGCAAAAATTCCATTAGTTGTTCTTTATTGTCGAGCACTAGCTAAGAGCCAATCTGGATTGTTTTATTCGGATCGTCTCCAAAGGGCATTGTAATGAGTTGCTCGGCTGGCTCTCCTCGAGATTCTTTCGACTTCTCTCTATGGTCTTTGATCGGCACCACTTCTATTGGGCATTTCTCTTTGATGGTTGCAAGAAAACATTGTCAGACAAGCATTTAGTCTCCTTGGATCTCTAATACCTTATTTCGGATCGAGAATCTGATCAACAAGTGATATGTAGAAATAATTGCTCGGAGCGCGTTCTACTTGGGTCATCCAAGGATTGCATTATAAGCCAAAGACATGCAGAAAAAGAGGAAGGTAAGCTGAATGGTCCTTTGATGAGGCTTTGCACCAACAATCACCGACAGAGTAATCTCTTCTTCAACTTCCCCGGAATCTCCCGAGAATCCGACCAAAGGGCTATTGACTTTCTTTAGTTGATTAGTTGGCAGACTTATTCATTAAAATATATCATAAAATAATACATCTCCGAACTTTTATTATCTATAAGAATTTTTTTATATCATAATTAGCTATCGTTATTAATATGACGACAGCATCATCATGAGAAGTTTGAACTTTTCAGATATCATCTTCAAAAAAAAAATTATATCCTCAATCTTTTGTCTCTTTCGACTTTCAGCTTGGTCTTCTACCCCTCTATCACTCCCGAGGCCTGAGATCATGTTGATTACACTAGCTATTAGTCGGTTGTTATTTTCTTTGTCAGACTGGTGCTGAGGTGACTCTTTGAGAGCTTGGTCCTGATGCTTTTGGACATATTTTTCGAGATAGTCTCGTCGGATGAGGGTTTCAATCTCATCCTTAAGGATCAATCTATCTTTTGTGAAGCCTAATTGGGATTGGTCAAGCAGTATGGGGAAGAGTTTGATCGCCATTACTTTGGTAATAATTTTGAAAGAGCTTTTAACTATGCTAATTGGACAGAAATTAGCGTTAAAACTTATACATGTTCTTTTGAAATAAGAGCAATATAATCATATTTTATCTCTTTTTTGTTGTTTTGGTAGTCTAAGAATATTTTATCTTTGATATGTCAACATTATTCTAGTAGAGGTCCTTAAATATAGCAACAGATGACTTTTTGTAAGGTTCCAAAATTCTTAAATGAGATTTAGCATCTAGGCTAGCTCCGATGGCCAAGGTGAAGGGTGATCAAAAAGGAATATGAAGTGGTGTGAGGATGTTGAACATTAAGGTGGCATCAGAAGCCTCTCAAAAGAGACCGTCAAAGTAGTGATTCTTCCCTGATGGGAATTTTTTGTGATCCTAAAAGGTAGGCAATAATAAAATTGCCTAGTAATATCCTACATATGGATAAAGTTTTGAGACATCAATTAGCTAGCTAACTAAAATATAGACGATCCAACAATTCGTTGTTCAGAATATCTGGGCATCCAAACCTGCACAAAAGTAGCGTCATGCTCATGAATGTATTTTTATTACTAGATCAAATTGCAAACTTTTTGAGGTTTATAGAACTTTAATTAGTTAGAAAACCAAAAGCAAATTCACCCAGACTCAACATGCTTGCATGGAAAGTCATGTGTGTCATGGGAATTATTGATGCCAAAACAACGAGCAAAGAGTGGAGCAGGTTATTTTATTTCAGTCTCTTGGCTTGGATGAACAAGGGATGGGTTAGAGTCTTGCCGATCTAACAATTTAGCTCATAACCATCAGGATTAGCATGTTACGTGCTTTTGTAACAGATCTAGTGGCAGGACGGGAGCACGAAGGTAGAAACATGGGGAGTGTCCCTTGAACCCTACTCTTCCGTATCTTAGATGAGAAAAGAAGCAAGTCAAAGGTGAGAATAAATAGAAACTAATAGGTGGAATAAGTTTGCTTCAAAGGAAACCTTAACCTTTAGGAGGGAACACTAAGATGGCATTTGGCTACCCAAATGGGATTACAACATTGATCTAAGATCACAAGTGATCTAAATTCTGAGATGATCCAATGATCTAAAATCACTTATTGGTAGACCATAGTCTAGTGATTAAAGATACATTGGTATCCACAAGTAACTTATTTGGTATTATATGAGAATCCAAAATCATTGATCATATAATATCAAAACTATCCCCAATATATTCAATAAAAATATATTAATTAGTCCTATAAAATATTAATTCTATATAATATATTAATTTTTATTATAAAATTAATATTTTTATTTATACTTATAGTATATTATTTATTAATACTAATATTTATTCTAAGTAAAAAATTATAACAAATTAATGTATTAAATAATTTATTATATAAATATAAAGTATAATAAGATATTTCTACTCTAACATAAAATTATCATTGAATAATAATGTGACATAATATCATTAATAATATATTATAATTATATATATATATATATCATAAACATCACGTATAATATTAATATAATATAATTTTATATGTATAATATTGATAGAATATATTAATGATATATTAATATATCAATTTTTATGCTAAAACGAATGATATTTTTGTCATCAAATCTCAACCCAAGATCACTGTCTCAAGATGATTTTGGATTCCTGACCTCAAGAGCAGATATCTCATCACTGAGTTAGATAGTGATTTGAGGAGTATGGATGATTGGGGACTACTATCACGTAGGATCATCCTAGTGCAATTAAACATGATAATCTCATCACCCCATCCATATCACCCTGGATGGGTTGATCACCTCAAACCAAATGCACCAGAAGTGTTGGTAAAAGGCCATAGTGATTGCTTATTTTGCTTCTCTAAAGGATTATATTTAAACACAGATAAAACAACCAACTTTTCCTAAGACTCAGCAATTGTAAGCCAAAAAACCTCATCACTAGGTTGGGTGGTGATTTAAGGAGTATGGATGATTTGGGACCACTATCATATAAGATTGTCCTAGTGCAATTAAACGTGGTGATTTCATCATTTCCATCCATATCATCCTTGATCTTGCATTGATCACCTCAAACAATATGCCTCTAAAAGTGTTGGTAAAAGATCACAGTGATTGCTTATTTTGCTTCTCTAGAGGGTTATATTTAAACACATAAAACTGACAACTTTTCCTAAGACTTGGCAACTGCTGGCCAAAAAATCTCCTAAAACTTAGAACAACTTGGAAGAATTCAAACATCCAACAAAATCTAAACTGCCCTAATGCCTCTTGTTAGGGGAAAAATGGTTCCCACCAAAATTCTTGTAAGCCGGATATTGTCAAGTCCTTGAAGGCACCATCGGGCATCTAATATTGTCCAGTCCAAGATGCAGCTAAACTAGTCCCCAAGCTCTGATTGATACCAAAAGGTTTATCTCCAAGCTCGGCATATTCTGACCTTCAATCTATTGGGTTTGGTGTACAAGATGGAAGCATGGATTTTAAAGCAAATACTATGAAATCATAAAATCAAATCCTAACTCAAGAACTATCTTATTAAGTTTTAAATCATATAACATGCATTTATAGTATAACATAGGGTATAGGAACATACCTCTGAATGCCAAACCCTAATTCAACCCTGATCGCCGACAACAGTTCGTTGGGGATTCCACCAGGTGCCCATGTATTCACCCTCCAATGTTGATCTATACGGGGACTTGATCAAGCCACTAGCACCTCTAATTAATTTAATTAAAATTTTTATAATAAAAACTTTAATTTATTTGGGCAAAATCTTCTTTAGCCTTTGTTGTCTCCCTCCTGGCCTACCTTTTCCTTACTTTCTATTCTCCTTGTCTTCCTTTACTCTCTTTCTAAGCCCTGGTCCTAAAGCAGAAAGCAGACTTTTTGGTCTTAATTAGGACTTTGTCTTAACAAGGGAAGGAAGAGAGAAATTTGACAATTAGGGAGGGTATGTAAGAAAGAAGGAAGAGTTTCGATGTCTTGGACTCCCGGTGTGTGCCCTATTTATAATGTACATAGGGATGCCACAAATAATTTCTTGTGCCCATCCCATATCCTTATCTCACACCCATTCAAAATTCTCATGCCCATGTGGAAATTTAGGACAAGTGAAAACCAAAAAGAATTAATCCAAAGAGAGTTTAAAAAGTAGAAGGACTCTTCAGTTAAAAAACAATTCTACGTTGATTTCCGAAATATTGCGAAACTTCATAAATGAGGCACAATTAATTTTAATGGTGTAGATCAATCCATTAGCCATCCAATGGCCCACAAAGAGGATGCCAATTCAGATGGTGGCATGGCAGGGGACGTTGAAAAGGTCAAGAGACCTTGGTGCCTTGGACTTGGTCTAAGGGGCGCCAATTCAAATGAAAGGACAGCTAGGAGTTTCAACCCTATCTATTTTTTTTAAAAACAAACACCAAAGTGTTTAATCTGCAAAAGGACTCCTTATGCACCTCTTCTCAGATCTAAAAACCACATAATTAATTGTTATGCGAAACAAATGGATAAGAAAAAAATGGCACCCACAAATTCCATGCGCTAAGAGTCCTAGCAAACTAAGCCATCTCCACGCACCAAGAGAGAGACTCTTTGGCATGTAGGACTCTGGTATTAGGCACCCAATCCCTTGGTCAACCATCCAAGGGTTAACCCAATTAATGACCAAAAATAATTTGATCAAAATTGGATCTAATTAGCCCAAATTGGAACCCTATTCGAATCTAGATGCTAGGATTTGCAACATGTGCTAGCATGTTCAATCTACAAACATGATCTAATCAAATTAGACCCTTGATCAGTTCCCTTTATGTGTGATCCATTGGATTCCACATCTAGTCAGTAGTGGATCTAGGTGTAATTTAACCTAGTTTGGTTAAACTCAACCAAACGATTTAGGTCAAATTGAGTTGACCCGATTTGATCAATTATAATACTTTCTAATTATTGATTAAATTAAACTCTTTAATTTGATCAAATCTATGAGACATGATTAATGTCTAGCAACGTATCATGTCTACCTAGAAGATATGAAATTTTGAAATACCAAAAATATTCTTCAATGAAAAGTTATCGTGCAATAGGATCCTATGATCATCCCGCATCCCCAATATGATTTTGGTTATGAAAATATGTCAAACCCAATATCATATTCATATTTCTCTCAATCATATGATGATGATTCAATTAATGAAATATTAGAAACTATTTTTAATTTTTCATCATGCTTTGATCAAAGACTTTCTGAATCATTATTTGATTGAAGCAAGTAGGATGCGATCTCCTCTTACTAGGAGTGATCAATTCCATGTTGACCTACTCATAACCTTCATATGCAATCCACCATATCCAGAACACCTCGTACATGATTAAGTCATGAATGAGTATGAACTAAAATATGAATTCATGCATATAAGGTTCTATAGTAGTCTCAGGTTAAAGGATTACATGCACAACTCCCACTATAAAAATCATCTATTGACATATAGATAAGACTCTATTAGATATTCTCAAGTTGAATCAATTCAATGAACTCATTCTCTAATGAGTATCGACATTCTTGTATTAGTATCATATGCAAATGATTGTGAGATTAATCATCCTCTCCATAGAGCGTACAAGAAATGTGCCAGTCTTACCAAAAATATTGATCTCCAACTTAATGTTCCATCAATCAAGAATATTTTAAATTAGAATTTTAAAATTTTAGGTCTTACTGGTATGATCTCATCATAACCTTAAAGCATAGCCCTAATTTATGGAATTCATCATAATCTTAAAAATAAATAATTAAGACCCAGCATATGATGAAATATAAATGCCTTTATTGATATGAAAATATCATTACATGAGTTTGGAAGATAAAAAAAAAGTCCATCAAAATACATATTTTGATTGGCTTATAGGACATATTTCTTTCAATCTTCCACTTATACTAAAGCCAATCGTCCTTATATTTTAATCCCATACAATCCAGGTGGCAATCGAACTGCTGCTATGGTAGAGTCTTAGTGAATGGGTCTGCTATATTGTTCTATGTATCTACTCGTTCAATGATAATATCTTGTCTGTCAATTATTTCACGAACGAAATGAAAGTATTTTGGAATATGCTTGGATTTATGATGAGACTTTGATTTCTTTACTTGAGCAACTACTTTAGTATTATCATAATAAAGTGGTACTGGGTTCTTAATCTCAAGAATAATACCCAATTCAGAGATGAACTTCTTTATCTAGACTGCTTTCTTGGCGACTTCACTTGCAGCTATGTACTCTGCCTCAATGATTGAGTCAGCTATAGTTGGCTGCTTGATACTCTTCCAACTTACTACTCCACCATTTAGAGTAAAGACATACCCTAAAATAGATTTGGTATCATCTGAATCTGATTGAAAGCTAGAGTCAGAATATCCTTCTTATTTAAAATCAGATCGACCATATACTAAAAAAATATCCTTAGTCCTTCTCAAGTACTTAAGAATATTTTTCATAGCTTTTTAATGATCCTCTTTTGGATCAGCCTAAAATCTACTAGCTATGCCTAGGACATAAGCAACATCAGATCTAGTACATAACATTGCATATATTATTGATCCTACTGCCGAAGCATAAGAAATAAAACTCATTCTATTTCTCTCTTCAGGTGTCTTAGGAGACATCTTCTTAGAGAGATGTATACCTTGACTCATGGTTAAGTAAGCTTTTTTACTTCCATCCATGCTAAATCTTTTCAGCACTATGTTAATGTACCTAGACTGGAACAAGTCTAGCATTCTCTTAGATCTATCTCTATAGATCTTTATACCAAGTATATAAGATGTTTCTCCTAAGTTTTTCATGAAAAACTTATTTGATAGCCATGATTTGACTGATTGCAACATTGGAATATCATTCTCAATGAGAAGTATGTCATCTATATACAAAATCAAGAAAACTATGGCACTCCCACTAGTCTTCTTGTACACATAAAGTTCATCCACATTCTTGATGAAGCCAAACTCTTTGATTGTAACATCAAAGTAGATGTTCCAACTCCTTGAAACTTGCTTTAATCCATAAATTGATCTCTTAAGCTTGCATACCTGATTTGATTTCTCATTTGAGATAAATCCTTCTGGCTTTGACATGTAAACCTCCTCCTCAAGAAAATCATTAAAAAAGACAATCTTCACATCCATTTGTCATATTTCATAATCATGGTATACTGCTATAGCAAGCATAATCTGAATAGATTTGAGCATGGCAATAGTGAGAATGTTTCATCATAAACTACATCCTATTTTTGCCTAAAATCCTTAGCCACCAATCTGGCCTTATAGGTTTCAACTTGGCCATCCACTCTAATCTTCTTTTTTATAGATCCATTTACATCCAATAGGGTTCGCACCCTCTGGTGCATCCACTAAAATCCATACTTTGTTGATGTACATGGAGTCCATCTCGAATTTTATGACAGCTAGCCATTTGTCTGAGTCATTACTCATGACAACTTTAGTATAGATCAGAGGTTCATCATTCTCCATGATTTAGGCTTCATTATTTTCAATAATTAGCCCATACCTCATAGGTGCATGTTGCACTCTATCAGACCTTTACATAGGAGCTGTGTATTCATATTCTTTTCTATTTATGTGTTCACTTGGTTGAAAAATATTTATTTATTTTTCTTGAACTTCACTAAGTTCAATATTTCTCCCACTGCCTCTTTCTAGGATAAACTCTTTCTCTATGAAAGTGGCATGCCTACTTACAAACATCTTTTATTCGGTAGGATGGTAAAATAGATATCCCATACTATCTCTAGGATATCCTACAAATAGACATCTATCTGCTCTAGCATCTAGCTTATTTCCAAAATTTTTTTTGACATATGCCAAACAACCCCATATCTTAAGATACTTAAGATTTAGTTTTTTACCTCTCCATATCTCATATGGAGTACTAGATACAGACTTAGAAGATACTCTATTCAAGATACATACTACGATCTCTAGGACATGACCCCAGAAGAAAATAGATAACTCTGTGAAGCACATCATGGACCATACCATATCCAATAAGGTACGATTCCTCCTTTTGACTACATCATTTAACTATGGTGTATAAGGAGAAGTCTATTCAAAAAGAATTCTCTTTACTTTAAGATATTTTAGAAATTCACTGGATAAGTATTCTCCTTCTCGATCAGATCAAAGGATTTTAATACTATTTTTAGTTTGTTTCTTGATCATACTTTGATACTTCTTGAATTTATTAAAGGCTTCAGATTTATGTTTCATAAAATACACATATCCGAAGCTAGATAAATTATCAATAAACGTTATTAAATAAGAGTATCCTCCTCTAACTTGAGTAATCATGGGACTACATACATATGTATGTACAAGTTCTAATAACTCACTTGTTCTTTCTTCATGTCCACTAAATAGAGTCTTGATCATTTTACCCATGAGACATGATTTATAAGTTTCTAATGATTCATAATCATAAGGATCAAAGAATTTTTCTATGTATAACTTGTTAATTCTGGTCTCACTAATATGACCAAGTCGACAATGCCAAAGTAAAGTATTATTTATTTTTTCTCTTATGCTTTTTATTTTCATCAATATGAAAAATATTAGCATTTAAACATAGAGTCAAAAGACCATTGTTAAAAATGCCATAGCATAATATTTCATTAGAATATTTCATCGAGCAACCATTGCTCATTACATCAAAATTATAATCTTATTTTAATAACAAGGGTATAGATATAATATTTCTAATGATCTTAGGCATATAATAATTTATCAATTTTAAGATCTTTCTAGAAGGTAACTTCAAGATATTTGTCTCTACAGCTTCTGCTTGGATGGACTCTTCTCTAGCGCCATAAAGCTCGAAGCCATCCTTCTTCAAACTCCTAATTTTTTGTAGCCCCTACAAAGATTTGCATATGTGAAAACCATAGTCGGTATCCAATACCCATGAGTTTGAAATGGAAGAATTCAATGACAATAAAGTATGTATCTCATACATACCTTTCAGTGCATTACTTGCACCAGTCTTTACAGTTGTAAGGTAAGCATTGCAATTCTTTTTTCAATGATCTGCTTTGCCCCAGTGAAAATAGATCATCTGTCTGAAGGCTTTCTTTCCTTTCTTCTTCTTATTTATGCCACCTTTAGGGTTCAGCCTCCTCTTAGAATTCTTTTTGCTTGCCTTCTTCTTAGAAATCTCATCTACAAGAAGAAGAGGAGCCTTATCCTTTTTAATATAGCTCTCTGCTATTTTGAGCATATTTAACAATTCAGGCAAGAAAGTACTCAGTTTGTTCATGTGATAGTTCACGACAAACTGAGAAAATAATTTTAGAAGTGATTACAGAATCAGATCCTGACTCAACTCTCCATCCATAATAAAATTTAATTGACCTAATCAAGTGATCAAATCAATTACCATCAGAACATGATCTTGCATAGATGAGCCCTCTGCCATTCTAGCATGGAATAACTACTTAGATATTTCATATCTAGTAGTCCTACTCTGTTCTCCATAAAGCTCTTTTAAATTGAGCAATATGAACTGAGTATCCATGCCATCATGCTGCCTTGGTAATTCATTACTCATAAAGGCAAGTATGATGCACTTGACAGTAAGACAATCATTTTGCCACATCTTGTATGTGGACTTTTCTTTCTCTATGGTATCTTTTCCTAATGGCTCAGGATTAGAGGCATCAAGAATATAAAAGAGTTTCTCTTGACTGAGTACTATTTTTAAATTTCTTAATCAATCCACATAATTAGGACCGATCAACTTATTTGAATCTAATATACCATACAATGAAAGTAAAGCAGCCATTTAATCAACATAATAAAAAATATTACATAAGCAAATAAATCATGATGACATACATAATTAAATTAAAATTTTAATTTAATTATATCTTCCACTATTTTATAGAATATCATATCTCTCTACTATGATAATCGAGAAAACCTAAATAGTTTTCTTAGTAGGATTGAGATCCTAATTTTTTATAAAAATTTTTTATTAGAAATAGTGTTCCAAAGTCAATCATCAATGTGTTAATAATTAAGCTAATTTATATAATTATATATAAATTATTAATTAAATAAAAATTATTTTGATTTTTTCATCATAAATCTTTCATCTTCTAATGAACTCCTGTCTGTTGTGATGAAGTCCTTAAGACTATTTAGAATCGACAAAGGAGGATTTATCGTTTAGTTCTTAAATAAGTTCGTGATCAAATGATACATTGTTACCAAGGACGATAATGTTTATCAAGTATAGATCATTGTGTACCATATAGATTGATTGTCCTCTTAACTAAGGAGTGTGAAGACACTGGTATGGCATGCAAATGAGATGTAGGGGTACATCTGCACTAAACATGATCGACTTTGGAGCTTTTCTACTGATAAAAATTACTCTGATGGAATATGAGCATAATTACCCCTCTGAGATCATCATGGTAACTTTCAAGCAACTCACTATGCTTTGGTGCCGAATTATCTGAATTTCTAATTCGATGATGGAAGATTTTTGGATACAGTCAAGTACTTGAGGAGTCGGTATGTGAATCAAGATGGGATTGACCACTTCTAGACTTATGAGTTGTGTTCAATATTATTTTAATTTAGCAAAGCCTTAGCCAGGATAGTCTTTATGAGGGGTCACAGGACTAATTGCTTTGAGACACGATTTGGATGTACCTTTCAGAGTTGATAGTTAAACTAAGAGTCAAAGATGAATTATGCGGTAACCATATTCACGTAGGTTCTAAATATTGTGATTGCACTATTCGATCTATCCGAATGTCGGATATCATTACTAAATGGTGACTTTGATTAGTACAGAAAATTGATTCCTGTGCTACCGACTTAGGTTTGAACCTACGAGATTACACACACTAGAGGTTCCTATCCGATTTAATGGCTGATCAAGAGAAGATTGATTAGTAATTTGATCACTAATTAACTTAATTTGATTGAGTGATTATTTTTGAATCAAGACCAATTGAATTTGATTCATTTAGATTTGATCCGATTAGATTATAAGATGATCTAATCATCAAGGAGGTTTAATCTCTGAGAGGTTTGGCTTTATTAATTCCTAATTTGATTAGGATTTAACTAAGCTTAATTAAGCCAAAATAAGTTGGATTTAATCTAGTCTAATTAGGCCTAGCCAAATTAGTTTGGATTGGATCTTAATTGGATAATGTTTGAAAGACTACTTTGACTAGTTTTATGTGCAACATCACCCTAATCTTGTCCCATCCTTTTCTCCACGAGAATTGAGAATTCTCGTGAAGAAATCCATGCACAAGAGGGTGCACGCCCTTCCTTTCTCACACCTCATGTAGATAAGATAGGCTGGTTAGTATTCAAATTCAAAGGAGTTTGAGTTTGAATGAACAAGCCAACCATCTAATCTAAAATCCTCATGCCTCCCATGTTTGTACGCATATATAAAATCTGATTTTATGGACGTGCGTAAGGTGAGAAGGTGAGAATGTGAAGAAGAAAAAGAAAAGAGAGAGGAAGGAAGAGAGAAGAGAAAAGGTTTCTCTACGTGCATGAACCCCTCCTCTGCGTGAGAAATCCAAACAAAAGAAAGAGAGTTTTAGGTGTAAAGGGTTTTGGGTGATAGCATACCCTAGAATCTTTCTAAGATTTAGGATTTAGATCTATGAGTTACGAGGGTCGTGACCTCATAGATCCAACTAGAAGACCTCCTCTTCATCATCTTCAGCATTTATCAGGATCCGGAACGTCCAAAGATCCCATGAAGAAGATCAAAGAAGTTTGATCTACATCAGTCGTTGAAGACTTCTATTCGAGCCAGCACTCGAAGGAGTTGATCGAGATCTAAGCCTCGTGTGGATTATCCATGGAGGTCAGACACTTATGTGATTACATCGTGATGATCAGATGGATATTAGATTGCTGAGATCATCTATCCATAAAAAGATAACATATTCTAAAGATGTAGAAGTAGTAAAATAGTTTTACCACACTTGCTATTTTATTTTTCATATATGCTGCATATATGAAACATTAGATCCTATAGCATATAGAATTTTTAGGTTAGATCTATATCTCTTATTATTAATTTGATTAATAATAGTTTTCACTATGTATGATTTTCAAAAAAGTTTTTGAAAATAGAGCTAGTAACCCTGCACATTCCCTTCAACTGGTATCAGAGCGGCAAGTTCTTTGATGTATTATATATGCATGTTTTAGATTATTTTTAGATTAGATCTAAATAATAATCTGATCTAAAAAATAAAAATGATGATCGCATGGACTATAAGTTGTCCTACTGTAAGGTTTATCCCTTACAGTAGACAGATTATCCTAGTACATTGCAATCTATAATACTGATCATAAAAATTTTAGATTAGATCCAATAATTTTTTTTTTATGATATATTTGAACATGTTTAATCTAAATTTTGTCATGATTTAGTGTTTAGATTAGATCTAAATAGTTTCATGATTTTTATATGAAGTACATAGATTTAGATTAAACATTAACAGGATCTTAGGAAGGTTCTATTCGCCGGTCGAGCAGGCTCGCTTAAAAATCGAGCCAGCTCGACCAGCATGCTAACCATGATACACTTTCTGGATTGATGCTCCAGCCAGCTTAGTCAGAAATCGAGCTGGCTTAGCTTCAATTTGGGCCAACTCAGATGGGATCCGAGCCCGCCTGATGGAAATGTTAGGCTTCTGGCTTTTTGCTCAAGTCGGCTGTCTTAGAAATCAAGCCAGCTTGGCTTCTGTTCGGGCCAGCTCGAATGGGATCCAAGCCAACCCGACTGAAAAGTTGGCTAAAGATCTAAATTGGCTGGTTTTATGTGATCTAACCTACATCTAGTGCTTGTTTATAAAATAAGTCGATCCATTTTTAAAATGAGTTGACCTATTTATTGAAACAGTGCTAGGATGTAGAGAATCTTTCAAAATTTAAAAAATATTTTTGAAATACCGAACCCCAACCCTCAATCTTAAACATAATTAAGAATTAAGCATGATTAATAAGGATCTAGAATTATGAATTAAAGATCCTAAGACATTGATCATAAAAATATGGATTATCATATTAGTCGAATTAGATCCATTAATTGGGTTAGACCTAAGGTTAGTTAAAGAATGAACTAAATTAGAGTAATTAATTAAATCTAATCAAATGTTGATTTAGATTAGGTCAAGGACTCTTTAGATCAAATTACAATAGTTGTAGTTGGTCAACCCATGCCTTTAACGAGGACCAAATTGACTTGATTCGTGGCTACACAATCGAACCTAAAATTGCTAGGTTGGTCAAATTAAAACTAATGAACTGAATGATGTCTAAGATAAGTCTGGCAGCTCAGATCAATGATTTTTAATGAAGAGCTACTTGTACCGATTCGGTCTTTGATGAGATAATAGCATATCCCTTTCATTGATCTTACTTACCTAGCCATCCTGATGAATTAGATTTTGATTAGACCACTTGGTGATTTGGGCTCATCCATGTCAATTAGGTAAATCAGTTTGACTGATTTAGGTGCTCCTAATGTCGGCTTGAATTAGGTCCTTATTAATCTGACTTGGTGAAGTTAATGGGAGGATCCAAATTGGCTGATTAAATTTTTTTAAAATTGATTAATAATTTTTTTTAAAATTATTGGATTCTTAAAATAATAAAGTTATGGTGATAACTAAGTCATAGCCTCCCATTAAGTTGAGTGATAATGGATTCATTAGTTTAATAATCATTGGAGGTCTAAAGATCTGGTGCTTATTGACAAATGAAATTATCATTCATAATATGATAATTTGATCGTGTCTTTCTAATGGTGGTCAGGTTGGTTGGTCAAAGTCGGACCTAATCATTCATTGGTCTGATGCACCAAATATGGTCATCTTAATGGTTGGACCTAACTAAATCTTTTTAGTAAAGGCCAAAGCCTATTGATTAGACTTTCAGGGCAAAAATTAAATTATTAGAAGTTGTTTAGTGAAACAATTTATTATGATCCTACCCATAGATGCACACGGGTTGACCAACCAAAGTTGGGCTCGTTTGTAATCTATGTGGATTCTAGTATCCACTAAGAAATTAGGGATAATTTCTTAAGTTGGAGGTAGAGACTATCGATTCGAACAAAATAGTGGAAGAACTTTTAGACTAAAATCCAAGTCTCTAGAGTAAATAATTCATATACTAATTAGGTCTATGTTTTTTCTTCTGTGCAGAAATGGGCACTGTCCTATCGCTTGGGTCATTATTGGATAATGACAAACTCATGAAACCCAACTTCGATAGCTGGTATCGAAAGTTGAAGATCATTTTGGAGCATGAATGGATCTTATATATATTGACTGATTCGGCACCTAAGGAGCTAGCTTCGAATATTATTAAGATGGTGAGAGACACTTATCAGAAGTAGCTCAATGATCGCACCACCGTTCGGTGCATTATGCTAGCAGCAATAAATGATGAGTTCAGCCATAGGTTTGAAAATGCCCAATCTGAGGAGATGCTTCAAATATTGAATGACTTCTTTAGCACGCCTGATGACGTTGAAAGGCATAAGACTAGTTGTGCCATTTTCAATGCTCGTATGAGGGATGGGGCGTCAGTCAATGATCATGTATTGTATATGATCGAGTTGATTGAATGCCTGAGTAAGCTGGGCTTTTTTCTACATGAGCAGCTCGAAAAGGATATGATCCTAAATTCATTATCCAAGTCTTTCCTCCCTTTTCTTACTTATTTCAGAATGACAAAGTCTGTAGTGAACTACCATGAGTTATTAGAATTGCTGCAGAACTTTAAGAAGGATCATCAACTCCAAAAGGGATCGGTGAATATTATGGAAGGATCTTCTTCTAGTTGATCCTTTAAGAAAGAGAAGAAGAATAAGAAAAAGAAGAGCAAGAAGGTACGGTCGCATGCTGGAACGTCTACACAAGATTAGACCAAAAAGCACAAGCCCAACTAGAGCTAGGTGAAGTACTTCTTTTGCAAGAAATAGAAGCATTGGAAGAGAAACTGTCCTCAGTACATTGCCACCCTAGATTCGAACAGGTTAAGGAGGAAGCAAGTAGTTGCTGCATAAGGTAATCACATGATAACCCCTTGCAACTTCTCAATTTGTAATACTACTGCCTGGGTATTAGATACCGAAAGTTCTTATCATATTTGTAATTCAATGCAAGGTTTATAGGTTAGTAGGAGATTTGACGAAGATGAGAGATTCTTGAACACTGAAGATGGAAGATAAGTTTTAGTTCTAACTTTAGAAATCATGAACCTTGTAATCAATTCTCATAGAGTTATTCTTAGTGATTGTCATTTTTATCCAAATTTTTTACTGAATGTAATTTCTGTAGGTCTTTTGGCCAAGAATAGTTATTAGTTTACAATAAAAGCAAATTTTTGTGATATCATTTTGAATGATATTACAGTTTATGCTGAATAATTAAATAATAGAATATATCTATTATCACAACCTATTAACATAGTTCAAACCTCCAGTAAATGTCCTAGAATAGATGATGTGTCAGATATCTACCTTTGGCATTGTAGGCTAGATCACATCAACAAGAATAGAATAAATAGGTTGGCTCAAGAAGAAATTTTTGAGATCAGTGATTGTGAATCACTACCGATCTGTGAGTCCTTTCTTCTTAGAAAGATGACCAAGTCATCTTTTATTGAAAAGGATGAACATGCCAGTGAACTCCTGAGTCTAGTACATACTGTTGTATATGGACCTATGAGTACAAGCACTAGAGGTGGATATTTCTACTTCATAACCTTCACAGACGATCTATCGAGGTATGAATATATCTATTTAATAAAGCATAAGTCGGAGTCCTTTGAAATATTCAAATTATTCCATAATGAAGCATAAAAATAAATTGGAAAGAGTATTAAAACTATTCGGTCTGACCGAGGGGGTGAGTCTATCTTTCTAGTGAATTTTTAACGTATCTTAGGAAGAATGGAATTCTCTCCCAATGGACTTCTCCTAAAACACCACAGCATAATAGTATATCCAAAAGAAAAAATTGGATCCTGTTGGACATGGTTCGATCTATGATGGAGTTTGTCGATCAGCCAATCTTCCTCTAAAGATTTGCACTCGAGTCAGCTTATTATATTTTGAATAGGGTTCTGAGTAAGTCTATTTCTAAAATGCCATATGAGATAAGGATAGGGCATAAGCCAATACTCTCGCACCTTAGAATTTGGGGGTGTTCAGCTTATGTCAAACGTTTAGTAACGGACAAGCTCGAACCTAGGTCTGATAAGTATAGTTTTATAAAATACTCAAAAGAGACCAAAGGATATTACTTCTACCTAGCTGATGAATAAAAATGTTTATCAGTCTTAAGACAATCTTTTTAGAAAAAAAATTTCTTGGTGAAGGGACTAATGCCTCTAAAGTCAAACTTGAGAAAGTTCAATAGGTAGAAGAATCGACACATGTTGCTGAACCTAAATCAGATTTGATTTAATTTGACCCAGAGGCTATTGGAAAATGTGTCCTAAAGCCAACCATCTAAGTAGTAGATGATTGGAATTAGTATATGAATTATCTAATAATAATAGTTATTTGATTGGTTCATCATAAAAGTTCTATCTTCCTTAAATGAACTTCTGAATTATGATGAAGTTCTTAGAACCATAATCAATCGATAAAAGAGGATTTATCGAATGGTTCTTAAATTATTCATGATCAAATGATAAATTATTAACAATGACGATAACTTATCGGGTGTAGGTCGCTGTATGCCATATACGTTGGTTGTCCTCATAACCAAGTAATGTGGAGACACGAGTATGGCATCCAGATGAGATGTAAGAGTGATCAATGTAGCACTCTACTATTAAAAGTAGCTGGCTAAGATCAATGAGTATAAGTATCCCTCCAATCTGAGATCATCACAGTGACTTGCAAGCAACTCACTGTAGTTTGGTGCCAAACTGCCTGCATTTCTAATATAAGTTTGAAAGATTTCTATGTACAATTAAGTACTTATTAAGTCGATGTATGAGTCAAGATAAAATTGACCACTCCTAATTAACTTCAGGAAAGAATGACTTGCTGTGTTTTAATTTAGCAAAACCTAGGTCTGGATAATCCTTGTGAGGTGTCATGGGATTTACAAAATTTTGAGACATAATAGAGATGACTTGTATGAGTGTTTGACAGCATACTCGAAGTTGTCTTGAGCATTATTGGTCATAGGGATGAATTATATGATAACCATGGGTCAGGGTTCTAAGAATGTTGCTTTGTATACATTCGACCAATCCGGATGTCGGAAATCATTACTAAATGATAACTTTGATTGGTATAGAAATTGATTCCTATGTTACTGGCTTAGGTTCAAACCTATGGAGTCATACACATTAGAGCTTATAACCTGATCAAATGGTTAATTGACAATTGAGAATCATTTCAAGGTCAAACATTCAATGCGATTGATGTTTGACCTAATGCAAGTGTTATAGGAGGATTGATTAGCAATTGGATTGCTAATTAGCTTAATTTGATTGAGCAATCAAACTAAAATTAAGTCTAATTTAATTAAATTTAATTAAAATTGATTTAAATTTAATTAGATAAAGTCTAATTGATTTATTGGATAAATCAATTGCAAGAGAAGAATAATTCCTTCTTTGACTAGGACTTGGGTGCACCTGATTGACTTAGGAATTAAATTAGATTTGAATCTTGATTTAATCTAATTTAATTTAACTCTTAATTAGATTATAATTATTCTTAATTGAGTTATATTTAATCTAGTTTAAATAAAATTTAAATTAAATTTAAAATAATTTTGACCTAGTCAAACAAGAGGAGTCCCAGTTGGACTAGGACTCTCTCTCTTTCACTTATGCCTAAGAAAGCCCACGTCATATTTTAATTTTAGATTTTTTTCTATATTTTCTCATGCCTAATAAAATGTTTCCTATGCCCCATATCAGATTATTTGGAATAAATTTTGACTTGGTCAAAAGCAGGAAGTTGTTAGGATTAGTTTCCTTCTTGGAAGAGCCCTCTTTGACCTAAACTCTTCCCTCCTCTTGTGCGCCCACTTTTCCCATGCCAATTCTTTTGTGACATCCTTTCTCCCCTAGTTTTTGTGCATGAGATTTAGAGGATGCACGAAAATAATTATGGGAGGGGCGTCCCAAGAGTTGGACGCCCCATAGGAATCCAAAAAAGACTAGATTTGACCTAGTCATCCATATATATTTTGGGTGCCTCCTTTCAGATGGTTTGAGGATGTAAAAAATTCTAGAAAAATCATAAAAAATTAGAGGAGAAGGAAGAGAAGGCATGGAGGATTTGTGGTGCTAGGATTCTTAGAGAAGAGCCCTCAATTAAGATATCAAAAGTTAATATCTTGAAGAGACAAGGTAAGAGAGAAGATTATCTTCTCTTATGATTTTGTTTAAAAGTCTTTATCCTTTATTTTTCTTTATGATTTTTATGTGATAAAAATTTGAGAGAGAGAGGATTAGGGCATGGGATATATACTCTAAGGTGTTGGAGCATAGAGATTCTTTTTGGATATGATCTGATCATGTCCTGATGCGAGAAGAAGAAGAGAAGGTCTTCTCTTAAGGTTTCCTTTAGAGCCCTTCTTTTCCATTTTATTTGTGAGATTTTTATGAGAAAAATATGAGGGTGTGAGATCAAGAAAAGTAAAAAAAAATCTAAAGGAGAAGGTCTCCTCTGAACCTAGCATAAGAGATGTTTTCAAGACATCAATTGTTGATGTCCTGAAGAAAAAGATTTATCTTCTCCTATGATTTTTTCATATGTATTTATTTTTAATTTATGAGTGATCCAAGGGTTGGATTTTTCCTTATTCCTCCTTATATTCTTCATCTCTTGGAGTATCCAAAAGATCCAAAGAACATGTATTTGATTAACCATCAGGAGGAATCCACAAGAAGCTAGTACTTCGAGTGGATCTTCATTCGACAAACCTTCGATCTGTGTTGCAGATTCGTATGGATTACCTATAAAGGTCGGATGCTTGTGTGGCTCTAAAGACAATAATGGATTTAATCATAGAGTTCTCGACCTACGTAAAGGTAAGAGATCTGATCTCTTGGTGACTTAGATGCAATCTAAAGTTAGATCTAGAATTATTCTAGATCTAGGTATTGATATGATCAATACCACTTATGATTAATTTAATTTTAGATTTATATTTATAGCATAACATGTTATAGATCCTTGATATAGGATTTTATAATTTGATTACATGCATGTTGTAGATTAAATAGTTTAATCTATGTTTTCTGCTGTTCTATATTTCAAAAAAGTTTTGAAATCTATGCATGAAATCCTGTATATTTTCCAACAGTGGTATCAAAGCATCTAGATTCTTTTATAACATGATCATATTTATATTAAATTAAATCTAAAAATTAAAATTAATTAAATATCACACATACTATCATAAGGTTGTTCTGTTGTAAAGTTAACTTTTTACAATGAAAAGGTTGTCCTAGTATGTGCTGATCTGAATCTAAATCATGAATAATTTAGATTAGATCTAAGAAAATTTATAATTTAATTTTTTAATTTAAATCTAAAATTAAATAGATATTTGATCTATTTTAGATTATTTAGATTAGGTCTAAATAATATCATGATTGCACGTACTGCCATAAGGTTGTACTGCTATAAGGTTTATCTCTTACAATGGAAAGGTTATCCTAGTATGTATTGATCTGAGAAACCTAAGTCATAAATATGTTAGATGAGATCTAAAATAATTTATGGTTTATTTTTAGATTTTAAATCTAATTTTAAATGGTTTATGATCTGATCCATATGATATATTTTATGTTTAGATTTAGATCCTTTTATTGCATATGTTGATATATAATTTTTGTTTTGAATCTAGAATGTATATGTATGATATATTTATTTTGTAGAATTTAAATTGAGAACTTACTTTCTACAAAATTTTAGATTCAAAATTCTAGGACATGATCTAAATAATGATATAAATCAGATCTAAAATCATGTATTGAATATGATTCAATGTAAATTATTTAGAATTTAAAAATATTTTAAATAATAAAATCAGAAACTAGTTCTGAGGTTTCATAAATCTAAACTTTGAACTTAATTGAGAATTAAGTGATTGTTTAGGATCTAGGTTTGTGATTTGAAGATCCTAAGATAATTTCATAAAACTTGAGTTAAAGGTTAAATAGGTTAGTTTTGATCAGATCATTAACTGGGTTAGACCTAGGATTATATTAAATATGGACTTAGTTAAGAAATTGATCAAACCTAATTAATAGTTAATTAGGATTAGATCATTTTTTTCTATAGATCAATTCAATAGTTGTAGTTGATAAAAGTCCATATATCTAACAAATGGACCTGATCGTGGCTCAGTGGTCGAGCCCAAGTCTTTAGGCAGACCAAATCAAAACTGATAAACTAATTGATATCTAAGATAAGTCTGGCATTCTAGACTGATGATTTTTAATTAACAGCCCGCTTATTTGACTATTTCTAATGGTGTCTAAGGCAAGCCTTGGCATTTCCTCCCATCGATCTCACTTACCTGGCTAATGTGGTTAATCAGATTTTGATTAGGTTGCTTATTGATTCGAGCCAACCCATGTCACATAGAAAATCAGTGAGACTGATTTCATTCAGTAAAATTGATATAGGTGCCCATGGACCAAAATTGATTATAATTCTCATTGGTGATTTGTGAAGTCAGTGGGAGGACCTGACTTGGTGAAGTCAGTGGGGAGAAAATTGGTCCATGTTCTTTCTAACCTTAAATTACTAATAATTTAAATCTTCTAAAATTATTAGATCCTTAAAATGATGAAGTTATGGAGATAATCGAGTCATAGCCTCCCATTAAGGTGTTCGATAATGAGTCCATTAACTCAATAATCATTGGAGGCCCATAGGCCTAGTGCTTATTGACTAATGGAATTATCATTCATCATATGATGATTTGGATGTGTCTCTCTAATGATGGTTAGGTTAACCAACCATAGTTAGGCTTAATCATTCGTTAGTTATATGCACCAAGTATGCTCATGTTAATGGTTGGACCTAATCAGATTCTTACAGTGGAGGCCCTAGCCTATTGATTAGATTTTTGGGGCAAAATTAAATTACTAGAAGTTGTTTGGAGAAATAATTGATTATGAACCCACACATGGGTTGACCAATCATAGTTGGACGTATGTACAGTCTATGTAGATTCTACTACCTACTAGGGAATTAAAGTACTTCCTCAAATTGGAGGTAGAGGCTACTAATTCGAATTAAATAGTAGGAGAACCTTTAGACTAAAGTCCAAATCTTTAGGCTTAATATAATTCATATACATAGATCAATGTTTTCTTTTCTCAAATTAAGGCTAAACCCTAATTGCTCCTATCATTATTAGACAGTGATGACTTATGGGACCCAACTTCGATAATTAGTATCGAAAGTTAAACTTGGTTCAGCGGTACGAATGGGTTCATACTGGAGCTTCTAATCTCAATGAAAATAATTAGTCCAAGGTTAACCCAAATCAGGCATAATGCTTCTAATGTTAGAAGTAGGGTCATAGAAAGAAGAATTGTCTTCTTCACTTGACCATAACAAGCTGAACAAGATAAAGAAGCAAAAGTTATTCATTAAAGATGTTATATGATAACACCTTAAAATTTCTCTATAAATAATTCTACTACATGGGTATTAAATGTCGGTAATCTTATGCAATTTGTTGTAAAGACTACAAGTAAGTGGGATATTTGAAAATGATGAGAAATACTTGAATGTTGGGGATAGAAGTCTTGTTCCAATCCTAGCTTTAGGATTTATCAAGCTTATTTTCAATAGATGTCATTTTGAATGATTGTCACTATTGTCCATCGTTTATGATAAATATGATCTCTGATGGCCTTTTGATCAGAAATAGTTATCATTTATCAATAAAAAAGATTGTTGTGACATTATTGTGAATAATATTACAGTAATACATGGATAATAAAAAAATAATATTTAATATTTATATAGCCTGTTAAGTATAATATATACACCTAAGTTAGATTATGTCATGAATATCTATCTTTGGCATTATAGGCTTAGTCATTTTGACAAGAATAGGATAAATGGATTAGCTTGAGAGAAAAATCTCGACATCAATGATTGTAAATTATTGATGGTCTGTGAATCTTGTCTTCTTGAAAAAATGATAAAGTCACCTTTTACTGAAAAAGGTGGAGCTGATAAAGTTCTAAGTCTCATACATGGTGATGTATGTGGACTTATGAACTTAAGTGCCAAAGGAAGATACTAATATTTTATTATAGATGATCTATCTGGGCATGGGTGCATCTGGTCTGAATTATTTGAAATATTCAAATGATTCAATAATAAAATAGAAAAATAAATTGAAAAGGTATTAGAACTCTTTGATCAGATCGAGGAGGCGAACACTTATTCAGTGAGTTTTTGACATATCTAGGAAAGAATTGGATTCTCTCTTAAGTGAATTTTTTTTGAAACACAGTGTATCTGAAAGAACAAATTGAACTTTATTAGACATAGTTCAATCCACTATAGGTTCACTTGTCTGCCTGTTTCAAGGTTGTGCTCTTGTGGCTACTAGTTTTACTCTGAAAAAGGTTCTAAGTAAATATATCGTATAGATTCCATATGGGATATGAATCGGGCATAGACCTAGACTCTCTCACTTTTGGATTTGGAGTTGATCGGCCTATGTCATATATTTGCACACAGATAAACTTGAATCCTAGTCTAATAAGTATTTAAAGATTATTAATTCTACTATGCTAAAGAACATAAGATGTTCATCAGTAGTAGGATATTTCTTTTGGAAAGGAGTTCCTTAGAGAAGGAACTGATGCCTATCAAGTTGAGCTTGAAAAAGTTTGACTGGTAGAAAAAAACTGACATAATCTAGTGAACCTATAGAACCGAATTCGATCAGATCAAATCTGGAGCCCATTAAAGTATTACCTTTAAGGAGATCCGATAGAGTACCATAACAGCTGGACAGATACTTCAGTATCCAAATCCGGGATGGCGATCCTATTGAGCTCGAAAAGAATAATAAGGATTCGATCACCTATAGGGATATAATGCAGTAATCTGACTCTGAGAAGTGGCTTGGAGCCACATGATCCAAATTGAAGTCCATGAAAATCAATAGTGTATGGATACTAGATGATTCACCTGAAGGGATAAAATCCATTGGGTATGAATGGATTTTCAAAAGGATCAGAGTAGCGCAGATGGGAAGGTAAAGACCTTAAAGCCCATTCGACTATTACCTCAGAATTAGAATATATGTTTTGAATGTATGCCTTTATTATGAACAAAGATAAATTTTGCATTTGTAATTGGGCAAAATATTCTAAAGTGTTATTCCTTATGTTGTTTGTGGATGAAATTCTCTTAATCGGAAATGATATCCCAGCATTGCAAAAAATAAAGATTTAGCTGTCATCTTATTTCTCCATGTACATGACTAGACATGGGATACTCCACTAGAGGTAGTGAGCAAATACCAATCTGATCCAAGTGAGAGCCATTGAAAGATTGTATAGACAATCCTTAAGTATTTAAAAAATACTAAGATCCAGTGACTCAAATATGAAAGTACTGATTTAAAATATGTGGATATTTTAATTTCAGTCAGAACAAGATGACAACTAGAGAATGTCAGCTCATACCCTAATGGTAAGAGCAATCTACTGGAAAGGTTCCAAGCAGGATACTTTAGCCTATTCAGTTAGTAATGTAGAGACATCGTGGCATATGATGCTGCCATGTAAGCTATATAGTTGCTGAGGTTTATTAGCAGGATAGGAGTGGCACCCTCCATAGATGGTCCAGTCCTATCATAGCACTGGAGCCATAGCTCAGGCTAAAGAACCAAAGGACCAGCATATTCTACATCATTATCACCTTAGATATTAGATCTGGGTGATGTCGACTTTTGGAAGATCGATGGAAAAGAAGAACTTGACCGACCCATTTGCTAAGGCCTCGAAACTAAGGAGTTCTACGAACTCAAGTGAAAGATAGGATATTTGATATCATTTTGATTGGCTTTAGTCCAAGTGAAAATTATTGAAAATATGTTCTAAAGCCAATCATCTAAATAGTAGATGATTGAAATTAGTATATGAATTATCTAATAATAATAGTTATTTGGCTGGTTCATCATAAAAGTTCTATCTTCCTTAAATGAACTTCTAAATTATGATGAAATTCTTAGAACCATAATCAATCAATAAAGAAAGATTTATCGGATGGTTCTTAAATTATTCATAACCAAATGATAAGTTATTAACAAGGACGATTACTTATCAAGTGTAGGTCACTGTATGCCATATACGTTGGTTGTCCTCGTAACCAAGTGGTGTGGAGACACTGGTATGATATCTAGATGAGATGTAGAAGTACATCTATATTGAACGTGATCAATGTAGCACTCTACTGTCAAGAGTAGCTAGCTAAGGCCAATAGGTATAAGCGTTCCTCCGACCTGAGATCACCGTGGTGACTTGCAAACAACTCACTATACTTTGGTGCCGAACTGCCTGTATTTTTAATATACGTTCGAAAGATTTTTAGGTATAGTCAAGTACTTGTTAAGTCAGTGTATGAGTCAAGATGGGATTGACCACTCCTGATTAACTTCAGGAAGAGAATGACTCGCTATATTTCAATTTAGCAAAACCTAGGCCTGGATAATCCTTGTGAGATGTCACGGGATTTGCAAAATTTTGAGATACAATAGAGATAACTTGTATGAGTGTTTGACAGCATACTCGAAGTTGTCTTAAATATTATTGATCATAGGGATGAATTATATGGTAACTATGGGCCAGGGTTCTAAGAATATTTTTTTGCATACATTCGATCTATCCGGACGTTGGGAACCATTTCTAGATGATAATTTTGATTGATACAGAAATTAATTTCTATGTTATCGACTTAGGTTCGAACCTATGGGGTCACACACATTAGAGCTTATAACCTGATCAGATGGTTAATTGACGATTGAGAATCATTTTGAGGTCAAGCATTCAATGCGATTGATGTTTGACCTAATGCAAGTGTTATAGGAGGATTAATTGGCAATTGAATTGCTAATTGGCTCAATTTGATTGAGCAATCAGGCTGAGATCAAGTCTAATTAAATTAGATTCAATTAAAATTAATTTGAATTTAATTAAATTAAGTCTAATTAATTTATTGGATAAGCCAATTGCAAGAGAAGAATAATTTCTTATTTGACTAGAACTTGGATGTACCTGATTGACTTAGGATTTAAATTAGATTTAAATATTAATTTAATCTAATTTAATTAGACTCCTAGTTGGACTATGATTATCTTTAATTGAATTGCATTTAATCTAATTTAAATAAAATTTAAATTAGATTTAAAATAATTTTGATTTAGTCAAATAAGAGGTGTTTCAGTTGGACTGGGACTCTCTCTCTTTCACTTACGCCTAAGAAAGCTCATGTCATATTTTAATTCTAGATTTTTTCTATGTTTTACCATGCCTAATAAAAATTTTTCCATGCCCCATATTAGATTATTTGGAATAAATTTTGACTTTATTAAAAGTAGGAAGTTGTTAGGATTAGTTTCCTTCTTGGAAGAGCCCTCTTTGACCTAAACTCTTTCTTCCTCTTGTGCGCCCACTTTTCCCATGCCAATTCTTTTGTGCCACCCTTTCTTCCCTAGTTTTTGTGCATGAGATTTAGAGGATTCACAAAAATAATTATGGGAGGGGCGTCCATAGGAATCCAAAAAAGACTAGGTTTGACCTAGTCATCCATATATATTTTGGGTGCCTCCTTTCAAATGGTTTGAGGATGTGAAAAATCCTAGAAAAATCAGAGGAGGAGAAGAAGGCATGGAGTATTTGTGGTGCCAAGATTCTTGGAGAAGAGCCCTCAATTAAGACATCAAATGTTGATGTCTGGAAGAGACAAGGTAAGAGAGAAGATTGTCTTCTCTTATGATTTTGTTTAAAAATCTTTATCCTTTTTTTTTATAATTTTTATGTAATAAAAATCTGAGAGAGAGAAAATTAGGGCATGGGATATGTACTCCAAGATGTTGGAGCATAGAGATTCTTTTTGGATATGATCTAATCATGTCCTGATGCGAGAAGAAGAAGAGAAGGTCTTCTCTTAGGGTTTCCTTTAGAGCCCTTCTTCTCCATTTTATTTGTGAGATTTTTATGACAAAAATCTGAGGATATGAGATCAAGAAAAGTAGAAAAGAATCTAGAGGAGAAGGTCTCCTCTGAACCTAGCATAAGAGATGTTTTTAGGATATCAACATCTCCTCTGAACCTAGCATAAGAGATGTTTTCAGGATATCAATCGTTGATATCCTGAAGGAGAAGATTTATCTTCTCCTAGGATTTTTTCATATGTATTTATTTTTGATTTATGGAAGATCCAAGAGTTGGATTTCTTTCTTATTCCTCCACGTGTTCTTCATCTCTTGGAATATCCAAAATATCCGAAGAACATGTATTTGATTAACCATCAGGAGGGATCCACGAGAAGCTAGTACTTCGAGCGGATCTTCATTCGACGAACCTCCAATCTGTGTTGTAGGATCGTGTGGATCACCTATAGAGGTCGGATGCTTGTGTAGCTCTAAAAGCAATAATGGATTCAACTGTAAAGTTCTCAATTCGTGCAAAGGTAAGAGATCTGATCTCTTGGTAACCTAAATACGATCTAGGGTTAGATCTAGAATTATTCTAGATCTAGGTATTGATATGATCAATACCACTTATGATTAATTTAATTTTAGATTTATATTTGCATCATAACATGTTATAGATCCTTGATGTAGGATTTTATAATTTGATTACATGCATGTTGTCGATTAAATAGTTTAATCTATGTCTTCTGCTGCTCTATATTTCAAAAAATTTTTAAAATCTATGCATGAGACCCTGCATGTTTTCCAATAGAGCCTACTGAACCTACACTCTTAAGGCAACCTAGTAGAGTACCATGTCAGCCAAATAAATACTATGATTTCTTGGTCTGAAATGGTGATCCTGTCTAACTTGATGAGAACGATGAGAATCGATCCGATCATCTACATGGATGCAATGCAAAGATCCGACTCTAAAAAATGGCTTAAGACCATGAGATCCAAAATGGAGTCCATGAAGGTCAACGATGTATGGATATTGGTTGACCCATTCGAAGGGATAAAACTCATAGGATGTAAGTAGATCTTCAAAAGAAAAAGAGATGCAGACGAAAAAATGGAGACCTATAAAGCCCGTCTGGCTGCTAAAAGGTATCATCAATATTATGGTATTGACTATGATGAGACATTTTTTCTTATGGCAATGCTCAAGTCCATTTGGATCATGCTTGCGATCGTTGTGCATCTGGACTATGAAATTTGGCAAATGAATATAAAAATAGCTTTCCTAAATAGAGAGCTGGATGAAGAGATGTATATGATACAACCTGAAGATTTCACATCCATAGATGAGTTTAAAGTGTGCAAGCTTCAAAGATCCATTTATGGATTAAAGCAGGCATCTCGAAGTTAGAACATATATTTTGATAGGACGATCAAGATGTATGGCTTCGTTAAGAACGAAGAAGAGTCCTACATATATAAGTGAGCTAATGGTCTAGCAATTGTATTCCTCATTCTATATGTGGATGACATTCTCTTAATCGAAAATGATGTCCCTGCATTATAAGGAATAAAGATCTAGCTGTCATCACAGTTCTTCATGAAGGATCTAGGAGAAGCTTCCTGCATCCTAGGAATAAAGATCTATAGAGATAGACTTAAAAGATTGCTTGGGTTGTCGCAGTCCACGTTTATAGACACTGTACTAAAGAGGTTCAGCATAGAGAATTCCAAGAAGGGCTATCTATCGATAGGCCATGAAATTTCTCTCTCGAAGAGGGATTGTCCGATAACACCTTAAGAGAGAGCGTATGAGTAGAATTTCATATACTTCGATAGTAGGTTCTATTATGTATGCTATGATATGTACGCGATCAGATATGGCATACTCACTAGGTGTAGTAAGTAGATACCAATCTGATCCAGGAGAGAACCATTGAAAGGTTGTTAAAACTATTTTAAAGTATTTAAAAAATACTAAGGACCAGTGGCTTGTTCATGGTGAATTAGACTTGAAACTTGTAGGACTTACAGAAGTTTATAGTCTAATCATGATAATAGTAAGAGTATATCGAGATATGTGTTTACCCTTAATGGAGGTGTTGTTTGCTGAAAAAATTTCAAGCAGCACACCATGGCCGATTCAGTGTGTGTAGTAGAATATGTTGCTACATCAGATGCTTCCAAAGAAGCTATATGGCTCAAAAAGTTCATCACCGAGCTCGGAGTAGCACTTTTTCTAGATGATCTAGTTCTACTCTTCTACGACGGCTCTGAAGCCATTGCTTAGGCGAAGGAATCCAAAGCACACCAACGGATGAAGCACATTCTGTGCCACTTCCATCTTGTTAGGGAGATCGTGGATCGAGATGACATTGATCTTCAAAAGATCAACGGAAAGAAAAACCTAGCTGACCCATTCACTAAAGCCATTCCGGTGAAGGAGTTCGATGACTTCAAATCGAAGATGGGTATACAATATTACACCAATTGGCTTTAGACCAAATGAAAGATTGTTGGAAATAGTGTTCCAAAGCCAATCGTCAGCCTATTGATAATTGAGCTAATTTATGTAACTATTATAAATTATTAATTAAATAAAAATTATTCTAATTTTTTTATCATAAATCTTTCATCTTCTAATGAACTCCTATCTGTTGTGATGAAGTTCTTAGAACTATTTAAAATTGATAAAGAAAGATTTAACATTTAGTCCTTAAATAAGTTCATGATCAAATAATGTGTTGTTACCTAGGATGATAATGTTTATCAAGTATAGATCATTGTGTGCCATATAAGTTGGTTGTTCTCTTAATCAAGAAGTGTAGAGATAATGATATGATATGTAGGTGAGATGTAAGGATACATCTGCATTGAATGTGATCGATTTTGAAGTTTTTCTACTATGAAGAATTACTCTGATGGAATATGGGCATAATTATCCCTCCGACCTAAGATCATAATGGTGATTTTCAAGTAACTCACTGTGCTTTGGTACCGAGCTATCTGAATTTCTAATTCAATGATGAAAGATTTCTGAGTACAATCAAGTACTTGAGGAGTCGGTATGTGAATTAAGATAGGATTGACCACTCCTTAACTCGGGAGCTATGTTCAATAGTATTTCAATTTAGTAAAACCTTGGCTAGGATAGTTCTTGTGAGGAGTCATAGGACTAATTGCTTTGAGACACGATTTGGATGTATCTTTCAGGATTGATAGTTAAATCCTGAGTCATCCTATGCATAGAGGTCAAAGGAATGAATTATGCGGTAACTATATTCATGTAGGTTCTAAATGTTGTGATTGTACTATTCGATCTATTCGAACGTTGGGTACCATTGCTAGATGATGACTTCAATTAGTACAGAAAATTGGTTATGGTGCAACCGGCTTAGGTTCGAACCTACGGGGTCACACACAATAAAGATTTCTACCCGATCTAATAGCTAATCAAAAGAAGATTGATTAGTAATTTGATCACTAATTAACTCAATTTGATTGAGTGATTATTTTTAGATCAAGACCAATTGAATTTGATTCATTTGGATTTGACCCGATTAGGTTATAAGATGATCTAATCATCAAGAAGGTTTAATCTATGATTTAATTAGAGATTTGGCTTGATTAATTCATGATTTGATTAGGATTTAATTGAGCCTAATTAAGCCTAAATAAGTTAAGTTTAATCTAATCTAATTGGACCTAGCCAAATTAGTTTGGATTGGATCTTAATTGGATAAAGTTTGAAAGACTATTTTGACTAGTCTTATGTGCCACATCATCCTGATCTTGCGCCACCCTTTTCTTCATGAGAATTGAGAATTCTCATGAAGAAATCCACACACAAGAGGGTGCATGCCCTTCTTTTCTCACACCTCATGTAGATAAAATAGGCTAGTTGTTATTCAAATTCAAAGGAGTTTGAGTTTGAATGAATAAGCCAACCATCTTATCTAAAACCCTCACACCTCCCATGTTTGTGCACATATATAAAATCTGATTTTATGGACGTGCGTAAGGTGAGAAGGTGAGAACATGAAGAAAAAAAAGAAAAGAGAGAGAGGAAGGAAGAGAGAAGAGAAAAGGTTTCTCTACGTGCATGAACCCCTCCTCCTCTACGTGAGAAATCCAAACAAAAGAAAGAGAGTTCTAGGCGCAAAGGGTTTTGGGTGAGAGCATATCCTAGAATTTATCTAGGGTTTGGAATTTTGATTTATGATTTACGAGAGTCATGACCTCATAGATCCAACCAGAAAACCTCCTCTTCATCATCTTCAGCGTTGATCGGGATCGGAACGTCTGAAGATCCCATGAAGAAGATCAAAGGAGTTTGATCTACATCAGTCGTTTCAAGCTAGCACTCTGAAGGAGTTGATCAGGATCAGATCTATGTGTGGATTATCCATAGAGGCCAGATACTTGTGTGGCTATGTTGCGGTGATCAAATCTATACTGAGAAGATCAGATTGTGGAGATCATCTACCAGCAAAAAAACAACGTATTCTGAACACGTAGAAGTAGTAAAATAGTTTTACTCCACTTGCTATTTTATTTTTTAGATATGTATGCATATATGATACATTAGATCCTGTAGCATATAGAATTTTTAGATTAGATCTGTAGCTCTTATTATTAATTTGATTAATAATAGTTTCTGTTGTGTATGATTTTCGAAAAAGTTTTTGAAAGTAGAGCTAGTAATCCTATGCATTCCCTTCAATTTTGTGGTTGCACAATAAACCTTTTATAAGTTCGAAGGTAGAAAACTCTTTCCAATTATATCTTATGTAATTTTCAATATAATCCTAGCTTCTAAAATATTAATAGCCTTATGTTAGCACAACAAACTATAATATTTTAGTTAAGTAGGATCCTTCATTTCTATACAATCAAAATGGAATATAACTGCTCTTGTGGTTACACAACAAAACAGTATACCCAAAATATTGTAAACATTTCAATGCACCAGAACAATATTACATCAATCCCCATAATAGGTCTTGTGGTTGCACAACAGACCTAATATAGTTCGTGATATAATAATGAACTAGCATGAAGGAAGGCCTTAATATAGTGAATATAATTCTAAGCACCCCAATCAAGAATTAAATTAATCTAATCAATCAGAAAAGTGGGAGAGAGGTGAGGGTCCTCCCGTTGCTTTCTTAGATACCAATAAATTGGCCAGATCAGACAATGAAATCAATTATAAACCATATTTTCTTTATCAATCATGAACCACTTTCCTAGATACCGATCGATCAATTGGACATTCAGACTAGTTCTACTATCAGTTAATTACACTACAACTTAATATAATTTTACAGAGAACTATAACTAGTCTCTATGCACATTTTAATCAAAACATATTATATACATAAATTGATCATATCAATCATGACATATAATTTTATTCATACAAATTTATATTAGTATGTAATATCATTCTAAGACAACCATCATCATATAGTGGAGATTCGCCACTATGCCAGGACAACCTTACAAAATAATATACATCATAATCTAATTATGATTAATTAAATATGATCATATCATATTAATAACATGCTAATCATATCAAACATGATCATATCATATTTATAATATTGCCATTAATCTATAAGCATAACAATATGTAATGTAACCTAATAAGGTTTGCTCTAATACTACTATTGGGTTTGGTGTATAGGATGGAAGCATGGATTTCAAAGCAAATACTATGAAATCATAAAACCAAACCCTAACCCAAGGACCATCTTATTAGGTTTTAAATTATACAACATGCATTTATAATATAACATAGGGTATAGGAATATACCCTGATCGCCAAACCCTAATTCAACCCTGATTGTCGGTAGCAATTCGTCAGGGATTCCATCAGGTGCCCACATGTTCATCCTCCAATGTTGATCTACACAAAAACTTGATTAAGCCACTAGCACCTCTGATTAATTTAATTAAAATTCTTAAAATAAGAACTTTAATTTATTTGGATAAAATCTTTTTTAGCCTTTGTTGTCTTCCTCCTGGCCTACCCTTTTTCTTACTTTCTATTCTCCTTGTCTTCCTTTACTCTCTTCCTAAGCCCTTGTCCTAAAGCAAACTTTTTTGTCCTAATTAGGACTTCATCTTAACAAAGAAAGTAAGAGAGAAATTGGACAATTAGGAAGGGTATGTAAGAAAGAAGGAAGAGTTTTCGATGCCTTGGACTCCCGGTGTGTGCTCCTATTTATAATGTACGTAGGGGTGCCACAAATAATTTCTCATGCCCATCCCATATCCTCATCTCACGCCTATTCAAAATTCTCATGCCAATCTAGAAATTTAGGACACGTGGAAACCAAAAAGAATTAATTCAAAGAGAGTTTAATAAGCAAAAGGACTCTTCAGTTGAAAAACAATTCTACGTTGATTTCTGAAGTGTTGCGAAACTTCATAAATGAGGTGCAATTAATTTTAATGGTATGAACCAATCCATTGGCCATCCAATGGGCCATAAAGAGGAAGCCAATTCAGATGGTGGCATGGTAGGGGGTGTTGAAATGGTCAAGAGACCTTGGCGCCTTGGACTTGGTCCAAGGGGCACCAATTCAAATGAAGGGACCGTTAGGAGTTTCGACCTTATCCATTTTTTTCTTTTAAGAAACACTGAAGTGTTTAATCTGTAGATGGACTCCTTATGTGCCTCTACTCATATATGAAAACCATGTAATTAATTGTTACGTGAAACAAATGGATAAGAAAAATGGCGCCAACAAATTCCATGTGCTAAGAGTCCTAGCGCACTAAGCCATCTCCATGCACCAAGAGAGAGACTCTTTGGTGCATGAAACTCTGGTATTAGGTCCTCAATCCCTTGGTGAACCAGCCAATGATTAACCCAATTAATGACCAAAATTAATTTGACCAAAATTGGATCTAATTAGCCCAAATTGGAACATGATTTGAATTTGATTCGAATCTAGGTGCTAGGGTTTGCAACATGTGCTAGCATGCTAAACTTGCAAACATGATCTAATCAAATTAGACCCTTGATTCATTTCCTTTATGTGTGATCCATTGGATTTCATATCTAGCCAGCAGTGGATCTTGGTGCAATAAAACCTAATTTGGTTAGAACTCAACCAAATTGATTTAGATTAAATTGAGCTGATCCAATTTGATCAATTAGAATACTTTCTAATTATCGATTAAATTAAACTCTTTAATTCGATCGAGCCCACAAGACATGATTGACATCTAGCAAAGTATCATGTTTATCCGAAAGATATAAAATTTTGATGAAAATACAAAAAAAATCCTTCAGTGGAAAGTTTCTGTGCAACAGGATCCTACAATCATCCTGCATCCCGAATATGATTCTGCTTATAAAAATATGTCAAACCTAATATTATATTCATATTTCTCTCAATCATATGATGATGATTTAATTAATAAAATATTAAAAATAATTTCTAATTTTTCATCATGCTTTGATCAAAGACTTCATGAATCATCATTTGATTGAAGCAAGTAGGATGCGATCTTCTCTTAGTAGGAGTGATCGATTCCATGTTGATCTACTCACAATCTTTATATGCAATCCAGCATATCTAGAACATCTCGTACATGACTAAGTCATGAATGAGTATGAACCAAAATATGGATTCATGCATACAAGATTCTATGGTAGTCTCAAGTCAAAGGATTACATACACAACTTCCATTATGAGAACCATCTATTGATATGTAGATAAAACTCCATTAGATGTTCTCAAGTTAGATTAATTCAATGAACTCATTCTCTAATGAGCATCCACATCTTTATATTTGTGTCATACACAAGTGATTATGAGATCAATCATCCTCTTCATCGAACATACAAGGGATGTGTCAGTCTTACCAGAAACATTGATCCCCAATTCAATGTTCCATCGATCAGAAATATTTTAAATTAAGATTTTAAGATTTCAGATCTCACTGGTATGATCTCATCATAATCCTAAAATCATAGTCCTAATTTATAAAGTTCATCATAATCTTCAAAATAAATAATTAAGATACAGCATATGATGAAATATAAATGTCTTTATTGATATAAAAATATCATTACATGAGTTTGGAAGATAAAAGGATAGCCCATCAAAATACATATTTTGATTGGCTTGTAGGGCATATTCCTTTTATAATCTAAGCCTGGTGATAGTTTATCCTGAAATGGTAGTGACTCTCAGTACTGATGTCCGACCTCGAGTATCCGTCGAGCTTTCTGATTCCAACTTTCAATTCAAGCTTGACAGCAATAATTTTGAAGTAGCAGTTTCCATCGCGATCGACCTCAAACATGGCCAAACTTTCAGCTAACCTTCCTCAAACTAGTTGAAGTGATCCTACCACAGATCCAGTTAGGAGACTCGATGCTCGTCAAGCTCTCAAGCTCGTCCCACCATAGAGTCTGAAGCACAAGTCTAACTCAGGTAACTAACTCCCAAGCCTAGCCTATCCAACCTCAGATTTCATAATACAACTTCAGCCCATGTAACCAACCATTAAGCTCGGAAGCCTTCGACCTCCAAATATTAGTAATAGGAGCAAGCATTTTCCATCCGCACCATAACCAGATTACAGCTGGCTACTATCAAGTGGTTACAACTACCCACTCATCCTTCATAATAGAATTGGAATGGTCTGAACAGCCCATTGATAATTAGTTATAATGGTTACTATCAATCTATTATAGCTCCATCTATAAATAGGATCCTCCATATATGTCTTCTTCTTCTAATTATCTAACTCCTGAGTACTCCATTCCCATTGATAATTAGTTATAATGGTTACTATCAATCTATTATAGCTCTATCTATAAATAGGATCCTCCATATTTGTCTTCTTCTAATTATCTAACTCCTGAGTACTCCATTCTTATTGACTAGATTTCTAACTTGATTACCAAAGGATCCACACCGGAGCCACCCACCTCTGGTCAGGACTTTATTTTATAGATCTCACTGGCAAGATCTTAGGCATCCACTCCAGCATCCCCGGCCATAATCTGATTTTTGCAACAACACCTCTTATGGAGACTTAATATTCAAATCATCCATCAGTTTAGCACATGATATTCCTCCCACCTAAAGAACCTCTTTATCCTCAAGGTCTGGTTTAGGAAAACAAACTGGAAGTTCATCAAGGTCTTCCCATGGTGCATCTGCTGGTGACAAGCCTTGCCAATGAATTAAAACTTCTCCTTTTGCAGCGATCAAGAATGACTTGCAGCATGGGAGTGATTAAATCATCATTCTCTGAAATGATAGCCAGTGTTTCTTGAATTTTCATATTTGTTCCCACCTTCCTCAAGCACGGAGACATGAAATACTGAATAAAGTTTGTGGTCTTTTAGTAATTTGATCTTGTATGCTACTGGTCCAATTTTCTCTAAAATCTTAAATGGTCCATAGTGCCTAGGAGATAACTACGGATATCCTTGAAGAGCTAAAGATACCTATCGGCTGCAACCGAAGATAAACAAAATCTCCAACATCAAACTTCTCTTTTGGGAGCATCATAGAACTTATTCATGCACTGCTAGACCATACTTAACCATTCACGCAACTCCTTGAGAACTAGGTCTGTATCTTATAGCTGGTGGTCCACTGCTTTAACCTATGACATATCTGAAACATATGGTAAAACCATGGAAGGAAGCTTATGATACACAATCTATTAGAGAGTTTTCTTGGTAGAAGAATGCATGCTTGTATTGTAACAATACTCGACCCAAGCAGTGAATAGAATGGAGATGGTGTACAAAGAAGATATTAATGATAAGTGATAAGTGGTAAAAATACACTAATAAAAATATTAAATTATAAAATAAATTAATCTACTTTTAAGAAATTAATACTTTTTATTAATTCAATGTAGGAAAGAAGGCCATCAATATGAAGATCTTATTTTTCTAAATCAGATGAAATAAATTTTAAGCAAAACGGACTTCAAACGAGCCTGAAATTGAATTTCAAAGAAAATGATTTAAAAAAAAGCCGACCAGTCCAGTTCAAACTGGCTCAGTAGATCGCTCGGCCCAATCACGCTCAAACCGATCGCCCACTGACGCCCAGCTTACGCCATACTGATGTCAGGATTTTTCACGGTACAAATTGAATCGCTACAGTAACCAGGCGAGGGCATTTCGGAGATTTCATGGGAACAAGCACGCTCCGATTGACTGAAGAAAGTGGTGGTCCACGCAATGCCAGGCTCGCGCATGGTCTACAGAGAGTATTTTAGAAATTTTGCCTGATCCAATGAATATTGTTCACTGGAATTTGATCGAATGGTTGAAATCTGTGCACTGACGAATGGCGGATGCAGCACCCGATCGAAATCCAACGATGGAGAGGCGTTACCAATTTTAAACTAAGAATCAGAGGCTTCTTTAGGCATGATCTGATGGCCTAGATTCGATCTTCAAGATTGATTCGATGGTCCAAATGAATTTTGACTTGATTTAGATTTTTAAAATAATTTTTGAGTGGTTTTTGGCCTGTTTGATCGACATCCAATGGTCAGAATTGATCCAGGGCTCTTTTTGAGTTATTTTGAGAGTTTTAAACCCAATCTAAGACCACCCAGATTAGCCTATTTAAAGGCCTGCTGCCTGCTATTGCCAAGGAGAAGAGGAGGAGAATAAAAATACAGAGTTGAAAATAAAAAAAATAGAGAGAAATAGAGAGAACAGAGAGAGAGGTGTTTAGGGAGAGAAGAGAAAGAGTTTTTTTTGTTATTTTTCTTTCCTCTTTTTTTCTTCTTCCGAAGGTCGGTACACAAAGTGACTTTCTTCTTCATCGAGTTCTCCACACCAAGAGCAACAGACAATCAATTTCAGTGAATAAACAGTCTAATTTCTTCATGCTTTTTATTTTATTTGCTATTTTTGAACTTATTATCATGAACTAAATTTTTTTTTACTAAGGCTAAGGTATAGCCACTCTTTTGATGCAATATTCAGTATGATTTATTTTTAATTTTAAATTTTATTCATGAGGAGTATATAAATCTGATCTTAATTCTTTTAGATTACTGGCCATCTTCTAATTAATCTAATGAACATAAATGATATGGACCAAGTACATCTATGTGATTACTTCTTGATTATATACCTTATATTATGAATCGAATTAGAATTCATATGCATGTGAGAATTTTAGTACGCTTTGGATGCAACATATTTTAATTAGAGGGTTTCACAAAATTTAATGCATCGATATTTATTTAAATTACACCTGGATCAAAAGGTAATTAATAAATATTGATAGTTTTACTGTACCTGGACCAAAGGATGGTGAATAAACTAGGAGACTCCACCGTCACATGAAATAAAATTAATCTAATAATCTGAATATTGTATTGACTGAGTTGGTGAACCAATTGCCTTAGTAACATATTACTCGTAAGTTTAAAATTCTAATAATTACATTCTCTCTATTTTCTTATAATTTTTAATTATTTTTTTATTTTATTTTTTATTTTATTTTATTCTCATAAATCGGTCTTTTAAATAAAGCATAGGAAAGAGCTTTTCAGTACTTATTTTTCAATCCTCTAGGGATGATACTCTACTCACTTATTTTATTACTTGATCGACTGGTGCACTTGCCATAACTATATATTAGCATGCATCAAGTTTTTAGCATCATTGTCGGAGATTGTGTCTAAAACAATATTGAAATTTTGATCCTAGCTTTACTTTAGAATTTTATTTTTAATTTTTATTCTTACTTTATTTTTAAATTTATTCAGTGCATGACACGTACTGAACATTGTAATTTACTATCTTTAGATCCAGAAATTGAAAGGACCATCAGAAGACTATAATAAGAAAGAAACATGGCAGCTGAAGATCCTAATGACATCAATCTAGGATTGGATATGATGACCGAGGGACAGCATGAAGCTATTTGAGCAGCACATCATTCATTAAATAATTACTTCACACCATCTATAGCCGATGCAGCTTCGAGCATCAGGAGGCCGTCTGTGCAAGCAAACAACTTCGAAATAAAATCGATGATGATCCAGATGATTCAATCAACTATCCAATTCAGTGGACACGTGCATGATGATCTAAATGCCCATATTTCTAACTTTTTTGAATTTTATGATACTTTTAAAATTAATGAGATGTCAGATGATGCTATTAGATTAAGGTTATTTTTTTTCTCTTTATGGGACAAACCTAAAAGATGGCTTTATTCTCTTCCTACAGGTTCTATCACAACTTGAAATATCCTAGCCTAAAAATTCTTAGCCAAGTACTTTCCACCTTCCAAGACTGCCAAAATGCGCATCGATATCACTTCTTTTATGCAGATGGACATGGAGACACTATATGAGGCTTGGGAGCATTTCAAGGAACTGCTATGGAGATGTTCACATCATCAACTATCCGTATGGCTTTAGATACAAACTTTCTATAATGGTTTATCTCCTACTAATCATTCTATGATTGATGCAGTAGCAGATGGAACCATTAGCCAAAAACTGGAGGAAGAAGTCTTTGATCTGATTGATGAGATGGCATCAAATAGCTATCAGTGGCAAACAGAATGCATGATGCCAAAAAGACCAACAACTATGCAGGGAGTAGATTGCATGCCAACCTTACTAGCTAAAATTGCAGCTCTTAGAGTCGAAGTCAACAACTTGAAGGGAACATCTATGCATGTTCAGAGCATCACTTATGACCTGTGTGGAAAAGGACATGATACAAGCAACTGCCAGACAGATAATTCTTTTGCTAAAGCAACTGATACAACTAACTATGTTGGTAATTTTTTCAGGCCGCAATAAAATAATCCCTACTCCAACACATACAATCAAGGATGGAGGTAGCATCCAAATTTCTCGTGGAGCAATCAAAATGCAGCACAACAGCCACCCTCGAGGTTCCAAGTACCTGAAAAGAAGTCCAACATGGAGGAGCTGATGGTCAAATTCATACAAAACCAAGAAGCAACTATAAAAAATTTGGAAACCAAGCTTAGGCAGGACCAAGCAACAGCAATTCGAAACTTAGAGATGCAAATAGGCCAAATGGCTCAGATAATCTCTGAGAGACCTCAAGGATCCTTGCCTAGCAACACGAAGACCAATCCAAAGGAGCAAGTTAATGTTATCATCCTAAGAAGTGGTAAAAAGTTGGAGGAGCCACATCAGAAGAAAGAGACTAAAGAGCCAACTATAAATAAGAAACTATCAACTAAAATTTATCAGTCACCAAAACAACCAGTAGATGGATGGTCTCTAGGTATATAGTTTGTCGATCCAAATGTGAAGCTCTACATGCCGCCACTATCATTCCTAGAGAGATAAATATAGCATCCAGATAAAAAATTTTCTAATTTTTTCAAAATTTTAAAGAATTTATATATTAATATTTCTTTTGTAGATACTATCATTCAAATGCCCAGGTATGTCAAGTTTCTCAAAGAAATTCTAATAAATAAGAAAAACTTGAAGGAGCATGAGAGAATAAATTTGAATAAAGAATGCTCAACAATACTTCAAAATAAATTACCACAAAAGCTAAAAGATCCGGGGAGTTTTACTATCCCTTGCATTATTGGTGATTGTAGTTTTGATAAAGTTTTATGTGATTTAGGAGCAACTATTAATCTCATGCCCTTTTCTATTTTCAAAAAGCTTGGTCTAGGAGAATCGAAGCCTACCACTATTACTTTTTAATTAGCCAACAGATCCATCAAATATCCAAGAGGTATAGTGGAGGATGTCTTGGTAAAGATAAACAAGTTTATTTTTTCTTTTGATTTTATTATTCTTGATATGGAAGAAGATTATGATGTACCCCTTATCTTAGGAAGATCCTTTTTAGCTATTGGAGGAGCTTTAATAGATGTTCAACAAGAAAAATTAATTCTTAGAATCCAAGATGAACAAGTTACTTTTAATGTTTTTAAAGATACTAAACATCCTGATGATAATCAAACGTATTTTCTAATTGATATTATTGATAATTCAGTATATAAGAATTCTATAGAAAATAAGTTTGAGACTATGAAAGCTAGCAATGTCCAATTGAAAGAGGGCTCGACTAAACATGAAAGTATTCCAATTGAAGTGGCACCGAATTGATTCAACTCAAAACTCAAAGAAAGTCAAGCTAAAGACTATAAATTAGAACTACTAGATAGGTTGTTTCTTTTCTTTTTAGTTTTGATCATTTTTCTTTTCTTTTATTTTTTAGTAATTTACTATTGCTCTTTTACTGCTTTGGTATGTATTTTTAATTTTGCAAAGAAAAATCAATGAGAGCTCAAGCCAAATTTCAAAGCTCCAAAGAACCAGACTGAACCAAATCAGGTGTATTCCTTCCTATCCTTTATTGCACCCTTTATTTTTCTTTCTCTTTTGAGATAATGTAGAATAAGTTAGGGGGTAAAAAATATTAAAAAAATATTAAAATTATATGTCAAGAAGAAAATCTTGAGCAAGATAGACTGGATAAGTGATAAAAGATAGAATTATTTGCTAATGAATGTAACGAGTTAAAGAAGTAGATTAGTTGGTTAGACTTTTAGCAGCCTACTTAGGTCATTAAAAGACTATTAGCACTTCTAATTGTACATGCACACTAACAAGGCAAAGTAGGTATTGATTATAAGGCCAACTGAGGATTCAATTATTACTAAAAATTAGTAATTAATATATATTCTAATCAAAAAAATTTGAATTTAAGCAAAGAGCTACCTACCTAAAAATAAAGTGCAAAAGACAGAGTATATATAGATTGCCCAAAGCCTAGTAACTGGATCTCTACACTTAGATCAAGTGTGAAAATTTACGTAAAACAATGGAGGAAAGGCTAGGATGCTCGGTATTAAAAAAAAAAATGAGGTAGTGTGAAAGCTACCTTAATTTATAAGTATAAAATTGGGAATGTATAGAAAATTAATCAAAATAGGTGATAAGAGAGGATACTTTTATCCTTTAAATTAACACTGAAATGCTAAGTTAGTCATCACGAACACAAATGCCATAGATCTTTGATGTAATCTAAGAAAGTTGTTAATTATACTAACCGCAGAATTTGCTTCTGAAGCTCAATGCTTAGTTAGTGATATTTTCTAAACTTTTTGACCTTTAACTCTAGATTTATCTTTTTGATGGATGATCTTATTGAAACATGGTATTAAATAAAGCATTGCTAAAGGACTAGCAATGACTAAGTTGGAGGATGTGATAAGTGGCAAAAATATACTAATAAAAATATTAAATTATAAAATAAATTAATTTATTTTAAAAAATTGATACTTTTATTAATCTTACATAGGAAAGAAGGCCATCAATATGAAGATATTATTTTTCTGGATCAGATGAAATAAATTTCAAGCAAAACGAAGTTCAAATGAGTCCAAAATTGAATTTCAAAGAAAATTATTAAAAAAAAAGCCGATCGGTCTGGTTCAAATCGGCTCAGTAGACCGTCCAGCTCGACCACGCTTAGACCGACCACCCGCTGATGCCCAGCTTATGCCACGCTGACATTAGGATTTTTTGCAGTGCATGGTGGACTGCTACAGTAATCAGGCAAAGGCATTTTGGGGATTTCACGGGGACAAGCACGCTCCGATTGGCTAAAGGAAGTGGTGGTCCACGCAATGCCGGGCTCGTGCACGATCTACAGAGGATATTCTAAGAATTTTGCCTGATCCAACAGATGCTGTTCGCTAGGATTTGATTGAATAGTAGAAATCTGTGCGCTAACAAATGATGGATGCAGCTCTCGGTCGAGATCCAATGGTGGAGACGCATTATCGATTTTAAACTAAGAATCATAGGCTTCTTTGGACACGATCTGATGGCCCAGATTCGATCTTCAAGATTGATCCAATGGTCCAAATGAATTTTGACTTGATTTAGATTTTTAAAATAATTTTTGAGTGCTTTTTGGCCCATTTGATCAACATCCAACGGTCAGAATTGATCCATGGCTCTTTTTGAGTTATTTTGAGAGTTTTAAACCCGATTTCAATGGGATTTTGACCTAAGACCACCCGAATTAGCCTATTTAAAGGCCTGCTGCCTACTGTTGCCAAGGAGAAGGGGAGGAGAATAAAAATACAGAGTTAAAAAATGAAGAAAAAATAGGGAGAAATAGAGAGAATAGAGAGAGAGGTGTTTAGGGAGAGAAGAGAAAGAGTTTTCTTGTTATTTTTCTTTCCTCTTCTTTTCTTCTTGCGAAGGCCGATACACTTATAAGTACCATAAATTTATCAATAAAAGTATTAATTTATTAACTAATTTATATTAATTTTTAAGAATTATTAATTAATTGATACATATTTTTGAGAAATTCATATTTTTATTAATTAAAAAATTAATTAAAAAAATAAAATTAAAAAATTAAATTTTATTATCAATAGAAAGAGCTTTTTTTTATTATAATAAAATAAGTTTCACATAAAACGAAGCTAAAATGAAGAAGATATAAATTTCTAAAAAAATAAAAAAAAATAAAAATAAAATAAAAAAGAAAAATGGCTCAGTAGGCTCCATAAGTCAAGCCAAGCCGTCAAACCCGACTCAAGCGCAAAAGCCGCCAGTCGGTCCATAATCTGATGTGGACCGCCAGCTTAGCAGAAATCAATGAATCATAGAGCGACATGTGGTGGACCTAGACCCTTAAAGGATTCACAAAAAATCTATCGTGGCACATAAGGCAGTTTTGACTTTTTCACTCGACGACAGAAGGCACTAATTGGTTACGGTGTATGGTGTAGTTAGTCCATGCAGTCCATGGGAATAGTAAAGATGCGATCGGATGAATCCAATTGATTGCAGTTAAGATCGGACGGCGGTGGTTATTTCTGGGTTTGATTCGAATTCCATCAGTGATATGGCGCAATCCGATGGCCAGAAAACCAATCGATGAAGATCCAACAGTCCAAGAAGCTCCCGACTTGATTAAAATATCTAGAACTCAATCCGATGGCCAGATCTTCTCCTGATTAACTCAATCGATGGACAGAATTTAATCCGACCTGATTTGAGCCTATACGCATCCGATTTTGATGATTTTTGGTCCGTTGGATTCCTATTAATGGCCAGATTTCATCCAAAGCAGCAAAATTCATCCAAGACTTCTTTTAATTTAATTTTCACTTAGATTTCTCCATATATTTTAATGATCAAAGAGCTCCTTAGTCTCACATTACCCAGAAGAAAACTTTCCAACCCTTCTAACTCTATAAAAAGGACCCTAGGCCTCTAGAAATCGATAGATCTGATTAGATGAAAGCTTTGGTACAGAGTGAAGCTAGGCTTTGGGTTAATGGCTGCTTCAAAGTAACGGACGCCGAGAAGAAGAGCTAGGCTTCTACACCATCTTTCTGCCAATATCGATCCAAGATCAGAGATCAGACTATTTTATTTTTTTTTTTTTTTAAATTTCATGTATTTAAATTCTAAAATTTTAATTAATAAAAATTTTATTTTTTATACTTTAATTTTAGCTCTTTATTTTTATTATAATTTAATTTCCATATTTTAATTATTATTTTTTATTTTCCAACAAGTAGATGCTAAGATCTAACTAGTAGATCTTAGTACCAAGTTTAAATTCCTGCATCTTTTAATTTTTACTTTTTATTTTTTGACTTCATTCTTAATTTCAAAACTCTTTTCTTTTCTTTTTTTTTTCAAAAATCAAAGATTTTAAGTCTAAAAATACTACCTTTTCTATGGATTCGATCCAACTCACTGCTATCTACGTATTTTTAATTATTTTAAGAAGTTAGATTAAATTGATAAATATGATATCTTAACGACAACATCGCATTTCTATCAAATTTTTGGTGTCATTACCAGAGAACTATTTTTGATTTTTTATTTTAATTTTTTAATTTATTTTTAATAAATTAAAAATAATTTTGGCAAATGCACCAAGTTTTTGGCATCGTTGCCAGAAAAGGCATGGATATTAAGTTTTTGATCTCTTTAATTTTTCTATAAATAAATTATAAATAAAATTTTTATTTTCTTGTAAATACTACTTGCTATTTTTTTTATTTTACAGAAAAAGAGGTTAAAAAATAAAAAGAACTAGGGTAAGGAATAAATCATTCAGTTTTGCTTAATGAGATCAATCCTAACCCTAGTCCTTTATTTATTTAGTTATTTATTTTATTTTTAAATTAAATTTAAAAATATATATCCACTTAAATTTAATTAAAAATCTCATAAGATTAGAAATCCTAATTTTTTAGAGCATGCATCATATTAGTTTTTTTTTTTTTTCTGGTGATTGCTAGAGGCAAGGTAAGCCTTTCAGAATTCAATTAGTTGTATGCATCTAATTTAAATTGCATAAAATCCTTTGATTGAAAATTTTTTGTGCATATTCATATTAAATCAAATTAAGGACATAACCCAATTAATCAAGATAAGGTGAAGATTTGATCATCCTTTCTTAGCCCACAAACAATCAACCAACATCCTGCATTGACCTAAGCCTTTAATTTTAAAATCAATTAGACACTAGGAACTCGAGCTCAATAGGATAAGAAACCCTAAGAGTTGAACCAGATTAGGGTTAGTTAATTTGATTGATGTCTAGAAAAGTGGTTCAGAAATGATCGAGCCTGAAGGAAGATGATTTCTAATTAGTTTCATTCGCTTATCTGGCCAAGCACAATTGGTGTCTAAGGCAAGCAATGGGGGGACTCCCACCGACCTTACACTTATATGGCCAGTTGATTGACTGATCCTATAATTGGAGGGCTCGAAGGTGACCTTAACAGTTAAGAGCTATCTAGATCTAAGATAACCTTTAGTCTTTATTGATTGACCAACTTGATTATTAACCAACATCAAACCTAATTAAATCTAATTCTTCTCTCTCTTCTTAGTTCTAGGACTCCTTAGGACCTCTTCTTTAGAACTTTTATTTCTTTCTTATTTTTTTCTCTTCAAAAATAAAATAAAATAAATATAAAAATTAAATTAAAAATTAAATTAAATTAAATAAAAAAATATTAAAAATAATAATTAAAATAATTTTAAAAAATATAATTTTAAAAATAATAATAATATAATATAATAATAAATATATATATATAAATCTTTAAAAAAATCTAAAAAAAATTCTAAACCATACATTAGGGTTACACTAATACATGCACGGTAGAAAATCACTTTTTTTCTGATTTAGTTGAACTTAATTGAATCGTTGATTCATATTAAACTCGATAATCAAATGGCTGATCTGAACCTAATAGTCCAAAAATTAGATAAAATTGATCTTCTTGCCTAGAAATTAGATCAACTTCTAATCCTAGGTCAACAATCTCCTGCATAATTCACATCATCTTCTAATTATCAAATGATTTGTTCGACTTGTGCTAGCCCAACCCATCATGTGAGTGAATGTCCTATGACTGCACAGTTTCTACATTTTATCCAAGAACATGTTCAAGCTGCTCAAAGTTACTCCAAATTGATTAATGATCCATTTTTAAATTCATATAATCCAGATTGGAGCAATCACCATAATTTTTTTTCGATATCCCAATAGACTCAAGCTCAGACCTAAATTTCATCTATCCAAAACTATTAAAACAGACCCCAAAACCAAAACTATGCCTATAATAATGGTCAGCCTAGTCAATTTACCCAGCCATCATATTACAATCAGCTATCATACCCACCTCCTTAATAGATCAATCTAGCTGACGATAGATTTAACCAACTTCAATAATTAATTCTGAATCAACAACAATCAATTTTAACTCAATAAGAATCTATCGTCAGGATAGAAGCTCAAATTAAACAACTAGCTGAATCTAACATGAGGAGAGAACTAGATCAATTACCAAGCCTACCAATTTCAAACAATCCACCTAATGTTCACCAACCACCTAGACCAAGTTATCAATTTAATGTCTCACTTAAGAATCTCTAATTTGAAAGTGTCAAAGTAATTTCTGAACTTAAAAGCTATAGGATTCTTATGGACCCATACCAAGATCAGGTGAGAGAGGCTAGTACTGATGCTAGCCAAAATAAAAATTTAGAAAAATTGATTAGTACTTGTTAGATATATGTGTCCTAGAAGCCAGAATTGGCTAACACTTGTAATACACTTTTAGGGGCAAAATTATAATTTTGACTATAATCAATAAAATGGCTATTTTCTATCACATATGTGTATTTAGTGTCTGGATACATCTTTTGAGTTAATGGTAATGATAATTCATATTTTCAAGAGTTAAAAATTTAAGACATGAATAATCATTATTAACTCATAAAATGCTCCCGACCATAGGATCATCACGAGGATGGTGATTGATCCAAAAGATTGGTGTACAATCGCTTCTCTTTAGTAGATGAGTCTTGAGTCTATGGTGTGGAGACACCAGAGTGAGAGTACAGGTACTCGTTAGAGAATGAGGGCACTGAGCATGACCACCTCGAGTAGTCATTAGGAAGTCTACCTTCTCGTCAATGACTGACTCAATGCTGCAGTGGTGTGTCTGGTTCTTTAACCTGAGATGCATCGACAGTTCACCTTGAGGGTGTTATAGTTTGACTACACCATAACTCGATCTTCTAGCCATTCAAAATCTGAGGTGTATGTTGGCTATAGCATGTTCATTGTAGGAATTGGATTGCATCAAGATGGAATCTATCTACCTCGGTGGTAGAGGAGCAGCCCTATGATGATCATGAGAATCAAGTCCAGAAGCCCATGGCCATGGCAGAGTGAAATAATAGAAAGAGTTTCTATTTAGATTTTCACATCGGACTTGAATCGAATGATTACATCATATGACAGAAACTAGGGTTTGACGAGTTTACCTTAACCCTAATCTGATCGAGGCTCAAGATAGAAGAACTTAATCACACGAGGTAGCTGCACCAAGAGGTTCGCATTCAGCTCTGATGGGTTGCCACCATATACTGCTAGGTGTCACTGGTGGATTTTGGGAGCAATTAGAATGATTTAGATGATCGATCATTCTAGCTGTTCGAATCAGAAGAGTTCTGATCCATCGAAAGGAGTTTCGATGATGTCGATGATAGAGATCATGACATATCCCATTACCATACAGAACTGAACCTAACTGGATCACACAAATAAGGGTTTGAATCTGGTGATCATCAATTGAACTGATCCAGTTCAATTGATCTGAATGAGATTCAATTAGGTTCAAGAAAATCGTGCTAGCACTCGATTGAACCTAACGTTCTTCTTTTACTATCATAAATAGTTATCCTTACTGAGCCAAAGGAGTTTGTGCTCAATCAGAAGCCTTCACTTGGTCTGACTGGAGCCTTGTCCAGATTAAAAAAGGGTTGTCTTATTTTGTAAGACAATACCTGCCATTTTTGGTCACCTGCCATTTCTCGTCCTTTGACTTTGGTCAAAAGTTGACCTTTGACTGATCAAATATTGACCATTGACACTTTGACTTCTGTCCATCTGTCATGCACCTATTGAAGAGCTGGTGGGGGCTTGTCCCCCTATCAGAACCTGGTAAGGAGGAGGGCGCACGCCATCCTTGGCGTGTGCCCAAGCTGGAGGCGCCCAGGAGTCCCTGTTGGACAGAAACTCCATCTCCTTTTTGGATTCTGATTAGACTTCTTCTAAGAACCAAGTTTGATTGGTCTTAGGCACCATCTAAGAAGAAATCCAAGGGACTCTATTCCCACCAATTAGATTTAGATCTGATTTCACAAAGAGTTATGATTGGTTGGGAAGAAGAGGAGTTGGATCACGCTTAGTCTATAAATAAGACCCTGCGCCCAACTCAAGGAGAATCTAAAATTCAAATATAATTCTCCATGCCCCAAAGCTGCCTCCCTCCTCCTCCTCCACACCAAGTCCATCCTCTCCCTCTCCTCTCCATGCCCAAAGGTGTTTGGGATCCAAGTTCATGCAATCTAGATGAGAGAAAGGTGATAGAAAGCTAGAAGGCTGCGCTGCTGCAAAGGACAACTGTTGATCTTCGAAAGGTATTTTGAAGATCCTCCAAATCAGATTCAGATCTAATTTTTGGAGATGTGATAGAGAAGAAGAGGATCTCTAAATCTAATCCAAGTGGATACCGATAGAGGTCAGGCACTTGCGTGGCTAGATCCAGAACCTTCCGCTGCTTACAGGATCATCAACAGATAATAGGATTACCCAACATCAAGATAAATTAAATTAAATTTAATTTATTTAGATTTCATTTTTATTATTAAAATAATAAAAATTAGATCTAAAATATCTCAGATCTGATTAGGATCAAAGAAAAAAATTTTAAAATATATCTCTTGATCCGATCAGAATTGAACAAACCTAGTTCGAAAAATCAGGATTACCCTTCAACTGGTATCAGAGCCAAGGTTCTAAAGTGTTTAGATCTAATTTTAAATTTATTTTAATCAAAAAATATGAGATTTTAGATGTCACATGAGATGTGATCAGATTTAAAATTAGAAAAAATTAAAATTAAATAATTTAGATCTAAGATTAAAAAATATGTATGACTAGTTCTAAAATAGAATAGTTCTATAGAATAGTCTTGCATATTTATGATTTAATCTAATTAAATCATATTTTAGATATATTTATTTATTATTTTTTAATATTATAATTATTATAATAATATCTAAAAAATAGTAAATAAAAATTATTTAATTTAAATATCATATAAGATATGATTGATGCATGTCTAGACTAGTTGTAGAATAGTTCTACATAATTATCTAGATTAGAGTTTATTTTGATAAGATCAATTTAAATCTAATTTTTTAGATTATTATGAGATAATTTAGATCTAAAAATATGCATGAGTCGATATATGAGATGTATGCAAAATATGCCATGATTAGATCTAATTTGTATATGAGATATATGATATAGATCTAAAACTATTTTATAGTATTACATATTTCTGATTAAGGCGTTCCTCTTGGCCGTCCGATCATAAGAATGAAGAAGGGTTTAAAGGCCCTCTCCTTCCATGGGGTGTTCTTATGATGTGTAGGGTGCTGCGCATTTGTCCTTAATCAGAAATCCAAAACTTACTTTCTGCAAAACCCTAGATCCTGAAACCCTAGGATTTATTGTGCATATTTTATTTATGAATCCTACTTAATTAAAAATTAAGATTATCGAATATAAATTAGGTCTAAAATTAAGAATTTTAGATCTAAGATATATTCATAATACTGGGTTCGGACTTGGATAGCTCAATTAGGTCTAAGCGGTTGATCAAACCAAATCAAGAGTTGGTTAGATGGGATCAAGAATGCTTAAATTGACCAGCCTAATAGAATTAAGTTTGGATCAAGATCGAGTCACGATCAAGCAAGACCTAATTAGGCTCAGAGGTTAGAGTCTGGATTGTAGGCTAACCCAATTGGTTCTGGCTCAACAATTTGGTGTCTAAGATAAGTTTGGCACATACGACCGACTGGTTTTTAATTGGGAGCTACTCGATCTGAATGCATTCTTGTACGAGTTAATGGCATATCCCTTCCACCGATCTCACTTACCTGGCCATATCTATTAACCCAGTTCTAATTTGAGGTAGTCAATAATCCGAGCTGACCCATGCTACTAGGTTAGTCATAATTGTTATGGCTATGATAAGTCTAGTTTAATGAGACCTGAATCAAATCTCCCTAAGAAAAGATTAAGTCTGAGGTCTTCCACCATTGTAGATGTGTGGGCCCTTCTCGAGGTTGATTATTCTCGACTGGATACGGTGGCTCAGTTGCACCAAGAAGACGCAACCATGTCTATTAGGCATTGGATGCTATGGGCTAGAGGATGAGTTGGGCTCAATATTCTGGATATGGTGAGAAACTCAATTAAGAATTTAGTCTGTGCAAATGATGGATCTGACTTAACTAAGGAGTGGATCAATATTTTAGATACGGTGAGATTCATGAATTAGAGATCAAATTTGGGTGCACCATGATTAGAGAATCATTGAACAAGAGTTGTTCACTCATTGGCTAACCCATCACCAATAACTATTAGGTGAGGTGATGAGTCAGTTGATGAAACCGCACCACCTACTAAAAATCATTAATCATGAAGATTTTTGCATCTCTACAAGGAGAGTGTAGGGATCCGAGAAAATAGTGGAAGCTAATTTATTTAAAAAATAAAATTTTTAAATAAATTGGTCAAGTCATAATTATAATATCTAACTAGAATCTTTGACTCTCTGCAGGAAAATATCTGCGTCCAACCCATTAGCACGTATCCTGGACACACATAGACTGACCGAACCTAATTATAAAGATTGGCTCAGAAACTACAAAATAATTTTGGGTTCCAAGAAGTTAACCCATGTATTGGACCGGGATCCTCCCATCTTACCAACCCATCTATCCACTGAACAAAGAGCGTCTCTGAAAAAATAGATAAACGAAGATAATAAGGCCAGATATTACATATTAGACTCGATGTCTAATGAGCTCCAGCACCAACATGAAGATATCGAGACTGCTCGCCAAATATTGCCTCACCTATAGGAGATGTTTGGTGAACAGAGTCGCACAGCCAAATATCAAGTCACGAAATGACTTTTTAAGGCTAAGATGCGTGATGGGCAGTCAGTCCAAGATCATTATCTGATGATGATCAAGGACATGGAAGAGCTTGAGAAGCTCGGTGTGAAGTTAGACTTGGATCTGTAGAACGATATTATTTTACAATCCTTGACATATGCATATGGGCAATTCATCATGAATTACCACATGCATAAACTTCAAAAATTTCTTTGGCCAGAATTAATGAACCATGCTGGTTACGCGCTGAGCTTTCTATGAAAGGCCTCTAGGCTCAGTTCT
>QRFJ01002531.1:0-41582 GCA_006176705.1 Cocos nucifera | reverse complement strand
AGAGAGATGACCTGAATCAGAATCTCCCTAAGAAAAGATTAAGTCTGAGGTCTTCCACCATTGTAGATGTGTGGGCTCCTTCTCGAGGTTGATTATTCTCGACTGGATACGGTGGCTCAGTTGCACCAAAGAAGACGCAACCATGTCTATTAGGCATTGGATGCATATGGCTAGAGGATGAGTTGGGCTCAATATTCTGGATATGGTGAGAAACTCAATTAAGAATTTAGTCTGTGCAAATGATGGATCTGACTTAACTAAGGAGTGGATCAATATTTTAGAATACGGTGAGATTCAATGAATTAGAGATCAAATTTGGGTGCACCATGATTAGAGAATCATTGAACAAGAGTTGTTCACTCATTGGCTAACCCATCACCATAACTTATTAGGTGAGGTGATGAGTCAGTTGATGAAACAGCACCACCCTACTAAAAACATTAATCATGAAGATTTTTGCATCTCTTACAAGGAGAGTGTAGGATCCGAGAAAATAGTGGAAGCTAATTTATTTTAAAAAATAAAATTTTATAATAAATTGGTCAAGTCATAATTATAATATCTAACTAGAATCTTTGACTCTCTGCAGGAAAATATTCTGCGTCCAACCCATTAGACAGTATCCTGGACACACATAGACTGACCGAACCTAATTATATAAGATTGCTCAGAAACTACAAAATAATTTTGGGTTCCAAGAAGTTAACCCATGTAATTGGACCGGGATCCTCCCATCTTACCACCCATCTATCCACTGACAAAGAGCGTCTCTGAAAAAATAGATTAAACGAGATAATAGGCCAGATATTACATATTAGACTCGATGTCTAATCGAGCTCCAGCACCAACATGAAGATATCGAGACTGCTCCCAAATATTGCCTCACCTATAGGAGATGTTTGGTGGAACAGAGTCGCACAGCCAAATATCAAGTCACGAAATGACTTTTTAAGGCTAAGTGCGTGATGGGCAGTCATCCAAGATCATTATCTGATGATGATCAAGGACATGGAAGAGCTTGAGAAGCTGCGGTGTGAAGTTAGACTGGATCTGTAGAACGATATTATTTTACAATCCTTGACATAGTGCATATGGGCAATTCACAGAATTACCACATGCATAAACTTCAAAAATTTCTTGGCCAGAATTAATGAACATGCTGGTTACCGCTGAAGCTTTCTATGAAAGGCTCTCTAAAGCTCAGTTTGCTATGGAATGGGACGTTCTTCCAAAAAGAAAGTCTTATGAAAAGAAAAAACGAAGTCCGCGAAAAAGCAAAAGATGGTAAGGAGGAAAGAAGAAAGAAGGCAAAGACGAAAGAAGAAGGCCCACTATCAAAGGAAGATTTTCATTGCAAAGCGATTGGCCACTAAAAGCGGAAATTTCGCCTAGCTTACCTGACCACCCTGAAAACAAGAAGGAGGTCCTTCTGGAGGTATGCTTCGTTATTGAGTCTATACCTTACGATTTCTTCTGCACCATTGGTGCTTGACTCCTGGTTCTAGTGCTTAATCTGTGCACTTCATGCAGGACTTGAGGATAGCAGGAGGCTGAGGATGGAGACATGATCCTATAACATTGGTAATGGAGCAAGAGTTTGCTGCATGGGTGGAACAATCCTCTTCGATTACCAATCTAGTTTAAACTTAGTTTTTAAAGACTGTTATTATGTGTGCAGAGCAGAGGAATTTAGATTTCTGTTTCATGCTTAGACTAAAGGCTATGTGATCCGTTTTTAAGGCATCATTGTAACTTCTTTTAAAAAAAAAATTATCAGCAATGTTGCTTAGTTAATGGTCTTATTCAGCTATGCATATTGATTGTACCTGTTTACTATCGAGCAAAACGTGAATGCCAAATCGATTAGGGATAGCAAAATAAGATATCTATGCATTGAATTAGTATATAGCAAAGATAGGATTCAACTTGAAGAAAAATGGACTATTGAGTTCATGTGACTTCTCAGTCATAATCCAACAACTTATGAATCTTGTCTTCAAGGCAAAATGACTAAACTTCCTTTTGTAGGACATGGGGAAAGGGCCACAGATCTCCTTGCCCTAGTACATACTGATGTGTGCGGCCCATTTGATGTGCCGGCTAGAGGCAATTTTGTCTACTTCATTACCTTTATCGATGATCTGTCTAGGTATGGGTATGTGTATCTTATGAGACACAAGTCTGAAGCTTTTGAAAAGTTCAAAGAATTCAGACATGAAGTAGAAAAATAAACTGGAAAACCCATTAAGGTTCTTCGATCAGATCGAGGAGGTGAATACCTTAGCCAAAAATTCCTAGACTATCTCAAGAAAAATGGCATAGTCTCTCAATGGACTCCACCAGGAACACCTCAACTCAACGGGGTTTCAGAATGGAGAAATCGGACTCTATTGGATATGGTCCGATCCATGATGAGCTTCACAGACCTCCCTGATTTTCTTTGGGGATACTCATTGTTAACTTCAATTTATCTACTGAATAGGGTTTCCCTCTAAAACCGTTCCTACCACACCGTATGAGATATGGCATGGTAAGAAACCAAGTCTGAGTCATCTCAGAATTTGGGGTTGTCCGGCTCATGTCAAAAGACAACAAGCGGACAAGTTAGAGTTTAGGTCCTTTAGAGCTCGATTCATAGGATATCCTAAAGAGTCATTAGGATACTATTTCTACATTCCAGAAGACCACAATGTGATTGTGAGTCGACATGCCATCTTTCTTGAAAAATAGTTTATTCAAGATAGCGGCATTGGAAAGCAGATTAAGCTTGATGAGAAAGTCTCACAAGTACAATGAGCTAAGGACCAATTGGAACCAAATCAGGTTGAGCCAATAAGAACACTACCTCCTCCACCTCGTAGATCGAAAAGAGTTTTTCGTCCCCTGAAAGATACTTAGGTATTATTTCAGAGGAAGTAGAGAAAATGTTCCTCGTAGGTAATGGTGCTCATGGTGATGATCCCAAAACCTACAATGAGGCGATATCAGATATCGACTCCGAGAAATGGCTAGAGGCAATGCAGTCAGAAATTGACTCGATGCACTCAAACCAAGTCTGGACCTTGGTAGATCCACCAGAAGGTATAGTACCTATTGGGTGTAAATGGATCTTCAAGAGAAAGATTGGTGCAGATGGAAAATGTGGAGACATTCAAGGCTAGACTAGTGGCAAAAGGTTATAGTCAACGCGAAGGCATTGACTATCAGGATACCTTTTTTTCAGTGGCTATGCTAAAATCCATCCGCACATTGCTTGCCGTTGCAGCCTATTTCGATTATGAAATATGGCAAATGGACATGAAAATGGCGTTCTTAAATGGATATCTTGAGGAAGATATCTATATGGAACAGCCGCTAGGTTTCACATCCAGTGATACTGATCACAAGGTTTGCAAGCTGCAAAGGTCCATATATGGACTTAAGCAAGCATCTCGGAGCTGGAACACTCATTTCAATGATGTGATCAAAATGTTTGGTTTCATCAAAAATGAAGAGGAACCATGTGTCTTCAAAAAGGTCAGTGGGAGCGCTGTTGTCTTCCTCGTATTGTACGTGGATGACATCCTCCTTATTGGAAATGATATTCCCATGTTGACGACAGTCAAATTATGGTTGTCCAAGGAATTCTCCATGAAAGACCTAGGTGAAGCATCCTTTATTCTAGGAATTAAGGTCTATAGGGATAGACCGAATAGGATGCTAGGACTTTCACAGAAGATGTACATAGAGGAAGTACTAAAGAGGTTTAGTATGGAAAACTCTAAGAGGGGATTAATACCCTTCAGACATGGTATTCATCTTTCCAAGAAGATGTGCCCTAGCACACCTGAGGAAATAGAACGCATGAGCAAGATCCCTTATGCTTCTGCAATAGGGAGCCTCATGTATGCCATGCTATGTACACGACCTGATATAGCCCATGCTGTGAGTGTCACAAGCAGATATCAGTCAAATCCAGGTGAAGAACACTGGACTTCTGTGAAATGTATCCTTAAGTACTTGAGAAGAACTAAGGATATGATGTTGGTCTTTGGTAACGGAGAACTCCAAGTCCAGGGATACACAGACTCGGATTTCATGTCCGATGTAGATGATCGAAAGTCGACATCTGGGAGTCTGTTTGTGTGCAATGGTGGTGCTGTCAGCTGGAAGAGTTTCAAGCAAACCATGATAGCAGATTCCACCATGGAAGCAGAATATATCGCTGCATCAGAGGCTGCGAAGGAAGCATTCTGGTACAAGAAGTTTGCTGCAGAAATTGGAGTAATGCCATCAGATGCCATTCCTCTATACTGCGACAACAATGGCGCCATAGCCCTTGCTAAGGAGCCGAGGTCTCACCAGAAATCCAAGCATATTGAGCGGCGATACCACCTCATCCGCGATTACCTCGAGAAGGGTTACGTCGAGGTCAAGAGAGTCAACTCCACAGATAATGTGGCAGACCCACTTACAAAGCCGTTGGGCCAGCAGAAGATCGAAGCCCACCTTGAGAAGATGGGACTTAGACTTGTAGCCAATTGGCTTTAGGACAAGTGGGAGATTGTTAGATATATGTGCCCTAGAAGCCAGAATTGGCTGACACTTGTAATACACTTCTAGGGGCAAAATTATAATTTTGACTATAATCAATAAAATGGGTTATTTTCTATCACATATGTGTATTTAGTGTCTGTGATACATCCTTTGAGTTAATGGTAATGATAATTCATATTTTCAAGAGTTGAAAATTTAAGACATGAATAATCATTATTAACTCATAAAATGCTCCCGACCATAGGATCATCACGAGGATGGTGATTGATCCGGAAGGTTGGTGTACAATCGCTTCTCTTTAGTAGATGAGTCTTGAGTCTACGGTGTGGAGACACCGGAGCGAGAGTACAGGTACTCGTTAGAGAACGAGGGCACTGAGCGTGACCACCTCGAGTAGTCATTAGGGAAGTCTACCTTCTCGTCAATGACTGACTCGATGCTGCAGTAGTGTGTCTGGTTCTTTGACCTGAGGTGCATCGGCAGTTCACCTTGAGGGTGTTATAGTTTGACTACACCATTACTCGGATCTCCTAGCCATATGGAAATCCTGAGGTGTATGTTGGCTATAGCATGTTCATTGTAGGAACTGGATTGCATCAAGATGGAATCTATCTACCTCGGTGGTAGAGGAGCAGCCCTATGATGATCATGAGAATCAAGTCCAGAAGCCCATGGCCATGGCAGAGTGAAATAATAGAAAGAGTTTCTATTTAGATTTTCACATCGGACTTGAATCGAATGATTACATCATATGACAGAACTAGGGTTTGACGAGTTCACCTTAACCCTAATCTGATCGGGGCTCAAGATAGAAGAACTTAATCACACAGGTAGCTGCACCAAGAGGTTCGCATTCAGCTCTGATGGGTTGCCACCATATACTGCTAGGTGTCACTGGTGGATTTTGGGAGCAATTAGAATGATTTAGATGATCGATCATTCTAGCTGTTCGAATCAGAAGAGTTCTGATCCATCGAAAGGAGTTTCGATGATGTCGATGATAGAGATCATGACATATCCCATTACCATACAGAACTGAACCTAACTGGGTCACACAAACAAGGGTTTGAATCTGGTGATCATCAATTGAACTGATCCTAGTTCAATTGATCTGAATGAGATTCAATTAGGTTCAAGAAAATCGTGCTAGCACTCGATTGAACCTAACGTTCTTCTTTTACTATCATAAATAAGTTGTCCTGACTGAGCCAAAGGAGTTTGTGCTCAATCAGAGGCCTTCATATGGTCTGACTGGAGGTTGTCCAAGTCAGAAAAGGTTGTCTTATTTTGTAAGACATTACCTGCCATTTTTGGTCACCTGCCATTTCTTGTTCCTTTGACTTTGGTCAAAAGTCTGACCTTTGACTGGTCAAATGTTGACCATTGACACTTTGACTTTTGACCACATGTCATGCACCTATTGGAGAGCTGGTGGGGGCCTTGTCCCCCTGCCAGAACCTGGCAAGGAGGAGGGCGCACGCCACCCTTGGCGTGTGCCCAAGTTGGAGGCGCCTAGGAGTCCTTGTTGGACAAGGGACTCCATCTCCTTTTTGGATTCCAATTAGAGTTCTCCTAAGAACCAACTTTGACTGGTCTTAGGCGCCCATCTAAGGAGGAATCCAGGGGACTCTATTCCCACCAATCAGATTTAGATCTGATTTCACAAAGGATTGTGATTGGTTGGGAAGAAGAGGAGTTGGATCACGCTTAGTCTATAAATAAGACCCTACGCCCAACTCAAGGAGAATCTGAAATTCAAATACAATTCTCCACACCCTAAGGCTGCCTCCCTCCTCCTTCCTCCATGCCAAGTCATCCTTCTCCCTCTCCTCTCCACGTCCAAAAGGTAGTTTTGGATCCAAGTTCATGCAATCCAGATGAGAGAAAGGTGACAGAAAGCTAGAAGGCTGCGCTGCTGCAAAGGACAACTGCTGATCTTCGAAAGGTATTTTGAAGATCCTCCAAATTAGATTCAGATCTAATTTTTGGAGACGTGATAGAAAAGAAGAGGATCTCCAGATCCAGTCCGAGTGAATATTGGTAGAGGCCAGGCACTTGCATGGCTAGATCCAGAACCTTCTGCTGCTTACAGGATCATCAATGGATAATAGGATTACCTAACATCAAGATAAATTAAATTTAATTTAATTTATTTAGATTTTATTTTTATTATTAAAATAATAAAAATTAGATCTGAAATATTCTAGATCTGATTAGGATCAAAGAAAAAAATTTTGAAATATATCTTTTGATCCGATCAAATCTGAATGAACTTGGTCCAGAAAATCTGAATTTTTCTTCAATACTAAGACTAACCACATAGAAGAACTTGAGCCAGAAATTAGTACTGATACTGGTTCCAGTGAGATAGACATAGGAAAAAGAGAATAGATGATTTACCTAAAACTTATAAATCTAATGTCCTATTCTCTTCAACCATAGAAGCAGGTTCTTCAAACAAAAATCAAGAGGCATGTAATGAAGTATCAATGGAGTTGTTTAAGCAAGATCATATTAATTTATCTTCAGAATTAAAACCATCTTTAGTCACCCTTCCAGCACCCATTGAATTAAACTTAACTCCTAATACAAAAACTCCATTCATGAGTATTTTAGAAGAACAAATAGGAAAAATTCTTAATAAACATGGGTCTGAGAATGGAATCACAAATTATGTCCCTAAAATTAATAATGATTATATCAATAATAAGATTATAAATCAACTTTCTGAGATTGACAATCCAAAATTATTAAAATTTGTCAATCTAATATTTGACATAGGATAGTTAAGCTGCATTGTGTCTGGCTGAAGATGGTAAACTTAACGCTTATTGGGAGGCAATCCAATATTTAGTTTTTTCAATTAATTTATCTTTTCAGTTGATTTTCTTTTTAGGATAATTTGAATAAGTTGGAGGAAGGGCTTAAATTTTTAAAATCATGTGCTGGACCAAAAATATACTGAGTCAGGTGTATTCTTTCATGTTCTTTATTTCATTCTTTATTTTTCTTCTCTATTGAGGACAATGTCGATTAAGTTGGGAGAAGAGAAAACTAAAAATTTTAAAATTTTAAGTCCTCGAAAAAATTAGTATTTAGTATTTAGACACTTGATTATGCTTAAGAATTGAATTAAACTAAGCATTTTTAAAAGAAAATTGATGCACAAATCAGAAAATCTATGAGATATTGAGGAATCAAGTATTAAAAAATTTAATAAAGAATTAAGTCTAGAACATAAAAAGTTTTTTTTTGGAGCATTTCTAATTATTTCTACTAGCATCAAAGAAAAGTTTACTTTTTATGGGCCTATGTAAGATAACTATACATTTCTTTATATAAAAAAAATATTTTAATAAAATAGTTTTCAAGTACTTCTCACTGAGTAATCGGACTTCTTTACCTAAGCAAGCATTGAGTTTCGCATCAAAAGATGAAAAGGACAAAGAAGCTTGTTGGAAAGCTAGTCTTAACCCATAGCCTGTTTGATTCAAGCTAGTAAGTCCGAGGGATATTCTATACCTAGTGCCCTAAAATCAACTGGTTGGGAATCATTGGCCTAAGACTCGTTACATGGATCAAATAGAAAGCTTAAGGAGTTAAGATACTCAATAGTGGTACAATGATAAAAAAAATATATTGATTTTCCATCGAGTGATCGAATCCCATTGTCTAAGTAAGCAATAATATTCGCATCAAAAAGTGGGTAATATAAAAATAAAAATTAATAAATGAAGGACGGAAGTAGCAATACACTTGTCTATATGAAAGTTTAGACAAATCAGAGATAAAGATGGGATAATTTAGAAAAAATTTAGAAAAATTTAATATTCTTTACTTAATTTTTTTATTGATAAATATTAATACCCCAATGATATATCTCACTTAAGCTCTACTGAATATCAATGGCCATTTTGAAAACTGCTTAGATAAAATTTGAAACTCTAAAGTTAAAAGATATTTAAAACTAAATTCTTTCTTTACTTGAGGATGAGCAAAATTTAAGTTGGGGGGTGTGATAAGTATCATAAATTTATCAATAAAAGTATTAATTTATTAATTAATTTATATTAATTTTTAATAATTATTAATTAATTGATATATATTTTTAAAAATACATATTTTTTTAATTAAAATATTAATTAAAAAAATAATAAAATTAAAAAAATTAAATTTTATTATTAATAGAAAGAGATTATTTTTTTGATCATAACGAAATAAGTTTTGCATAAAATGGAGCTAAAACGAAGAAGATATGAATTTCTAAAAAAATAAATTAAATAAAAAAGAAAAATGGCTCAGCCGACTCTGCAAGCTAAGCCAAGCCATCAAAGTTGACTCAATCGTAGAAGCCGCCAACTGGTCCACAATCCAGACGTGGACCGTTAGCTTAGCAGAAATCAACGAATCATAGAGCGACATGTGGTGGACCTAGATCCTTAAAGGGTTCACAAAAAATCTATCATGGCTCACAGGGCATTTTTGACTTTTCACTCGATGATAGGAGGTGCTAATTGGTTGCGGTGTATGGTGCAGCCGGTCCACATGGTCCATGAGAATAGTAAAGGCACGATTGAACAGATCCGATTGATTGCAGTTAAGATCGGACGGTGGTAGTTATTTTCGAATTTGATTCGAATTTCATCAACGATCTGGCATAATCCAATGGCTAGAAAACTAGCCAGTGAAGATCCAACGGTCCAAGAAGCTCCCAACTTGATTAAAACATCCAGAAAATTAACTCAATCGGATGGTCAGAATTTAATCTGACCTGATTTGAGCCTATACGCATCCGATTTTGATGATTTTTGGTCCATTGAATTTCTATCAATGGCCAGATTTCATCCAGAGCAATAGAATTCATCCAAAACTCCTTTTAATCTAATTTTCACTCAGATTTTTTTCATATATTTTTATGATCAAAGAGCTTCTTAGTCCCATATTATCCAGAAGAAAACTCTCCAGCCCTCCTAGTTCTATAAAAAGGACCCCAGGCCTCCAGAAATCGATACATCTGATTAGAGGAAAGCTTTAGTACAGGGTGAAGCCAGATTTTAGATTAATGGCTGCTTCAAGGCAATGGATGCCGAGAAGAAGAGCTGAGCTTCTACACCATCTTTCTGCCAATGTCGATCCAAGATCAGAGATCAGGCTATTTTATTTTTTTTTTAATTTTATATATTTAAATTTTAAAATTTTAATTAATAAAAATTTTATTTTTTATACTTTAATTTTAGCTCTTTATTTTTATTATAATTTAATTTCTATATTTTAATTATTATTTTTTATTTTTTTGTAAGTAGATGCTAAGATCTAACTAGTAAATCTTAGTACCAAGTTTAAATTTCTGTATCTTTTATTTTTTATTTTTTATTTTTCGACTTCACTTTTAATTTCAAAACTTTTTTTAAAAAAAAAAAATCAAAGATTTTAAATCTAAAAATACTATCTTTCCTATGGATTCGATCCGACTCACTACTATCTACGTATTTTTAATTATTTTAAGAAATCAGATTAAAGTGATAAATACGATGTCTTAACGACAACATCGCATTCCTATCATACACAAAGGGACTTTCTTCTTCATCAAATTCTCCACACTAAGAGTAATGGACAACCAATTTTAGTGAATAAATAGTTTAATTTTTTTATGCTTTTTATTTTATTTGCTGTTTTTGAACTTGTTATCATGAATTAAATTTTTTTACTTAGACTAAGGTGTAGCCACTCTTTTGATGCAATATTCAGTATGATTTATTTTTAATTTTAAATTTTATTCATGTGAAGTATATAAATCTGATCTTAATTCTTTTAGATTACTGACCATCTTCTAATTGATCTGATGAACATAAATGATATGGACCAAGTATATCTATGTTATTGCTTCTTGATTATATACCTTGTATTATGAATCGAATTAGAATTTATATGCATGCGAAAATTTTAGTGTGATTTGGACACAGCGTATTTTAATTAGAGGGTTTCACAAAACTTAATGTATCAATATTTATTTAAATTACATCTAGACCAAAGGGTAATTAATAAGTATTGATAGTTTTGCTACGCTTGGACTAAAAGGTAGTGAATAAACTAGGAGACTCCACCGTCACATGAAATAAAATTAATCTAATAACCTGAATATTATATTGACTGAGTTGGTGAAATAATTATCTTAGTAACCTATTGCTCTTAAGTTTAAAATCCTAATAATTATACTCTCTCTATTTTCTTATAATTTTTAATTATTTTTTTATTTTATTCTTTATTTTTTTTATTCTCATAAATCAGTTTTCTAAATAAAGCATAGGAAAGAGCTTTTTAGTACTTGTTTTTCAATCCTCTAAGGACGATACTCTACTCACTTACTTTATTACTTGATCGACTAGTGTACTTACCATAGCTATAGATTAGCATGCATCAATAAGAAATGTATATCTTTTCTTCTGCCATGGGGGTATTGTGTCAAATTTTGTAGCGGCCAACTGGAAGTTACCACTACCAGAAAAACTAAAGATATTCAATTGGCTAACTATCAAAAATAGAATCATCACAGTGGATAACATGAAGAAAAGAAATTGGATAAAACCTAAAAGCTGTCCACTTTGTGGAAAAGAAGAAGAAACAACCACTCACCTTTTCATCCACTGTGAGTTCCTAACACCAATTTGGGATCAAATCAGATTACGGTTGCAGCTGCAAATCTCAGAAAGTTGATGTATATACATGTTGGACAATTTGGAGACAAAATATCAAAGAACATTGGAAGAAACTTGCTTGGAATTGCCTTTTCTCTTTGCTATGTGATGCATATGGATAGAAAGATCGCATTTTTCGCCTCGAAGCATCATGGGCTGACAAAGTATGGCAAAGTTGCCTCTTTCTTCTTAGCATATGGACTTCATATCACCATGGAAAATATAGAAAGCCAATATATGAATGTCTAAGAATTCTTAAAGGGGTGGCAATAGCAACACAGAATAGTGAGATACAAAGCAGTTAGAATCATAGCTCATCTCTCTCCATCTATCTTTTCACATTTCTCGAGAGGAAGTTGATGAATAGGATCATAGGTGAAACTTTGCCATCTCGGCAATAGTTATACGCCTTTGTTCTGACTACTGCTAGTCTCTCTCCCTCTCCCCTCTTAATTTAGTTCTCATGTATATAACATTGCTTTATAAATTAATAAAGGGGTGGTCTCAATCCTCCCTTTCCATCAAAAAAAAAAAAAAAAGAACAATACTCATACCCAAGGAATCCATTGCACCCATTCATTCAATCTATGACTTGTGAAATACCAGAGATACATCCCGAATGATAGTTAGGTTGACCACCTCAGTTTGGCCATTAGTTTGAGGATGGTAGGCTGAACTAAAGTTAAAACAAGTTCCCTTCAAGTTGTAAAGCTCTCTCCAAAAAATATTGGTGAAAGTGACAACCCTGTTACACACAATGCTTTTAGGCATTCCATACAATTTAAATATTTTTTCAAAGAATATTTGAGCTGCTAAATAGGGATGGGGATGGGAATAAAGAGTGCAAATTTGGAGAGCCTATCAACAATGACAAAAATGGCTGACTTTCTTTTTGACTTAGCAAGCCCTTCTATAATATCCATGGATATATCTGACCAAACCTATATGTAATTAGGAGTGGATACAACTGACCTGCTGTTTTAAGATTTCCCCCCTTCTATCTTTGACAAGTTTTGCAATTTTTAGTATATTTACAAAGAGATCTTCTCATGCCTTGCCATCAAATAACTAACCTTACTCTTTGAAGAGTCTTGTGTTATCTCTTATGGGTGTTGGGGTACATTTCCTTAACAGTGAGAGGAATCAAAGAAGAGTTAAAAGACAAACAAATTTTGTTCTCGAATACCTTCCTTATATTCCCAAGGTCCAATGGCTTCTCCCTGTTGGCAGAGGTTTACCAGAAGTTGTAAGTTGGGATTATTTTGAACTTCTTCTTTTATTGGTTCTAGCCAAGAGGGAGCCAGTGTTTTTCATTCAACAGTGATGCTGTGCCCCATTAATTTTTCTAACCACTTTTATCATGCAGAGGTGGTGATTTTCTACTCCCACGGGTGTTTAACATGTACTCTATTGGTTGGTTCATACAATGAATTTTCTCCCTAACAAGTATGGTCTCCATTTTTGAACTGCAAGGATTAGAGCCATTGCAAGGGTTAACATCTCGTTATAATTCATGCCTCGTAAAGCTTGACCGAAAAATACAATTGGCATCTTGTTTTGCATGAGAGCTCCTCCAACCCCAATCCTGATACATCACATTCAATGATGGATAGCTTACTAAAATTCGAAAGTGCTAACATCGAGGCTTGGTTCATTGCCATCTCAAGTAATTCAAAAGCTTCTTCTACCCTTGGGTCTCCTTGAGTTTCTCTTCTTTAGCATATGAGGTAACGGCATTGCAGTTTTCCCATAGTTTTGATTACATTTGCTGTAGTTCCCTGTTATTTCGAGGGAACCATAAAATGCCTTGACTGGTTTTGGCTTAGGCCATTCTTGGATGACGGCAACTTTGACCGAATCAACAGCTTTTTGGAGATTACATGACACCAAGTATTTTACTTCCTGTTGGACAAAATTATACCTTTTTTGTTTGTATAAATAATTGTTGAGTTTTCAAAACATTTAGAGTAATCTCAAGATGCTTCATATGTTTTTCCCTTGATTTGCCACATATCAAAATGTCTTCAAAATAAAAATACTTGGATGTAACTTACGAAGAGATTGCTTGAGTACCTCATTCATCAAGGATTGAAATATTGATGGGGCATTAGTAAGTCCAAATGGCATCATCATAAACTCATAATGCCATTAATGCATTCGGAAGATAGTCTTTAGTATGTCATGAGAATGAATGCATTCTGATTTGATGGTAGCCAGACCATAGATCCAACTCAGCGAAGAATCTGAAACCATGGAGTTCACCCAATGACTTATCAATGATTGGTATAGGAAACTTGTCTTTGATGGTGATCTGATTCAAAGCTCTGTAATCGACATGAAGTCTCCAAGATCCAACGTACTTTTTTACCAACAATACAGGAGATTTTTAAGGACTTCGGTTTGGTTGAAGGTCCACTTTGTGGCTTTGGAGGAAATCTATGATCATGGCCCTTGGTGGAGGTAACCCACGTAGGTCTTCAAAAATATCCTGATATGACCACAAAATCTGCTCTAATTTTGGATACCAAATTAGATTTATGTTGATGGTTATCTTGGGCATGCATAGAAAGAGAATTGATTTGCAAAAGAACTCTTTCCTTCCATTTTTTTTTTTTTTAAGGTCCTTGGGTATCTCAAACTCATACACTAACTTATCCATTGGAGGTGCCAAGCCTTATAGAACAACCCTCTTTCCATCAAGATTGAATTGCATTGTTAATTCAAAAAATCCGAAGCAATGGCTCCCGAGGTACTAAAGCAATAGGCTCCTAAAACTGCATCACAACCCAGCAATGAGAGTAAATAGAAAACTACAGTTCTTGGAATTCCCTAGACCCTTTCAATGCGATCATAACTTGGAATCCTTTCTCTACTAGCCACAGCAACTTTAAACTTCCCTTCGATATTAGGACCGATTTTCAATTTTCTAGCAACTTTGTTGTTCAAAAAATTGTGAGTACTCCTGGAATCCACCAAAATTATAATTCGGCTTTGAGCTATTTACCTTGTACCTTCATTATTTGTCAAGCTCGCTCCCCACAAATGGCATGGATGGAGCCTTGGCGTCTCCAACTCCTGTGTACCTCAACCATCCTCCACCTCCATGTCTACATCATTATCCTCTCCATCAGACTGGCATACTGCAATGAGAAATAACTTTTTGCATTGATGCCCTAGTCATGCGCTAAACCCACCACTCAAACTTGGCACGTGACGGGGCCGCATGGTTGCTAAGGTATGCCCTTGGAGTGTATGCCAGGCCTATAGCCGTAAACCAACTACTTAAGAAAGATAGATTAGAAATTAAAATAAATAAAATATGATTATAAATTATGGTGAATCAAATGCTATTTAGAATATAAGGTTCAGATACATCTGATATCAGGTACAAAAACTAACTAATACTTTTTTTTCTCTAAAATCTTGGATCAATCTTGTTGCCTAAAGGTGACAACCTAAGAGCAAAAATGAATTGAATTTTTTTAAATTTAAAGATAATTATGGACTCTAATTAACTAGTAATAAAGTCAATGTGATATGCAAGTAAAGAAGTAAATTATAAAGTATGAAAGTAAAGTAAATGAATAAATACAATTACAAACACTAAAAATTTTTTGTGGTTCAGTATCAAATTTGACACTCATATCCACTCCTCAAAACTTTTATTCAGAAATTCCAACTATAATCTTTTTTTATTACAGATTGATTATTTTGAATTAGATTCACAATCCATCCGGTCGATTTTAGCACATACAATCGATCAAAATCTTTCCCATCTAAGTCCTCTTAGACTTAGCCCAATATAGTTATCCCATTTTTGACTTAGAGTGATCTTGTCCCCTAAGTTTCTACCCCAAGAAACTTGACACAAAGCAATTAATATAGAAATATAAGAATTTAAAGCTTAAAAATGAAAGCTTGATGAACACAATAGAAGTCACTGATGTAGCTCTTTATATACTTAGACTTCTTTCTTGCTTAAGAGAGGACTAAATGAATAATGCTGAAAGGTCTCATAATTGGTAGCTAAGGCAACCAATATTCTTATCCTCTCTTTTTCTCAAGTATTGAATATGAATAAGTTGAGGCTTGAATTGCTTAAATATCCTCAAAAATGGCTAGAAGAAGTGATAAAGCTGTCGAAGAAGTCAAACTAGTTATTATCCATATTTTTTGCCCATTGAAATCATCCAAAAAAAAATCCGAGTCAAGTCTTGTTGTGCTAGGGTAGACATGTCTTCCATGAGTCGACTCATAGAGAGATTAATTCTTCTTTCTTTCTATCTTCTTCTTGAGATCATTCTAGGATTGACTCTTATAGAACTAAAGTCGACTCATCAAATGTTCAGAATTGAGTGCTATCTTTGGCTTGAGATCGTTCATGTTTCAACTCTGATGTGAAAGGATACAGTGCAGGATTTATAGTGCTACTTTCGAAAAAAAAATTTGAAAATAGTAAAAATATAGTAAAAAAATAATTAATCTAATTAATTACCTACTAATCATATCAAAATATTATATCCTATACTAAGGATCTAAACATAATATGCATACATTCATATAGATCTGAAAAATAAAACTATGCAACAAATTATTTACTACGTCTATGTGTTCAGAACATAATACCTTTTTATTGGTAGTTGATCACCATGATCTGATCGTCATCAAGGAGGTCCGCTGGTCACGATGTAGTCACACAAATGTCTGGCCTCCATGGATCATCCACACGAGGTTCTTGGTCCTGATCGGCTCCCCCGAGTGCTAGCTCAACACCGAAGTCTTTCAGGGACTGTTTTGATCGAACGACTTCGATCTTCATCTATGGGCTTCACAAATGCTACGAGTCACTGGTAGACATAATAGAGAGGCAGAGGAGGTTCTCTCTAAAGTTTCATGGACCTTGGACGCTCGTAGCTCATGCAATCTCTTTCCGAACCCTAGGTCAAATACTTAGGACTGCACTCATCAATGAAAAAAATCCTACGCCTCACTATTAGTTTCTCTCTTTCTAGAAATATATTTTTTTTTATTTTTCTTTTGCAAAAAGGGGGCTCACAGAATTGGGTTTCTCCTCTAGATAATTTTTTCACATGCCCCAAGGAAGACTCAATTTATTTTAATGCAAAACTGAGTCTTCAACGTGTAGAGGGAATAAGAATGGTTGGTTGTCCATTTGAATTCAAACTCATTTTGAATTCAAATGGTAACCAACCTCCTCTTATCCACCTAGGGTGTGAGAAAGCCAGAAGCATGCCCTCTTTGTGCGTGAATTTCCTTATGAGAATCTCATTCTCGTTGAGATTAAAATGGGTGCACAAAGGAGAGGTGGCGCATGGATAAGAATGGCTTGGTTTCATTTAAATTTGAATCCTATTCAAACTTGAAATACTAACCACTTATCCTTATCCATGTGGGGCATGGAGAAACCAGGCATGGACTCCTCTTAGCATGGAGGAAATGATACGAAAAAAAAAAATCTTCATAGAGAAAAGTTGGCATAGAGATATGAGGTGGCGTAGGAAAGGAAGACCAGTCAAACTGGTTTAAATTTAAACCTTATCCAATTGATCTCATTCCAATCAAAATTGGTCAGGTCCAATTAGACTGAATTAAGCCCAACATAATTAGACTTAATTAGGCTCAATTAAATTCTAATAAAATCAAAAATTGATCAAGCCCAAGCTCTAATCAAATTAGGGATCAAATTAGGTCATCTCATAACCTAATCGGGTCAAACCCAACTGAATCCAATTCAATTGGACTTAAACTAAAAATAATTATTTAATCAAATTGAGTTAATTAGCAATCAAATCATTAACTAAATTTTTCATGAATACAGAGTCCAAATCTGATGGGTATCTGGGCAATAGAGTCCATCGATATGAAATCCTGATCGAAAAGTCCCAAATTAGTGGGACTCTTGACCCTGGTGCCTAAAATGAGTGAAACTCACGATCACAGAGTTCAGACTCTCGATCATAGAGTTTTAGATAGGTTGGACTTAGAGTTTCAATCCAGTAGGACTCTTGATCAAAAAGTCTCAGTTTAGTGGGACTCTTGATCATAGAGTCCCAGCCCAGTGGAACTCTTCACCAGCCATCAGATTAGATAGGAATCTCTAGTGTGTATAACTCCATAGATTTGAATCTAAGCCAGTAGCATAGGAATCACTTCCTTTACTAATCCATGTGACCATCTAGCAATGGTATTCGACGTCCGTATAGGTCGAATAGTCGTAATCGCAACATTCAGAACCTACGTGAACATGGTTACTGTATAATTCATCCCTATGACCTCTATGTAATAGATGACTCAAGGTTAGACTGTCAATCCTAAAAAATATATCCATGTCATATCTTAAAGTAATTAATCCCGTGACTCCTCACTAAGAATACCCTGACCAAAGCTTTGCAAAATTGAAACATAATTGAACATAGTTTCTGAAACCATGAGTAGTCAATCCCATCTTGATACATGCACCGACTCCTCAAGTACTTGACTATGGCCAAAAATCTTTTATCACTAAATTAAAAATTTAGATAGTTTAGCACCAAAGCATAGTGAGTTGCTTGAAAGTCACCGTGGTGATCTCAGGTCGGAGGGACACTTATACCCATATTCCATCAGAGTTAATCTTGACAGGAGAAAAGCTCCAGAATTGATTACGTTTAGTATAGATGTATCTATACATCTCATTTGCATACCATACCAATGTCTCAATACTTCTTAGTTATGAGGATAACCAACCTATATGGCACATAACGACCTATACTCGATAAATATTGTCATCCTAAGAAAAACGTATCATTTGATCGTGAACTATTTTAAGGACTAAATAATAAATTATTCTTTATCGAATCTAGATAGTCCTAAGGACTTCATCACAACACAGGAGTTCATTAGAAGACAAAAAAAATTATGATGAAAAATGCCAAAATAATTTTTATTAATTTATAATTCATATATAATTATAAAGTATAGCTCAACCGTCAATAGGGTGACGGTTGACTTTGGGACACATTCCCAACATGATGATCCTAAGGCAGACTCGTAGACTATACCAGTCTACTCCAAGCATATCAGGATCGACTCTTAATCCCTAGGGTCAACTCCTAAACCTTCTAAAATTAACAATCTTCTGTTTAAGCCTATGAATGTTTAGAGGTTGGCTTCTAAAGTCCAGGGTCAACTCCTCTCTTCCAAACTTGTTAAAGTTTTTGAGAAAAATTATGATTTTGCTATTTTAGAAAGGATAACTTCTTGAGTTAATTACATAGTTATGAGAAACCTAAGAAGTCCTATAGGCATTCTCTACAACCAAAATTAGTATCATTAGTACTTAAGTATTTTGCATCATTAAAATCAATCTTTGGGTTAATAAACCTCATGAAGCTAGGTATCCTGTGGCTCTTTAAAAAATAGTAATATTATGAGCTAATAACTCAATAAAAATCCCACACATGCATGCCAATATGATAGAAAAATTAAAAATTTTAATAATATAACCAACAAAATACTGTCATCAAGCTTTTAACCATATATATGATATGTTGAATAATACTAAATACTGTCACATGGCACTCATGTGACTATCTTCTCCCATCTTGCTTTCCTTGTTCACCAGGTCTTTGTGCCCCATTGGACATAATGAAGGGGATGATAGATGGTAAAGAAGATAGAGGATGATAAAGTGGTTGGAGAAGGAAAAACATAGAATGAAGGGATAGAAAGGAAGATAGAGCAAAGGGATAGAGAGAAACCTCAAGCCTAATAGCTTCTAATACTAGCAGCAATCATGGCTCCATCCTACACTCTGGGCAAAACTTTATGGTTTATTGTGATATGGGTTGAGGGCACCCTTGAGGATCTCATGAACAATGGCTAATCCTAAATGAAGATTTTTTTGTTGCTCCATGCATGAGGTAACATGCTTTCTAGTTCCTTACTAGTTTTTCATTTCCAATTCTCCTCCCCCTCCCTCCCCTCGCAAAAAAAAATTCTTAATTTCCTAATGCAAGGAAGAACAAGATGTGGATTTTTCTAGTGGTATGATCCTCCATCCTAACTACGTATAAGCGAGCACCAACAAATTTATCCCCCCCCGCCCCGCACCATTTCTTAATTTCCTAATGCAAGGAAGAATGGGATGTATATTTAGTATGGTGAATACTTGCTTCTCAAGTATTCGTAGGGGTTGTGTTGGCATTGATGTGGAGTGCTGGGGATAGAAATTTGAAGGAGTACACTCCATAGGTAAAATAATCAGAGGAGAAGCCAAGTATGACATGTTGAAACTTTTGGGGTCTAAGTATTAGTTTTGGAAACTATTAGGGTCTAAGTGTTTGTAATTTAAACTTTTGGGGTCTAAGTGTAACTTATTTAAAAAACTCATGAATGAAAATACTTAGTATTTAATGCTTACTATGTCCTTATATATCACTTTTATAATCAAAAATGATATGTTATAACATGTTTGAACTGATATCATACTGATGTATAACTTCACCAATGCAAAGGACATGTGAACTTATACAACACTAATTAATAATCTAATTGATACAATTAAAGCGAACACATACAAAAGTGATTCATTAAGTTGATTCAATATGTAACCAATCATAAACCACATATCTTATGACCTAGCTAAATACAATCATCTATGCAAATTCTATTAACAATATATTTTAAGGGTGAAAATGAACTAGATAATATCTATCTAAATTCATTTTCGTATCTGAATCTATCCGGATATATATAAAAATTAAAATATCTAATTAATATCCATATCTATATCTATATTCATAAAAAGAATTGATATAGATATGGATAGACAACTATCAAATCCATATCCAAATATTCTATTCTATTTGTAAACTTATTTAATTTTATATATTACTTTAGAATTTTTAACAAAAATATATACCTACATAAATGTTGGTGCAGAATCTGATTGAAATCGGATTGAACTGGAGTTGAGGAAGAAGAGATCAACGTCGGTGACCTACAAAATAAAGTTTCATCCAAAGTCGGTAGTGGTGGCTCCGGTAGAATCCTCCAACGATCAAGTCAGCTCTTCTGACCAACAGGAATGGAGTTCTCAGAAAAGAGTTTAGTAGAGTTTTAGAAAGGAGAAGAGAGCCTCGAGAAAACGTATCTATAGGATCTCTTTTATAGATGAAGCTCGAAGCAGACTGATAGCGACAGTCGTAGCCGTCCGATAGCTGACCGCTTGGGGCTATGTAGGGTTTGTTATGAAGAGGAGCACCATCCATAGCAGATTGATAGTGACAGTCATAGCCGTCCGATAGCTACGGCTCAGGACCGTATGAGAGAGGCGCCGCCTGCAGCAAACTGATAGTGACAACCATAGCCGTCTGGCACTGAGTCGCTCGAAGCCATATGGAGGGATGAAGAGCTTTGACGTATGTCAATTCTAAAGGAGTTCGGACTCCTAAAAAAAATACGGTTAGAGAGGATCATCCAGGAGGAATGCTACTTTAAATCTAAAAGTAATCTACTGGAGGAATCTGGATGAAGTTTGACTGATGGAGAAGTCCAGAAGGAGTCTGACTGATATAGAAGCTCGTATGATGAAGAAGTCCGAAAGGAGACTGACTGATGTAGAAGTTCGGCTGAAGGAGAAGTTTGGAAGGAGTTTGACTCCTAACAAAATTCGAAGTCCGGAAGAAGTTTGGCTCCTGACAGAATCCGACTGAAGGAGAAGTTCGGAGGAAGTTTGGCTCTTAGAGAAATCTGATTGAAGAAGAAGTCCAAAGAGAGTTTGGCTCTTGGAGGAATCCGACTAAAAGAGAAGTCTGGAGGAAGTTCGGCTCCTGAAGAAATCCGATTAAAGAAAAAGTTCGAAGGAAGTTCGACACCTGATGAAATCTGACTGAAGAAGAAGTTCAGAGGAAGTTCAGCTCCTGGAAGAATCCAACTGAAGAAGAAGTTCGAAGGAAGTTCGACTCCTGAGAGAATCTGACTGAAGAAAAAATTTGGAAGGAGTTCGGCTCCTAGAGAAATTTGACAGAAGGAGAGATCCAAAAGGAGTCTGACTGACGGAGAAGTCCGATCGAAGAACAAGTCTGGAAGGAGTTCGACCACTGGAGAAGTTTGACTGGGGTTCAACCGCTTGAAGAAGTTCGATTGGGGTTCGATCATCGGAGGGAGTCCAGGGGGTTCGACCATAGGAGGAGTTCGGCAGCTAAAGAAGTTCGATCGGAGTTCGACTGTTGGAGAAAGAATTTTCAATCGAAGCTCTTCCATGATTACCAATCGCATCAGGCTAAGCATCAGACTGGACTTCCACGAGAGTGGAGTTTATCCCCAATAATAGTCCCCCCACTTTCAAGTTTGAAATTCAAAAGAAGGGAGTACAAAAAGATGACTGCGAAAGTTCTTTTCCGAGCTCTACACCCATTGAGGTTGAAGCTCGGGGGAGCTCGAGGGAGGATCTATCTCCTATTTGAAGGTTGAGCTTCTTAGATCTATCTTCTATTCGAAGATTGGGCTTAGGAAAGATCTTATCTCGATGAAGAGTTGGAATTTAAGCCAAGGAAATCTTATCTTCAGCCAAGATTGAAGAAGATCTTATCTTCTATTGAAGGGTTGGAGTTTGGAGGAGATCTTATCTCCAGTCGAGGGTTAAAGAAGATCTTATCTCCTATTGAGATTGAAGTTGAAGCTCAGAGGAGATCTTATCTCCAGTTTTGAAGAAAATCTTATTCTTCTATTGAAGGGTTGAAACTCGAGGGAGATCTTATCTTCAGCAAGTTGAAGGGTCAGAGTTTGGAAGAGATCTTATCTCCTATTGAGGTGACGTTGAAGCTCGGGAAGATCTTATCTCCGATCGAGGTTGAAGGAGATCTTATCTCCTATTGATGTTGAATGAAGCTCAAGAGATCTTATCTTTCAGTGAGGTTGAAGGGATCTTATTCCTATTAGGTGAAGATCTTATCTTCAGGATTAAAGAAGAATCTTATCTTATTCTCAGTCGATCTCCTAGTGAGATTGAAGTTGAAAGCTCAGAGGAGATCTTATCTCCAGTTTGAGGTTGAAGAAAATCTTATCTTCTATTGAAGGGTTGAACTCGAGGGGAGATCTTATCTCCAGCCAAGGTGAAGGGTCAGAGTTTGGAAGAGACTTATCTCCTATTGAGGTTTGACGTTGAACTCGGGAAAGATCTTATCTCCGTCGAGGTTGAAGAGATCTTATCTCCTATTGATGTTGAAGTTAGCTCAAAAGAGATCTTATCTTCAGTCGAGGGTTGAAGGAGATCTTATCTCTATTAATTTGACGTGAGGCTCAAGAGAGATCTTATCCCAGCCTAGGTGAAGGTTCAAAGCTCAAAAAAAGATTTTATCTCCTGTGAGGTTGATATTGAGCTCGAGAAAGATTTATCTCTAATAGAAATGAAGGAATTTATCTTCTGCTTAGGTTGACGTTGAGGCTCGGAGGAGATCTTATCTCCAATAGAGATTGAAAGAGATCTTATCTTCCTGCTGAGGTGACGTTGAGGCTCGAGGAGATCTTCTCTCCAGGCTGAGGTTGAAGGAGATCTTATCCCTGTTGATATTGAAGTTGAAGTTCGAGATCTTATCTTCATCGAGGTTAAGAAGATCTTATCTCCTATTGAGGTGAGTTGAAGCTCGAAGGAGATCTTATCTCCAGCGAGGTTGAAAGATTTACTATTGAGATTGGCATTGAGACTTGGGAGAGATCTTATCTTCCAACCAGGTGAAGTGGATCTTATCTCCTGTTAAGGTTAAGTTTGAAGCTCGGAAGAATCTTATCTCCAACCAAGGTTGAAAAGATCTTATCTCCCATTGAGGTTGATGTTGAAGCTCGGGAAGATCTTATTTCTAGCCGAGGTTGAAGGAGATCTTATCTCCTGGAAGGGTTAGAGCTCGGAAAAGATCTTATCTTCCAGTGAGGTTGAAGGAGTTCTTATCTCCTATTTAGGTTGAAGTTGAAGCTCGGAGGAGATCTTATCTTCAGTCAAGGTGAAGGAAATCTTATCTCCTACTAAAGGTTGGAGCTCGAGAGAGATCTTATCTCCAGCTGAGGTTAAGGAGATCTTATCTTCAGTCGAGGTTGAAGGACATCTTACTCCTATTTGAAGGATTGGAGCTCGGAAGAGATCTTATCTCCTATTGAGGTTGATGTTGAAGCTTGAAGGAGATCTTATTCCAATCGAGGTTGAAGGAGATCTTATCTCCTATCGATGTTGAAGTTGAAACTCGGAGGAGATCTTATCGTCAGTCGAGTTGAAGGGTTTACTGTTGGTTGGAACTCGGGAGAGATCTTATCTTTAGCTGAGGTTGGGGTCAGAGCTCGAAAAAATTCTTATCTTCTGTTGAAGATTGACATTGAAGGCTCGGAGGATCTTATCTCCAGTTTGAGATTGAAGAAGATCTTATCTTCTATTGAATTGATGTTGAGGCTCGGAGAAGATCTATTTCCAACTGAGTTGAAGGATATTCTTATCTCTTATTGATATTGAAGTTGAAGCTCGGAGAGATCTTATCTCTAGTCAAGATTGAGAAGATCTTATCTTCTAGTGTGATTGATGTTGAAGCCGGAGGAGATCTTATCTCTAATCGAGATTGAAGGAGATCCTTATTTCCTGTTGAGGTTGGCGTTGAGGCTCGGGGGAGATCTTATCTTCAATCGAGATTGAAGGAATCTTATCTCCTATTGAGGTTGACATTGAAGCTCGGGGGAGATCTTATCTCAGCCAAGGTTGAAGAAGATCTTATCTTTTATTGACGTTAAAGTTGAAGCTCAGGAAGATCTTATCTTTCAGCCGAGGTTGAAGGAGATCTTATCTCTGTTGAAGGGTTGGAGCTCAGGAAAGATCTTATCTTCAATCAAGGATGAAGGAGATCTTATGTCCTGTTGATATTGAAGTTGAAGCTCAAGAGAGATCTTATCTCCAGTCGAGGTTGAAGAAGATCTTATCTCTTGTTGAGGTTGATGTTGAAGCTCGGAAGAGATCTTATCTCCAACCGAGGTTGAAGGAGATCTTATCTCCTATTGAGGTTGACGTTGAAGCTTGGAGAAGATCTAATCTTCAATCAAGGTTGAAGAAGATCTTATCTCCTATTGATGGATTGGATCTCGGAGGAGATCTTTTCTCCAACCGAGATTGAAGGAGAGATTATCTCCTATTGACATTGAAGTTGAAGCTCGAGAGAGATCTTATCTTCAGTCGAGGTTGAAGGAGATCTTATCTCCTGTTGAGGTTAACATTGAAGCTCAGGAGAGATTTTATCTCTAGCCAAGTTTGAAGGAGATCTTATCTCCTATTAAGGTTGACGATGAAGCTTAGAGGAGATTTTATCTCCAACCGAGGTTGAAGAAGATCTTATCTCCTATTGAAGGATTGGAGCTCGAGGGAGATCTTATCTCCAGCCGAGGTTGAAGAAGATCTTATCTCCTATTAACATTGAAGTTGAAGCTCGAGGGAGATCTTATCTCCAGCCGAGGTTGAAGGAGATCTTATCTCCTGTTGAGGTTGATGTTGAAGCTTGAAAAAGATCTTATCTCCAATTGAGGTTGAAGGGGATCTTATCTCCTATTGATGTTGAAGTTGAAACTCAGGAGAAATCTTATCTACAATCGAGTCAGGGCCTCTCTTCTTACCTCATCTAACATGAACGAGGCCTTCAACTTGCTCATGTTAGGACAAGGTTCTCCTATTTTTAACGGGTGTAGGGCACATAAGAGCCATTGTCAGGGCCTCTTTCTCATCTCATCTAAAATGAATGAGGCCTTCGACTTTGCTCATGTTAGAACGAGGTTCTCCTCCCATTCCTAATGGACTATAGAGGCACATAAGGGCCATTGTCAGGGCCTCTCCCTCATCTCTTCTAAAATGAATGAGGCCTTCAACTTTGCTCACGTAGGATAAGGTTCCCTTCTCCTAATGGACTGTACGGGCATATAAGGATCGCTGTCAGGCCTCTCCCCTCATCTCGTCTAAAATGAATGAGGCCTTCGACTTTGCTCATATTAGGATGAGGTTCTCCGCTTGTTCCTAATGAGCTGTAGGAGCACATAAGTGAAGGAAAATTCTGATTTTTCGGACCAGATTCGTTCAGATCTGATCAGATCAAGAGAAATATTTTAAAAAAAATTTTCTTTGATCTGAATTAGATATAAAATATTTTAGATTTGATTTTATTATTCTAATAATAAAAATAAAATATAGATAAATTAAATCATATTTAATTTATCTTGATGTAGGGTAATCCTATTATCCATTGATGATCCTGTAAGCAGCGGAAGATTCTGGATCTAGCCATGCAAGTGCCTGGCCTCTACCAGTATCCACTCAAGCTGGATCTAGAGATCCTTTTCTTTCCTATCACATCTCCAAAAATCAAATTTGAATCTGATTAGGAGGATCTTCAAAACAGCTTTTAAAGATCAGCAGTTGTCCTTTGCAGCAACGCAGCCTTCTAGTTTTCTGTCGCCTTTCTCTCACGTAGATTGCACCAACTTAGATCCCAAACTACTTTGGATGTGGAGAGGAGAGAGAGAAGATGGACTTAGCATGGAGGAGGAGGAGAGAGGCAGCCTTGGGGCATGGGGAATTTTCATCTATTTTTGAGTTGGGCGCAAGATCTTATTTATAGACTATGCATGATCCAACTCCTTTTCATTCCAACCAATCACAACCTTTTGTAAAATCAGATCTAAATCTGATTGATGAGAATAGAGTCCCTTGGATTCATCCTTAGATGGTGCCTAAGACCAATCAAAGTTGGTTCTTAGGAGTTTAATTAGAATCCAAAAAAGCAAATGGAGTCCCTGTCCAATAGGGACTCCTGGGCGCCTCAAACTTGGATGCATGCCACCCTTGGCGTGCATCCTCCTCCTTGCCAGGCAGAGGGACAAGCCTCCACCAGCTCTTCAATAAGTGCGTGACATGTGGACAGTAGTCAAAGTATCAATGGTCAATATTTGACTAGTCAAATGTCAACTTTTGACCAAAGTCAAAGGACGAAAAATGGCAGATGACCAAAAAATGGCAAGTATTATCTTACAAAATAAGACAATCCTTTTTTGACCTGGACAGGCTCCAGTCAGACCAAGTGAAGGCCTATGATCGAGCATAAACTCCTTTGGCTCAGTCAGGATAACTATTTATGATAGTAAAAGAAGAACGTTAGGTTCAATCGAGTGCTAGCACGATTTTCTTGAACCTAATTGAATCTCATTCAGATCAATTGAACTAGATCAGTTCAATTGATGATCACCAGATTCAAACCCTTGTTTGTGTGACCCAGTTAGGTTCAGTTCTGTATGGTAATGGGATATGTCATGATCTCTATCATCGACATCATCGAAACTCCTTTCGATGGATCAGAACTCTTCTGATTCGAACAGCTAGAATGATCGATCATCTAAATCATTCTAATTGCTCCCAAAATCCACCAGTGACACCTAGCAGTATATGGTGGCAACCCATCAGAGCTGAATGTGAACCTCTTGGTGCAGCTATCTGTGTGATTAAGTTCTTCTATCTTGAGCCCCGATCAGATTAGGGTTAAGGTGAACTCGTCAAACCCTAGTCTCTGTCATATGATGTAATCATTCGATTCGAGTCCAATGTGAAAATCTAAATAGAAACTCTTTCTATTATTTCACTCTACCATGGCCATGGATTTCTGGACTTGATTCTCATGATCATCATAGGGCTACTCCTCTACCACCGAGGTAGATAGATTCCATCTTGATGCAATCCAGTTCCTACAATGAACATGCTATAGCCAACATACACCTCAGGGTTCCATATGGCTAGGAGACCGAGTAATGGTGTAGTCAAACTATAACACCCTCAAGGTGAACTGCCGATGCATCTCAGGTCAAAGAACCAGACACACTACTGCAGCATCGAGTCAGTCATTGACGAGAAGGTAGACTTCCTAATGACTACTCGAGGTGGTCACGCTCAGTGCCCTCGTTCTCTAACGAGTACCTGTACTCTCGCTCCGGTGTCTCCACACCGTAGACTCAAGACTCATCTACTAAAGAGAAGCGATCGTACACCAACCTTCCGGATCAATCACCATCCTCGTGATGATCCTATGGTCGGGAGCTGTTTATGAGTTAATAATGATTATTCATGTCTTAAATTTTCAACTCTTGAAAATATGAATTATCATTACCATTAACTCAAAGGATGTATCACAGACACTAAATACACATGTGTGACAGAAAATAACCCATTTCATTAATTATAGTCAAAATTATAATTTTGCCCCTAGAAGTGTATTACAAGTGTCAGCCAATTCTGGCTTCTAGGGCCCATATATCTAACAATTTTTTCATCTCTACAGAGAAGGTGTAGGAATTCAAAAAAATAGTGGAAGCTAATTTATTTAAAACTAAAATTCCTAAACAAATTGGTTAAGTCATAATTATCATATCTAACTAGAATCTTTGACTCTCTGTAGGAAAATGTCTACGTCCAACCCATTAGCACGTATCCTAGACACACATAGACTGACCGAACTCAATTATAAAGATTGGCTCAGGAACTATAAAATTATTTTGGGTTCTAAAAAGTTAATCCATGTATTGGACCAGGATCCTTCCACCTTATCAGTTCGTCCATCCGCTGAATAGAGAGCGTCTTTGGAAAAATGGATAGACGAAGATAATAAGGCCAGATATTACATGTTGGGCTCGATATTTGATGAGCTCCAGCGCCAACATGAAGATATCAGACTGCTCGCCAAATGTTGGCTCACCTACAAGAGATGTTTGGTGAACAGAGTCGCGCAGCCAAGTATCAAGTCATGAAATGACTTTTTAAGGCTAAGATGCGTGATGGGCAGTCAGTCCAAGATCACTGTCTGATGATGATCAAGGACTTGGAAGAGCTTGAGAAGCTTGGTGTGAAGTTAGACTTGGATCTGCAGAACGATATTATTCTGCAATCCTTGACTGATGCATATGGGCAATTCATCATGAATTACCACATGCATAAACTTTAAAATTCCTTGGCCGAATTAATGAACATGCTGGTCACCGTTGAGCTTTCTATGAAAGGTTCTAAGGCTTAGTTCTTACTATGGAACGAACTTTTTCCAAAAGAAAGTCTTCTGGAAAGAAAAAGAAGTCTGCAAAAAAGTAGAAGGTGGAAGGAGGAAAGAAGAAGAAGGCAGAGCCGAAGAAGAAAGCCGCTGTCAAAGAAAAGTATTTCCATTGCAATAGCGATGGCCATTGGAAGCGAAACTGTCCTACTTACCTGGCCACCCTGAAGAACAAGAAGGAAGATCCTTCAAGTGATCCTCTTCTTCTCTATCATGTCTCCAAAAATCAAATCTGAATCTGATTTGGAGGATCTTCAAAATAACTTTTGAAGATCAGCAGTTGTCTTTTGCAGCAGCGCAGCCTTCTAGCTTTCTATCGCCTAGATTGCACCAACTTGGATCCCAAACAACTTTTGAAGTGGAGAGGAGAGGGAGAAGATGGACTTGGTGTGGAGGAGGAGGAGAGAGGCAGCCTTGGGGCATTGGAATTTCTCATATATATTTTTGAGTTGGGCGCAGGGTCTTATTTATAGACTATGCATGATCCAACTCCTCTTCTACCCAACCAATCACAATCCTTTGTGAAATCAGATCTAAATCTGAGTGGTGGGAATAGAGTCCCTTGGATTCATCCTTAGATGGCACCTAAGACCAGTCAAAGTTGGTTCTTAGGAGGAGTCTAATCAAAATCCAAAAAGGAGATGGAGTCTCTGTCCAACAGGGACTCCTAGGCGCCTCCAGCTTGGGCACACGCCAAGGGTGGCGTGCGCCCTCCTCCTTGCCAAGTTCTGGTAGGGGGACAAGCCCCCACCAGCTCTCCAATAGGTGCATGACACATGGATAGAAGTCAAAGTATCAATGGTCAATATTTGACCAGTCAAAGGTCAACTTTTGACCAAAGTCAAAGGACGAGAAATGGCAGGTGACCAAAAATGGTAGGTATTATCTTACAAAATAAGATAACCCTTTTCTGACCTGGACAGGCTCCAGTCAGACCAAGTGAAGGCCTCTGATTCGAGCACAAACTCCTTTGGCTCAGTCAGGACAACTATTTATGATAGTAAAAGAAGAACGTTAGGTTCAATCGAGTGCTAGCACGATTTTCTTGAACCTAATTGAATCTCATTCAGATCAATTGAACTAGATCAGTTCAATTGATGATCACCAGATTCAAACCCTTATTTGTGTGACCCAGTTAGGTTCAGTTCTGTATGGTAATGGGATATGTCATGATCTCTATCATCGACATCATCGAAACTCCTTTCGATGGATCAGAACTCTTCTGATTCGAACAGCTAGAATGATCGATCATCTAAATCATTCTAATTGCTCCCAAAATCCACCAGTGACACCTAGCAGTATATGGTGGCAACCCATCAGAGCTGAATGCGAACCTCTTGGTGCAGCTACCTGTGTGATTAAGTTCTTCTATCTTGAGCCCCGATCAGATTAGGGTTAAGGTGAACTCGTCAAACCCTAGTTTCTGTCATATGATGTAATCATTCGATTCAAGTCCGATGTGAAAACCTAAATAGAAACTCTTTCTATTATTTCACTCTGCCATGGCCATGGGCTTCTGGACTTGATTCTCATGATCATCATAGGGCTGCTCCTCTACCACCGAGGTAGATAGATTCCATCTTGATGCAATCCAGTTCCTACAATGAACATGCTATAGCCAACATACACCTCAGGATTTCCATATGGCTAGGAGACCGAGTTATGGTGTAGTCAAACTATAACACCCTTCAAGGTGAACTACCGATGCACCTCAGGTCAAAGAACCAGACACACCACTGCAGCATCGAGTCAGTCATTGACGAGAAGGTAGACTTTCTAATGACTACTCGAGGTGGTCACGCTCAGTGCCCTCGTTCTCTAACGAGTACCTGTACTCTCGCTCCGGTGTCTCCACACCGTAGACTCAAGACTCATCTACTAAAGAGAAGCGATTGTACACCAACCTTCCGGATCAATCACCATCCTCGTGATGATCCTATGGTCGGAAGCATTTTATGAGTTAATAATGATTATTCATGTCTTAAATTTTCAACTCTTGAAAATATGAATTATCATTACCATTAACTCAAAGGATGTATCACAGACACTAAATATACATATGTGATAGAAAATAACCATTTTATTGATTATAGTCAAAATTATAATTTTGCCCCTAGAAGTGTATTACAAGTGTCAGCCAATTCTGGCTTCTAGGGCACATATATCTAACAATCTCCCACTTGTCCTAAAGCCAATTGGCTACAAGTCTAAGTCCCATCTTCTCAAGGTGGGCTTCGAATTTTTGTTGTCCCAATGGCTTTGTAAGTGGGTCTGCCACATTGTCTGCGGAGTTGACTCTCTTGACCTTGACGTAACCCTTCTCGAGGTAATCGCGGATGAGGTGGTATCGCCGCTCAATGTGCTTGGATTTTTGGTGAGACCTCGGCTCCTTAGCAAGGGCTATGGCACCATTGTTGTCGCAGTATAGAGGAATGGCATCTGATGGCATTACTTCTAATTTCTGCAGCAAACTTCTTATACCAGAATGCTTCCTTCGCAGCCTCTGATGCAGCGATATATTCTGCTTCCATGGTGGAATCTGCTATCATGGTTTGCTTGGAACTCTTCCAGCTGACAGCACCACCATTGCACACAAACAGACTCCCAGATGTCGACTTTCGATCATCTACATCGGACATGAAATTTGAGTCTGTGTATCCCTGGACTTGGAGTTCTCCGTTACCAAAGACCAACATCATATCCTTAGTTCTTCTTAAGTACTTAAGGATACATTTCACAGAAGTCCAGTGTTCTTCACCTGGATTTGACTGATATCTGCTTGTGACACTCACAGCATGGGCTATATCAGGTCGTGTACATAGCATGGCATACATGAGGCTCCCTATTGCAGAAGCATAAGGGATCTTGCTCATGCATTCTATTTCCTCAGGTGTGCTAGGGCACATCTTCTTGGAAAGATGAATACCATGTCTGAAGGGTATTAATCCCCTCTTAGAGTTTTCCATACTAAACCTCTTTAGTACTTCCTCTATGTACATCTTCTGTGAAAGTCCTAGCATCCTATTCGGTCTATCCCTATAGACCTTAATTCCTAGAATAAAGGATGCTTCACCTAGGTCTTTCATGGAGAATTCCTTGGACAACCATATTTTGACTGTCGTCAATCATGGGAATATCATTCCCAATAAGGAGGATGTCATCCACGTACAATACGAGGAAGACAACAGCGCTCCCACTGACCTTTTTGAAGACACACGGTTTCCTCTTCATTTTTGATGAAACCAAACATTTTGATCACATCATTGAAATGAGTGTTCCAGCTCCGAGATGCTTGCTTAAGTCCATATATGGACCTTTGCAGCTTGCAAACCTTGTGATCAGTATCACTGGATGTGAAACCTAGCGGCTGTTCCATATAGATATCTTCCTCAAGATATCCATTTAAGAACACTGTTTTCACGTCCATTTGCCATATTTCATAATCGAAATAGGCTGCAACGGCAAGCAATGTGCGGATGGATTTTAGCATAGCCACTGGAGAAAAGGTATCCTGATAGTCAATGCCTTCGCGTTGACTATAACCTTTTGCCACTAGTCTAGCCTTGAATGTCTCCACATTTCCATCTGCACCAATCTTTCTCTTGAAGATCCATTTACACCCAATAGGTACTATACCTTCTGGTGGATCTACCAAGGTCCAGACTTGGTTTGAGTGCATCGAGTCAATTTCTGACTGCATTGCCTCTAGCCATTTCTCGGAGTCGATATCTGATATCGCCTCATTGTAGGTTTTGGGATCATCACCATGAGCACCATTACCTACGAGGAACATTTTCTCTACTTTCTCTGAAATAATACCTAAGTATCTTTCAGGGGGATGGAAAACTCTTTTCGATCTACGAGGTGGAGGAGGTAGTGTTCTTATTGGCTCAACCTGATTTGGTTCCAATTGGTCCTTAGCTCATTGTACTTGTGAGACTTTCTCATCAAGCTTAATCTGCTTTCCAATGCCGCTATCTTGAATAAACTATTTTTCAAGAAAGATGGCATGTCGACTCACAATCACATTGTGGTCTTCTGGAATGTAGAAATAGTATCCTAATGACTCTTTAGGATATCCTATGAATCGAGCTCTGAAGGACCTAAACTCTAACTTGTCCGCTTGTTGTCTTTTGACATGAGCCGGACAATCCCAAATTCTGAGATGACTCAGACTTGGTTTCTTACCATGCCATATCTCATACGGTGTGGTAGGAACGATTCTTAGAGGAAACCCTATTCAGTAGATAAATTGAAGTTAACAATGAATGTCCCCAAAGAAAATCAGGGAGGTCTGTGAAGCTCATCATGGATCGGACCATATCCAATAGAGTCCGATTTCTCCATTCTGAAATCCCGTTGAGTTGAGGTGTTCCTGGTGGAGTCCATTGAGAGACTATGCCATTTTTCTTGAGATAGTCTAGGAAATTTTTGGCTAAGGTATTCACCTCCTCGATCTGATCGAAGAACCTTAATGGGTTTTTCAATTTATTTTTCTACTTCATGTCTGAATTCTTTGAACTTTTCAAAAGCTTCAGACTTGTGTCTCATAAGATACACATATCCATACCTAGACAGATCATCGGATAAAGATAATGAAGTAGACAAAATTGCCTCTAGTCGGCACATCAAATGGGCCGCACACATCAGTATGTACTAGGGCAAGGAGATCTGTGGCCCTTTCCCCATGTCCTACAAAAGAGAGTTTAGTCATTTTGCCTTGAAGACAAGATTCACAAGTTGGATATGACTCGAAAGTCAATGGACTCAATAGCCCATTTTTCTTCAATTTGTTGATCCTATCTTCTGCTATATGACCTAATCTCAGGTGCCATAGATATCTATCATTTGGACTATCCCTAGGTCGTTTGGCATTCACGTTTTGCTCGATAGTTAGAACAGGTACATCAATATGTAGCTGATAAAGACCGTTAATAAGGAAACCATTTGCAATTTTATTTCTTTCATAAAGAATGTTACAATGGTCCTTAAAGAAGGTAATCACATAGCCTTCTAGTGCTAAGCATGAAACAGAAATCAAATTCCTGCTAGCTGCAGGCACATAATAACAGTCTTTCAAAACTAAGTCTAAACCAGATGGTAATCGAAGAGGGTATGTTTCCACTACCACTGCAGCAACTCTTGCTCCATTACCGATGCGTAGGATCATGTCTCCATCCCTCAGCCTCCTGCTATCCTCAAGACCCTGCATGAAAGTGCACAGATGAGCACTAGAACCAGAGTCAAGCACCCAACTGGATGCAGAAGAAACCATAAGGTTAGACTCAATAACGAGCATACCTCCAGAAGGACCTTCCTTCTTGTTCTTCAGGGTGGCCAGGTAAGTAGGGCAGTTCCGCTTCCAATGGCCGTCGCTGTTGCAATGGAAATACTTTCCTTTGACAATGGCTTTCTTCTTCGGCTCTGCCTTCTTCTTCTTTCCTCCTTCCATCTTCTGCTTTTTCGCAGACTTCTTTTTCTTTTCATAAGACTTTCTTTTGGAAGAAGTCCGTTCCATAGCAAGAACTGAGCCTTTAGAACCTTTCATAGAAAGCTCAGCGGTGACCAGCATATTCATTAATTCGGCCAAGGAAATTTTGAAGTTTATGCATGTGGTAATTCATGATGAATTGCCCATATGCATCAGTCAAGGATTGCAGAATAATATCGTTCTGCAGATCCAAGTCTAACTTCACACCGAGCTTCTCAAGCTCTTCCAAGTCCTTGATCATCATCAGACAGTGATCTTGGACTGACTGCCCATCACGCATCTTAGCCTTAAAAAGTCATTTCGTGACTTGATACTTGGCTGCACGACTCTGTTCACCAAACATCTCCTTGTAGGTGAGCCAACATTTGGCGAGCAGTCCTGATATCTTCATGTTGGCGCTGGAGCTCATCAGACATCGAGCCCAACATGTAATATCTGGCCTTATTATCTTCGTCTATCCATTTTTTCAGAGATGCTCTCTGTTCAGTGGATGGACGGGCTGGTAAGGTGGGAGGGTCCTGATCCAATACATGGGTTAACTTCTCAGAACCCAAAATGATTTTGTAGTTTCCTGAGCCAATCTTTATAATTGGGTTCGGTCAGTCTATGTGTGTCCAGGATACGTGCTAATGGGTTGGACGCAGACATTTTTCTGTATAGAGAGTCAAAGATTCTAGTTAGATACTGTTATTATGACTTGACCAATTTATTTAGAAATTTTATTTTTAAATAAATTAGCTTCCACTATTTTCTTCGGATCCCTACACTCCCTCTGTAGAGATGCAAAAATCTCCATGATTAATGATTTCTAGTGGGTGGTGCGGTCTCACCAACTGACTCATCACCTCACCTAACAGTTATTGGTGATGGGTTAGCCAATGAGTGAACAACTCTTGTTCAATGATTCTCTAATCATGGTGCACCCAAACTTGGTCTCTAATTCATGAATCTCACCGTATCCAAAATATTGATCCACTCCTTAGTTAAGTCAGACCCACCATTTGCACAGACTGGATTCCTAATTGAGTCTCTCACCGTATCCAAAATATTGAGCCCAACTCATCCTCCAGCCCATAGCATCCAATGCCTAATAGACATGGTTGCATCTTTTCGGTGCAACTGAGCCACTGTATCCAGCCGAGAACAATCAACCCCGGGAAGGGCCCGCACATCTACAATGGTGGAAGACCTCAGACTTAATCTTTTCTTAGGGAGAATTGATTCAGGTCTCATTAAACTAGACTTGTCATAGTCATAACAATTATGACTAACCTAGTGGCATGGGTTAGCTCGGATTATTGACCACCTCAAGATCAGAACTGTGTCAACAGATATGGCCAGGTAAGTGAGACCGGATGGAAGGAATATGCCATTAACTCGTACAAGAATGCATTCAGGTCGAGTAGCTTCCAATTAAAAATCAGTCGGTCGTATGTGCCAAACTTACCTTAGACACCAAATTGTTGAGCCAGAACCAATTGGGTTAGCCTACAATCCAGACTCTAACCTCTGAGCCTAATTAGGTCTTGCTTGATCGTGACTCGATCTTGACCCAGACTTAATCCTATTAGGCTGGTCAATTTAAGCATTGTTGATCCCATCTAACCAACTCTTGATTCGGTTTGATCAACCACCTTAGACTGACTGAATCATCGGTAGTTCACCTTGAGGGTGTTATAGTTTGACTACACCATAACTCGATCTCCTAGCCATATGGAATCCTGAGGTGTATGTTGGCTATAGCATGTTCATTGTAGGAACTGGATTGCATCAAGATGGAATCTATCTACCTCGGTGGTAGAGGAGCAGCCCTATGATGATCATGAGAATCAAGTCCAGAAGCCCATGGCCATGGCAGAGTGAAATAATAGAAAGAGTTTCTATTTAGATTTTCACATCGAACTTGAATCGAATGATTACATCATATGACAGAAACTAGGGTTTGACGAGTTCTCCTTAACCCTAATCTGATCGGGGCTCAAGATAGAAGAACTTAATTATACAGGTAGCTGCACCAAGAGGTTCGCATTCAGCTCTGATGGGTTGCCACCATATACTGCTAGGTATCACTGGTGGATTTTGGGAGCAATTAGAATGATTTAGATGATCGATCATTCTAGCTGTTCGAATCAGAAGAGTTCTGATCCATCGAAAGAAGTTTTGATGATATCGATGATAGAGATCATGACATATCCCATTACCATACAGAATTGAACCTAACTGGATCATACAAATAAGAGTTTGAATCTGGTGATCATCAATTGAACTGATCCTAGTTCAATTGATCTGAATGAGATTCAATTAGGTTCAAGGAAATCGTGCTAGCACTCGATTGAACCTAACGTTCTTCTTTTACTATCATAAATAGTTATCCTGACTGAGCCAAAGGAGTTTGTGCTCGATCAGAGGCCTTCACTTGGTCTGACTGGAGCCTGTCCAGGTCAGAAAAGGGATTGTCTTATTTTGTAAGATAATGCTTACCATTTTTTGGTCACCTACCATTTCTCGTCCTTTGACTTTGGTCAAAAGTTGACCTTTGACTGGTCAAATATTGACCATTGATACTTTGACTTACTGTCCACGTGTCACGCACTCCTATTGGAAGAGCTGGTGGGAGGCTTGTCCCCTCTACCAGAAACTGGCAAGGAGGAGGGATGCACACCAAGGGTGGCGTGCGCCCAAGCTTGAGGCGCCCAGGAGTCCCTATTGGACAGGAGACTCCATCTTGCTTTTTTGGATTCTAATTAAACTCCTAAGAACCAACTTTGATTGGTCTTAGGCACCATCTAAGGATGAATCCAAGGGACTCTATTTCCACCAATCAGATTTAGATTCTGATTTTATAAAGGGTTGTGATTGGTTGGAAAGAAGAGGAGTTGGATCACGCATAGTCTATAAATAAGATCCTGCGCCCAACTCAAAACATATATGAATAATTTCCATGCCCCAAGGCTGCCTCTCTCTTCCTCCTCCAAGCCAAGTTCATCTTCTCCCTCTCCTCTCCACACCCAAAGAAGTTTGGGATTTCAGTTTGTGCAATCTACGTGAGAGAAAGGCGACAGAAAGCTAGAAGGCTGTGCTGCTACAAAGGACAACTGCTGATCTTCAAAAGCTATTTTGAAGATCCTCCAAATTAGATTCAAATCTGATTTATGGAGACGTGATAGAGGAGAAGAGGATCTCCAAATCCAGCCTAAGTAGATATCGGTAGAGGCTAGGCACTTGCATGGCTAGATCCAGAATCTTCCGCTGCTTACAGGATCATCAATGGATAATAGGATTACCCTACATTAAGATAAATTAAATATGATTTAATTTATATATATTTTATTTTAATTATTAAAATAATAAAAATCAAATCTAAAACATCCCAGATCTGATTTAGAATAAAGAAATAAGTTTTTGAAATAAATCTCTTGATCCGATCCGATCTGAACGAACATAGTCCGGAAAATCAGGATTTTCCTTCACTTCGATTTTCTTCTTTGGATGCAAGGCACACCTACATGCAAAATCAAGTTCTTACTCTAGGTACCCCAAGTTTTTTTTGGGTCCTTTAAGGTTAGTCACAATGGTTCCTTTTGGAATCCATATTTTCTTTACATTTGAATTGTTAGAGAAGCATGTATAAGATTTATGTCCTAGTTTACCACATTTAAAGCAAGTAACATTTAAAAATTTATTGCTTTATAAATTTATAAAAATATTTTTTAGAAATTTTTATTTTCCTAGGAAGTTATAGCCTATACCAGCCATATCATACACGGCCTTTTGATTTCCAAGAATCATGTGAAGTTTATTTAAACTCAAAGTAAAATTTTCAACTATCGATTTTAAATTATCGATTTTATTTTTCAAATTTAGATTCTCTTGAGTTAAGACTAGTTTTTCACTTAGAATAGTTTCATTTTCTTTTAGCAAGACTCAATTTTTTAATTTTAGTTCTTAACTTCTTTAAATCATCTATTATATCATAGAAGGTTTCTTGAAGTTCGTCGAATGTAAATTCATTTGAGATTTTAGCACTTACCTCATTCTCATGTGCCATAAGGCATAGGTTGGCTTGTTCATGAGCTTCTTCCTCTTTAGAGCTTGAGTCGTCACTATCACTCCATATTGTCACCATAGCCTTTTTCTTGTATTTCTTGGAAACCTTTTTAAGTTGAGGACATTCAGACTTAAAATGCCCCAGCTTCTTACATTAATAGCAAATAAGGAGTTACTCCTTATCGTTTTTCTTGCTATGCTCCCCTTTGGTAGGTAGCCTCTTCCTCATCTCTTGTTTTCTATTCAAAAATCTCTTGAACTATCTTGTGATGAGGGCTATTTCTTCATCTTCCATTTCATCAGATTCCTCCTATTTTTGAGTGGTAGATTTAAGGACTATTGTCTTCTTTTTCATGAAATCTTCTTCTTGATGTTGTTTCATGCTTAGCTCATGCGTCATTGGTGATCCTAGGACCTCCTCCAAGGATAAAACATTTAGATCTTTGGCTTTTTTACATTTAAATTATTAGAGAAATATGTTAGATATATGTTCCCTAGAAGTCAGAATTGGCTGACACTTGTAATACACTTATAGGGGCAAAATTATAATTTTGACTATTAATAATAAAATGGGTTATTTTCTATCACATATGTGTATTTAGTGTCTGTGATACATCCTTTGAGTAAATGGTAATGATAATTCATATTTTCAAGAGTTGAAAATTTAAGACATGAATAATCATTATTAACTCATAAAATGCTTCCGACCATAGGATCATCACGAGGATGGTGATTGATCCAAAAGGTTGGTGTACAATCACTTCTCTTTAGTAGATGAGTCTTGAGTCTATGGTGTGGAGACACCGGAGTGAGAGTATAGGTACTCGTTAGAGAATGAGGGCACTGAGCGTGACCACCTCGAGTAGTCATTAGGAAGTCTACCTTCTCGTCAATGACTGACTCGATGCTGCAGTAGTGTGTCTGGTTCTTTGACCTGAGGTGCATCGACAGTTCACCTTGAGGGTGTTATAGTTTGACTACACCATTACTCGATCTCCTAGCCATATGGAACCCTGAGGTGTATGTTGGCTATAGCATGTTCATTGTAGGAACTGGATTGCATCAAGATGGAATCTATCTACCTCGGTGGTAGAGGAGCAGCCCTATGATGATCATGAGAATCAAGTCCAGAAGCCCATGGCCATGGCAGAGTGAAATAATAGAAAGAGTTTCTATTTAGGTTTTCACATCGGACTTGAATCGAATGATTACATCATATGACAGAAACTAGGGTTTGACGAGTTCACCTTAACCCTAATCTGATCGGGGCTCAAGATAGAAGAACTTAATCACACAGGTAGCTGCACCAAGAGGTTCGCATTCAGCTCTGATGGGTTGCCACCATATACTGCTAGGTGTCACTGGTGGATTTTGGGAGCAATTAGAATGATTTAGATGATCGATCATTCTAGCTGTTCGAATCAGAAGAGTTCTGATCCATCGAAAGGAGTTTCGATGATGTCGATGATAGAGATCATGACATATCCCATTACCATACAGAACTGAACCTAACTGGGTCACACAAATAAGGGTTTGAATCTGGTGATCATCAATTGAACTAATCCAGTTCAATTGATCTGAATGAGATTCAATTAGGTTCAAGAAAATCGTGCTAGCACTCGATTGAACCTAACGTTCTTCTTTTACTATCATAAATAGTTGTCCTGACTGAGCCAAAGGAGTTTGTGCTCAATCAGAGGCCTTCACTTTATCTGACTGGAGTTTGTCCAAGTTAGAAAAGGGTTGTCTTATTTTGTAAGACAATACCTGCCACTTTTTTTCACCTGCCATTTCTTGTCCTTTGACTTTCATCAAAAGTTGACCTTTGACTGATCAAATGTTTACCATTGACACTTTGACTTTTGTCCACGTGTCACACACCTATTGGAGAGCTGGTGGGGGCTTGTCCCCCTGCCAGAACCTGGCAAGGAGGAGGGCGCACGCCACCCTTGGCGTGTGCCCAAGCTGGAGGCGCCCAGGAGTCCCTGTTGGACAGGGACTCCATCTCCTTTTTGGATTCCGATTAGAGTTCTCCTAAGAACCAAGTTTGACTGGTCTTAGGCACCATCTAAGGAGGAATCCTAGGGGACTCTATTTTCACCAATCAGATTTAGATCTGATTTCACAAAGGGTTGTGTTGGTTGGGAAGAAGAGTTGGATCATGCATAGTCTGTAAATATGACCCTGCGCCCAACTCAAGGAGGATAAGAAATCAAGAAGAAAATCCCCACACCCCAAGGCTTCCTCCCCTCGCCTCCTCCATGCCAAAACATCTTCTCCCTCTCCTCTCCATGCCCAAAGTATTTTGGGTTCTTGGTTGGTGCAATCAAGATGAGAGAAAGGCGACAGAAAGCTAGAAGGCTGCGCTGCTGCAAAGGACAACTGCTGATCTTCGAAAGATGTTTTGAAGATCCTCCAGATCAGATCCAGATTTGATTTTTGGAGACATGATAGAGAAGAAGAGGATCTCTAGATTCAGTCTGAGTGGATACCGGTAGAGGCCAGGCACTTGCGTGGCTAGATCCAGAACCTTTTGCTGCTTACAGGATCATCATAAGGTAATAGGTTACCCTACATCAAGGTAAATTAAATTTGATTTAATTTATCTAGATTTTATTTTTATTATTAGAATAATAAGAATCAAATCTAAAATATTTTAGATCTAATTTAGATTAAAGAGAAAAATTTTTGAAATATATCTCTTGATCCGATCAGATCTGAACGAACCTGGTCCGGGAAATTAGGATTTTTCCTTCAACTGGTATCAGAGCCAAGGTTCTAAAGTGTTTAGATCTGATTTTAAATTTATTTTAATTAAAAAATAATTAATTTTAGATGTCACATAAGATGTGATCAGATCTGAAATCAAAAAAATTAAAATTAAATGATTTGGATCTAAGATTAGAAAATATGCATGACTAGTTCTAAAATAGAATAGTTCTATAGAATAGTCTTGCATGTTTTTAATTTAATTTGATTAAATCATATTTTAGATCTATTTATTTACTATTTTTTGATATTATAATTGTTATAATAATATCTAAAAAATAGTAAATAAAAATTATTTAATTTTAAACATCATATGAGATATGATTGATGCATGTCTAGACTAGTTGTAGAATAGTTCTACATAGTTATCTAGATTAGAGTTTATTTTGATAAGATCAATTTAAATCTAATTTTTTAGATTATTATGAGATAATTTAGATCTGAAAAATATGCATGATTCGATACATGAGATGTATGCAAAATATGCCATGATTAGATCTAATTTGTATATGAGATATATGATATAGATCTAAAACTGTTTTGTAGTATTACATGTTCCTGATTAAGGCGTTCCTCTTGGCCGTCCGGTCATAAGAATGAGGAGAATTTAAAGGCTTTCTCCTCCCATCTTGATGGGGTGTTTATGACCGTGTAGGAGTGCCTGCCATGTCATCTTCATCAGAAACTCAAAAACTTCACTTCTTGCAAAACCCTAGATCCTGAAACCCTTAGAATTTATTGTGGCATATTTTATGTATGAACCCCACCCGACCTTAAATTAAAATTAAGATTTAATGAAATAGTTAATAGGGTTCTAAAATTTGAGGAATTTAGATTCCTAAGGACATTATTCATTTTAAATTGGGTGTTGAGCGATGCGGTACCTCAATAGGGTCAGCGGTTTTTGGAATCAAACCCCGAAATTTCAAGAGTGGTAGA
>QRFJ01002530.1:44328-194210 GCA_006176705.1 Cocos nucifera | reverse complement strand
AGTTTAGCTATGCTAGAAATCATCACATAATGCTGCGGTTGCACCATTCGATTATACAAATGACAATGATATGAAATGACATTCTTGAGTTATAATTACTTATAGGTGAAGATATTACTAAATGGAACAGCCGCTAAGGTTTCACATCGTTGAGATGATATAAGGTAGGCAAGTTGCAAAGGTCATATATGGAAACTTAAGCAAGCATACGAGTTCGAATATCGTTTGAATGATTTATCAAAATGTTTGTTAATCAAGATGGAGGAGGAGCACATGCATTTTAGAAAGATAGTGGAGACGCTGTTATCTTCCTCGATTGTTCATGAAATGAACATCCTCGCCTTATTTGGAATGATTCCCGATTGTTGTCTAGTTATGAACATGTTATTAAAGGAAATTTTATGAATGATCCTAGAAAGCTCTTTATTCTAGGAAATAAGGTCTATAGAGATAGACCGAATAGGTGTGCTAGAATTTCCACAGAAGATAGTCTAGAGATGCTAAAGGTTTAGTTGGGAAAACATCTAGAGGTTAGTACACTTCAGACATGGCTTCATCTTTCCAGAAGATTGCCCTAGACACTGGAAAAAGAATGCATGATCAAGATCCGATTATGTCTTGGCTAATCAGGAGCTCAGTATGCATTTATCAACGACCACCGAAAAAAAAAAACCAAAAAGATTTTAAGAGAGAAGTGGTTTTTTGGATTTGTGTTTGTTTGGCCCATGCTGTGATTCACAAGCAATATCGTTGAATCAGGTGAAGAAACTGGACTTCTGTAAATGTTATCCTAAGTTATTAGAAAATAAGAAATGTTACTGATATTTGAACATGGAGACCTCCAAAGTCTAGGGTATACAGACTCGAGACTTTATTTCCAATGTAGATAATCGAAAGTCGACATCCTGAAAGTTATTTATGCATGAATGGAGCTGCAGGTTGGAAAAGGTCAAGCAGATATAGGATAATGCATATCACCATGGAAGAGAAGTACATCGCTGCAATCAGCAAGCTGAAAGGAGCATTCTAGTATAAGAACTTGTGCCGTAAGATGGAGTGATAGCATCAATGCCATTCTCTGTCTATGACAACAATGGTGCATAGCCTTGCTAGGAAGCAATGTCTCCTAAAATTCAAGCACATCGAATAGAGATACCTCATTAGTGATTAACCTCTAGAGGGTTACGTTCGAGTCAAAAGTGACTGCCTGACAATGTAGGCGGACCAAGCTTACAAAAGCTGTTTGGGGTTTTGTTTGGGCCAGTAGAAAGATGAAGCCACATTGAGAAGATGGAACTTAGAATAGTAGCCAATTGTTTGGTCAAGTGTGGAGTTTTGTTAGATATGTGTGCCATAAGAAGCAAAACTGCTTGACAACTTTGTAATGCCACCTCTAGGGCAAAATATAATTTGACTAAATAATAAAATGGATATTTCTATCACATATGTGTTTAGTGTTGTTGTCGATCCTTTGAGTTAAGATAATGATCTATATATATTGTTCAAGAGTTAAAATGTAGGACAGATATAACATTTTAAACTCATAAAGTTGAGATAGTGTGTCTGGGTTCTTTGCCTATAGGCTCGGTAGATTTACCTGGAGGGTGTTAAGTTTGACTACCCATGACTCAGAACCTAGCAATGGAACCAGTGTAATGTGGCTTATAGATGTTCATTGTAGGACCTATAGCAGTCAATGTATGGAATCATCACCACGGTGGTAGGAAGCAGCGCTAAGTTGATGATATAGAATCAAGTTTAGAAGTTCATGAGCCTGCAGATAAAATAAAGGAAAGGTTTTATTTAGGTTTTCACAATTGAACGTTGAATCGAGATGGTTTAAATCGATAGGAAAGAGGACAGGGGTTATGAGAGTTCCACCTTACCCTAATGCGGATTGGGGCCAGAATAAGAAGAACTTAATCACACAGCGTCGCTGCAGCAAGAGAGTTGCAATTCAGCTCTGAATGGTTGCACAATATACTGCTAGGTGTAACTGGTGGAATTTGGGAGCAGTTTAGAATATTTAGATGATCGATCATTCGTGTGTTCGAATCAAAGAGTTTTTGATCATGAAAGGAGTTTGGATGAGCGATGGGAAAAAGATAAGACATAATTCATCAAGTAGAACTGGAGACCTAACTGATTTCACAAAAAGGGTTGATCTGTGATATTGAATAGAATTGATCAATCATTGTATCTGAATGAGATTGCATTAGGTTGAGGAAATGTGACTAGACGATTGAAACCTAATTAATTTCGTTTACTATCATAAATAAGTGTCCTGAGAGCAAAAAGTGTGCTCATTTAGAGGCATTTAATTTGTTTGACTGGAGACTGCAAAATCAGAAAGGTTGTTCCTTCTATTTTTGTAAGCCATTCTGTCATTTATTTGGTTCACACTGCATTTCTCGTCTTGTGACTTTGGTCAAAAGTTGACTATTGATTGGGATCAAAATGTTAACATTTGATACTTGACTTTGTTGTCCATTGTGATGCAACTATTGGAAGCTGGTGGTCTTGTCCCGTGCTAAGGATACCTAGCAAGGGAGGAGGAGCATGCTAATTGGCGTTGCACAAGCTGGAGACACCGGGAGTCTGTTAGGACCAGGGACGACACCATCTCCTTTTTGTTCTCATAGAGTTCTCGCTAGAAACCAACTTGGACTGATTCTAGGCAGCTTACTCTAAGAGAATTTCTAGAGGGATCTATTCCACAATTCAGACATTAATATCTAATTCATAACTAACGAAAAGGTATCCTGACAGTCAATGCCTCCACGTTGACTATAACCTTTTACCACTAATCTAGCCTTGAATGTCTCCACATTCCCATCTATACCAATCTTTCTCTTGTAGATCCATTTACACCCAATAGATACTATACCTTCTGATGGATCTACCAAGGTTCAGACTTGGTTTAAGTGCATCGAGTCAATTTTTGACTTCATTGCCACTAACCATTTCTCGGAGTCGATATCTGATATTGCCTCATTATAGGTTTTGGGATCATCACCATGAACCCCATTACCTATAAGGAACATTTCCTCTACTTTCTCTAAAATAGTACCTAAGTACCTCTTAGGAGGATGGAAAACTCTTTTTTGATCTACGAGGTGGAGGTAGTGACTGGATTGGCTTAACTTGATTTGGTTCCATTTGGTCCTTAGCTCGTTGCTCTTATGAGACTTTCTCATCGAGCTTGATCTGCTTTCCAATGCTGCTATCTTGAATAAACTATTTTTCAAGAAAGATGGCATGCCGATTCATAATCACATTGTGATCTTCTCATGATCATCATAGTGTTGCTCCTCTTTTTACCGAGGTAGATAGATTCCATCTTGGTGCGATCCAATTCCTACAATGAACATACTATAGCCAACATACACCTCAGGATTCCGAATGGCTAGAAGATCGAGTCATCGTGTAGTCAAACAATAACACCCTCAAGGTAAACTATCGATGCACCTCAAGTCAAAGAACCAGACACACCACTGCAGCATCGAGTCAGTCATCGACGAGAAGATAGACTTCCTTATGACTACTCGAGGTGGTCACGCTCAGTGCCCTCGTTCTCTAACGAGTATTTATACTCTTGCTCTGGTGTCTCTACACCATAGACTCAAAACTCATCTACTATAAAAAAATGATTGTACACTAACCTTCCGAATCAATCACCATCCTCATGATGATCCTACGGTTAGGAGCATTTTATGAGTTAATAATGAAAATTCTTATCTTAAATTTTCAACTCTTGAAAATAAGAATTATCATTACCATTAACTCAAGGGATGTATCATGGACACTGAATACACATATGTGATAGAAAATAACATATTTTATTATTTATAGTTAAAATTATAATTTTGCTCCTAGAAGTGTATTACGAGTGTCAGCCAATTCTGACTTCTAGGGCACACATATCTAACACAAATATCCTATATTTCACTTGAGTTTGTAGAACTCCTTAGTTCTGAGGCTTTAGCAATTAGTCAATCAAGTTCTCCATTTCCATCGATCTTTCAAAAATCGACGTCACCTTGATCTAAAATCAAAGGTGGTAGTGATGCAGAATATGCTAATCCTTTGGTTCTTTAGCCTGAGTTATGGTTTTAGTGCTACGATAGGACTGGACCATCGGTGGTGGGTGCCACTCCCAACTTGCTAATGAACCTCAGCAACTACATGACTTAAATGGCAGTATCATATGCTACGATGTACTCTACATCACTAACTGAATAGGCTACAGTATCCTGTTTGAAACGTTTCTAGCAAATTGCTCTTACAATTAGGATATGATCCGATATTCTCTTGTTGTCATCTTGTTTTGACTAAAATTAAAACATCTACATGTTTTAAGTCAGTATTTTCATATTTGAGTCACTGCACCTTAATATTTTTCAAATGCTTGGAGATTGTCTATACAATTATCTAGTAGTTCTCACTTAGATCAAATCAGTATCTACTAACTATCATTAGTGAGTATACCATATCTGATTTTGAATATTGAGAAATTAGATGATAGCCAAACCTTTATTTCTTGCAATGCTGGAATGCCATTCTCAATTAAGAGAACTTCATCCATAGACAACACAAGAAATAACACTATAGAACATTTTGCCAACTTACAAATATAGGGTTTGTCTTTGTTCATAATAAAGACATACGTTTAAAATATATGTTCAAACTCTGAGATGATAGCTAGATGGGCTTCATAGGTCTCTACCTTTTCATCTACGCTACTCTGATCCTTTTGAAAAACCATTCACATCTAATGGGTTTTATCCTTTCAGGTGAATCAACTAGTATCCACACACTATTGATTTTCATGGACTTCAATTTGGATTATATGGCTCTAAGCTACTTCTCAGCGTCAAACCACTGCATTGCATTCCTATAGATGATCGGATCCTTGTTGTTCTCATCAAGCTTAAGAGGATTGCCATCTTGGATCTAGACACTGAAGTATCTATCCAGCTAATACGATACTCTATCAAATCTTCTTAAAGGTGCCACTTTAATGAGCTCCAAATTTAATCTGATCAAATTTGATTTTATAGGTTTACTAGATTATGTCGGTTCTTTTCTACTAGTCAATTTTTTTCAATTTTAACTTAATAGGCATCAACTCCTTCTCTAAGAAACTTCTTTCCAAAAAGAATGCCTTACTGCTGATGATCATCTTATGTTCTTCAGCATGGTAGGATTAATAACCCTTAAACATCTATTAGACCAAGATCCAAGTTTATCTATGTGCAAACCTTTGACATAGGCTGATCAACTCCAAACTCGAAGGTGAGAGAGTCTAGGTCTATGCTCGATCTATATCCCATATAGAGACTTTACAATAGATTTACTCAGTGTAAATTTTTAGAGTAAAACTAGTAGTCACAACAGCACAATCCTGAAACAAGCAGACAAGTAAAATCTATCGTAGATCGAACCATGTCCAACAAAGTTTAATTTCTTTTTTCAGATACATTATGTTTCAAAAAAAAATTCACTAAGAGAGAATCCAATTCTCTCCTAGATGTGTCACAAACTTACTGGATAAGTATTCGCCTCTTCGATCTGATCGAAGAGTACTAATACCATTTTTAGTTTATTTTTTTATTTTATTATTGAATTGTTTGAACATTTCAAATGATTCAAGCTAGATGCATCTATGCCCAGATAGGTCGTCTGTAATGAAATATTAATATTTTCCTTCGGTACTTAAGTTTATAGGTCCACATACATCACTATGTATGAGACTTAGACTTTATCAGCTCCATCTTTTTCAGTAAAAGTTGACTTTGTCATCTTCCTAAGAAAATAAGACTCACAGGTTATCAACAATTCACAACTATTGATTTCGAGTTTTTTCATTTAAGCTAACCAATTTATCCTATTCTTGTCAAGATGACTAAGCCTATAATGCCAAATGTAGACATCCATGACATAATCTAATTTGGATGTTTATTAAATGTATACATTACACTTAACAGGCTGTATAAATATTAAATATTATTTTTTATTATTCATATAATATTATAATATTATTCATAATAATATCATAATAATCTTCTTTATTGATAAATGATAACCATCTCTGATCAAAAGGCCAATAGAGATCACATTTATCGTCAATGATGGACAATAGTGATAGTCACTCAAAATGATATCTTTTGAAAATAAGCTTGATCATTTCTAAAGCTAGGATTGAAACAAGACTTTCTTTCTTAATGTTCAAAAATCTCTTACCATTTTTAAACATCCCACTTACCTAAAGTCCTTGCAATGAATTGCATAGGACTACCGGTATCCCATACCCAGATAGCAAAATTATATACAGAGAAATTTTAAGGTGTTATCATAAAACATCCTTGATAAGCAACTCTTGCTCTTTCTTCTTGTTCAATCTATTAGTCGAGGAAAGCAAGATAATTCTTCTTCCTATGACCCTGCTTCTAATAGTAGAAGCACTATGCCTGATTTGGATCAATATTAGACTAATTATTTCGACTGGTCTTAGAAACTCCAATACGAACCAAATCATACTTCTAAACCAAATTCACCTTTCAATACTAATTATCGAAGTTGGGTCCCATAAGTCATCACTATCTAACAGTGATTGGAGCAATTAGGGTTTAAACTTATTTTAAGAAAAGAGAATAATGACCTAAGTATATGAATTATTTTAAGCCTAGAGACTTGGACTTTAGTCTTAAAGTTCTTCTACTATTTTATTCGAATTGGTAGCCTCTACCTCTAATTCAAAAAATTACTTTAATTCTCTAGTAGGTACTAGAATCCACATAGACTACACACAAGCCCGACTTTGGTCGGCCAACTCATGTGCATCTATAGATAGGTTCATTAACCAATTATTTCTTCAAATAACTTTTAATAATTTAATTATGCCCCAAAAATCTAATCAGTAGGCTTTGGCCTCCACTATAAGGATCTGGTTAGGTTCAACCATTAACATGACCATACTTGATGCATCTAACCAATGAATGATTAAGCCTAACTTTGGTTGGCCAACCTAACCACCGTTAGAGAAATACTTCCAAGTTATCATATTATGAATGATAATTTCATTAGTTTAAAAGCACCAGGCCTTTGGGCCTCCAATGATTATTGAGTTAATGGATCCATTATCATCCAACTTAATGGGAGGCTATGACTCAGTTATCTCCATAACTTTATCATTTTAAGGATCTAATAATTTTAGAGAACTTAAATTATTAGTGATTTAAGGATAGAAAGGATATGGACCAATTTGCTTCTACTGACTTCACCAAGTCAAGTCCTCCCACTGACTTCTCAAGTATTTGACAAAGACTAGGATCAATATCGGTCCATGGGCACCGAGATTAGTCTCACTAAATAAAATTAGTCCTACTAATTTTCTATGTGACATGGGTTAGCACGAGTCAATAAGCAACCTAATCATGACCTGATTAATCATATTGGCCAGGTAAGTGAGATTGGTGGGAGGGTCTGCCAAGACTTGCCTTAGACACCATCAGAAATGATCAGATAAGCAGGCTATCAATTAAAAACCATCAGTCTAGGATGCCAGACTTATCTTAGATACTAATCGATTTATCAATTTTGATTTGGTCTGCCTAAAGACTCAAGCTCGACCATTGAGCCACGATCAGTATCCATTTATTAGATGTATGGACTTTGATCAACTACAACTATTGAAGTGATCTTTAGAAGTGACCTAATCCTAATTAACTATTAATTAGGTTTGATCAATTTCTTAACTTAGTCCATATTTAATCTAATCTTAGGTCTAACCCAGTTAAGGACCAGATCAAAGCTAACCCACTTTTCTTTAACCCATGTTTTATGAAATTATCTTAGGATCTTTAAATCACAAACCTAGATCATAAACAATCACTTAATTCTCAATTAAGTTCAAAGCTATGGGTTTGGATTTATGAAACCTCAGAATTAATTTTTGATTTGATCATTTAAAATATTTTCAAATTATAAATAGTTTACATTGAATCATATTCAATATATGATTTTAGATCTAATTTATTTTAATATTTCAATCATGTCCTATGATTTTAAATCTAGAATTTTACAGAAAGTAAGTTCTCAATTTAAATTTTATAAAATAAATATATCATATATATTCTAGATTCAAAATAAAAGTTACATATCAACATATGCAATAAGAGGATCTAGATCTAAATATAAAATACATCATACAGATCAGATCATAAATTATTTAAAATTAGATTTAAAATTTAAAAATAAATTATAAATTACTTTAGATATTATCTTACATATTTATAATTTAAATTATTCAGATCAGTACATACTAGGATAATCTTTTCACCGTAAGAAATAAATCTTACAGCAGGACAACCTCATAACAGTATGTACAACTCGATATTATTTAGGTCTAATATAAATAATCTAAAATAGATCTAACATCTATTTAATTTTAGATTTAAAATTAAAAAATAAATCATAAAATTATTTAGATCATATCTAACTTACTCATGATTTAAGAATAGATCAGCACATACTAGGACAATCTCTCCACTATAAGAGATAAACCTTACAGTAGGACAACCTTATAACAGTATGTGCGACCTCTAAAATTTTATTTTTTAGATTTAATTTAATATAAATATGATTATACTATAAATAAATTTAGATGCTTTGATACCACTGATGGAAAATATGTAGGGTTTCATGCATGAATTTTAAAATCTTTTTGAAATATAACACAATGAAAGTTGTAAATTAAACCATTTAATCTGCAAATACATATAATTTAATAAACTAGGCATAAAGTAAATCATCTAAAAAAAATTTTTGCTCAAGATAGAAAGATTTTAATCACATAGGTGAAAAGAAAATTTATTCAAATCAATGGTTGAGCGAGATGATGAAGGGAAATCCTGATTTTCCGGTCCAGGTTCGTTCAGATCTGATTAGATCAAGAGATATATTTCAAAAATTTTTTCTTTGATCTCAATCAGATCTTGATATGTTTCAGATCTGATTCTTATTATTTTAATAAATAAAATAAAATAAGATAAATTAAATCAAATTTAATTTACCTGATTTGGGTAATCCTATTACCCTGTTAGATGATCCTGATTGCAGCGGAAGGTTCTGGATCTTAGCCACGCAAGCGCCTGGCCTCTACCGGTATCCACTCGGGTTGGATCTGGAGATCCTCTTCTTCTCTATCACACCTCCAAAAATCAGATCTGGATCTGATCTGGAGGATCTTCAAAACTCTTTTGAAGATCTGCAGTCGTCCTTTTGCAGCAGCGCAGCCTTCTTGCTTTTGATCGCCTTTCCTTGATCTGAATCGCACCAAAAACCTAAGTCCAAAACACTTTTGGACGTGGAGAGCAAGGGGAGAAGAGAGTTATGGCATGGAGAAGGAGGGGAGAGGCAGCCTTGGGGCATGGGAAATCTCTATTGAAATCATTTCACTTGAATTAGGGTTGGGCGCAGGGTCTTATTTATAGACTAAGCTTGTGATCCAACTCCTCTTCCTTCCCAACCAATCACAACCCTTTGTGAAATCAGATCTAAATCTGATTGGTTGGAATAGAGACCCCTGGATTCCTCCTTAGAGGGCGCCTAAGACCAGTCAAACTGGATTCTTAGTAGAACTCTAATTGGAATCCAAAAAGGGAGGTGGAGTCCTTGTCCAACAAGGACTCCTAGGCGCCTCCTACTTGGGCTCACGCCACCCTTGGCGTGCGCCCTTCTCCTTGCCAGGTTCTGGCAGGGGGACAGGCCCCCACCAGCTCTCCAATAGGTGCATGACATGTGGTCAAAAGTCAAAGGGTCAATGGTCAACGTTTGACCAGTCAAAGGTAGACTTTTGACCAAAGTCAAAGAACAAGAAATGGCAGGTGACCAAAAATGGCAGGTAATGTCTTACAAATAAGACAACCTATTCTGACTTGGACAACCTCCAGTCAGACCATATGAAGGCCTCTGATTGAGCACAAACTCCTTTGGCTCAGTCAGGACAACTTATTTATGATAGTAAAAGAAGAACGTTAGGTTCAATCGAGTGCTAGCACGATTTCCTTGAACCTAATTGAATCTCATTCAGATCAATTGAACTAGATCAGTTCAATTGATGATCACCAGATTCAAACCCTTGTTTGTGTGACCCAGTTAGGTTCAGTTCTGTATGGTAATGGGATATGTCATGATCTCTATCATCGACATCATCGAAACTCCTTTCGATGGATCAGAACTCTTCTGATTCGAACAGCTAGAATGATCGATCATCTAAATCATTCTAATTGCTCCCAAAATCCACCAGTGACACCTAGCAGTATATGGTGGCAACCCATCAGAGCTGAATGCGAACCTCTTGGTGCAGCTACCTGTGTGATTAAGTTCTTCTATCTTGAGCCCCGATCAGATTAGGGTTAAGGTGAACTCGTCAAACCCTAGTCTCTGTCATATGATGTAATCATTCGATTCGAGTCCAATGTGAAAATCTAAATAGAAACTCTTTCTATTATTTCACTCTGCCATGGCCATGGATTTCTGGACTTGATTCTCATGATCATCATAGGGCTGCTCCTCTACCACCGAGGTAGATAGATTCCATCTTGATGCAATCCAGTTCCTACAATGAACATGCTATAGCCAACATACACCTCAGGGTTCCATATGGCTAGGAGACCGAGTAATGGTGTAGTCAAACTATAACACCCTCAAGGTGAACTGCCGATGCATCTCAGGTCAAAGAACCAGACACACTACTGCAGCATCGAGTCAGTCATTGACGAGAAGGTAGACTTCCCTAATGACTACTCGAGGTGGTCACGCTCAGTGCCCTCGTTCTCTAACGAGTACCTGTACTCTCGCTCCGGTGTCTCCACACCGTAGACTCAAGACTCATCTACTAAAGAGAAGCGATTCGTACACCAACCTTCCGGATCAATCACCATCCTCGTGATGATCCTATGGTCGGGAGCATTTTATGAGTTAATAATGATTATTCATGTCTTAAATTTTCAACTCTTGAAAATATGAATTATCATTACCATTAACTCAAAGGATGTATCACAGACACTAAATACACATATGTGATAGAAAATAACCCATTTTATTAATTATAGTCAAAATTATAATTTTGCCCCTAGAAGTGTATTACAAGTGTCAGCCAATTCTGGCTTCTAGGGCACATATATCTAACAATCTCCCACTTGTCCTAAAGCCAATTGGCTACAAGTCTAAGTCCCATCTTCTCAAGGTGGGCTTCGATCTTCTGCTGGCCCAACGGCTTTGTAAGTGGGTCTGCCACATTATCTGTGGAGTTGACTCTCTTGACCTCAACGTAATCCTTTCTCAAGGTAATCGCGGATGAGATGGTATCACCGTTTGCTTGGAACTCTTCCAGCACAAACAGACTGCCAGATGTCGACTTTCGATCATCTATATCGGACATGAAAGTCCGAGTCTGTGTATCCCTGGACTTGGAGTTCTCCATTACCAAAGACCAACATCATATCCTTAGTTCTTCTCAAGTACTTAAGGATACATTTCACAGAAGTCCAGTGTTCTTCACCTGGATTTGACTGATATCTGCTTGTGACACTCACAGCATGGGCTATATCAGGTCGTGTACATAGCATGGCATACATGAGGCTCCCTATTGCAGAAGCATAAGGGATCTTGCTCATGCGTTCTATTTCCTCAGGTGTGCTGGGGCACATCTTCTTGGAAAGATGAATACCATGTCTGAAGGGTATTAATCCCCTCTTAGAGTTTTCCATACTAAACCTCTTTAGTACTTCCTCTATGTACATCTTCTGTGAAAGTCCTAGCATCCTATTCGGTCTATCCCTATAGACCTTAATTCCTAGAATAAAGGATGCTTCACCTAGGTCTTTCATGGAGAATTCCTTGGACAACCACATCTTGACTGATGTCAACATGGGAATATCATTCCCAATAAGGAGGATGTCATCCACGTACAATACGAGGAAGACAACAGCGCTCCCACTGACCCTTTTGAAAACACATGGTTCCTCTTCATTTTTGATGAAACCAAACTTTTTGATCACATCATTGAAACGAGTGTTCCAGCTCCGAGATGCTTGCTTAAGTCCATATATGGACCTTTGCAGCTTGCAAACCTTGTGATCAGTATCACTGGATGTGAAACCTAGCGGCTGTTCCATATAGATATCTTCCTCAAGATATCCATTTAGGAATGCCGTTTTCACGTCCATTTGCCATATTTCATAATCGAAATAGGCTGCAACAGCAAGCAATGTGCGGATGGATTTTAGCATAGCCTACTGGGGAAAAGGTATCCTGATAGTCAATGCCTTCGCGTTGACTATAACCTTTTGCCACTAGTCTAGCCTTGAATGTCTCCACATTCCCATCTGCACCAATCTTTCTCTTGAAGATCCATTTACACCCAATAGGTACTATACCTTCTGGTGGATCTACCAAGGTCCAGACTTGGTTTGAGTGCATCGAGTCAATTTCTGACTTCATTGCCTCTAGCCATTTCTCGGAGTCGATATCTGATATCGCCTCGTTGTAGGTTTTGGGATCATCACCATGAGCACCATTACCTATGAGGAACATTTCCTCTACTTCCTCTGAAATAATACCTAAGTATCTTTCAGGGGGACGGGAAACTCTTTCCGATCTACGAGGTGGAGGAGGTAGTGTTCTTATTGGCTCAACCTGATTTGGTTCCAACTTGGTCCTTAGCTCGTTCTACTTGTGAGACTTTCTCATCAAGCTTAATCTGCTTTCCAATGCCGCTATCTTGAATAAACTATTTTTCAAGAAAGATGGCATGTCGACTCACAATCACATTGTGGTCTTCTGGAATGTAGAAATAGTATCCTAATGACTCTTTAGGATATCCTATGAATCGAGCTCTAAAGGACCTAAACTCTAACTTGTCCGCTTGTTGTCTTTTGACATGAGCCGGACAACCCCAAATTCTGAGATGACTCAGACTTGGTTTCTTACCGTGCCATATCTCATACGGTGTGGTAGGAACGGTTTTAGAGGGAACCCTATTCAGTAGATAGATTGAAGTTAACAATGAATGTCCCCAAAAGAAAATCAGGGAGGTCTGTGAAGCTCATCATGGATCGAACCATATCCAATAGAGTCCGATTTCTCCGTTCTGAAACCCCGTTGAGTTGAGGTGTTCCTGGTGGAGTCCATTGAGAGACTATGCCATTTTCCTTAAGATAGTCTAGGAATTCCCGGCTAAGGTATTCACCTCCTCGATCTGATCGAAGAACCTTAATGGGTTTTTCCAGTTTGTTTTTCTACTTCATGTCTGAATTCTTTGAACTTTTCAAAAGCTTCAGACTTGTGTCTCATAAGATACACATACCCATACCTAGACAGATCATCGGTAAAGGTAATGAAGTAGACAAAATTGCCTCTAGCCGGCACATCAAATGGGCCGCACACATCAGTATGTACTAGGGCAAGGAGATCTGTGGCCCTCTCCCCATGTCCAACAAAAGGGAGTTTAGTCATTTTGCCTTGAAGACAAGATTCACAAGTTGGATATGACTCAAAAGTCAATGGACTCAATAGCCCATTTTTCTCCAATTTGTTGATCCTATCTTCTGCTATATGACCTAATCTCAGGTGCCATAGATATCTGTCGTTTGGACTATCCCTAGGTCGTTTGGCATTCACGTTTTGCTCGATAGTTAAAACAGGTACATCAATATGTAGCTGATAAAGACCATTAATAAGGAAACCATTTGCAATTTTATTTCTTTCATAAAGAATGTTACAATGGTCCTTAAAGAAGGTGATCACATAACCTTCTTGTGCTAAGCATGAAACAGAAATCAAATTCCTGCTAGCTGCAGGCACATAATAACAGTCTTTTAAAACTAAGTCTAAACCAGATGGTAATCGAAGAGGGTATGTTCCCACGGCTACTGCAGCAACTCTTGCTCCATTACCGATGCGTAGGATCATGTCTCCATCCCTCAGCCTCCTGCTATCCTCAAGACCCTGCATAGAAGTGCACAGATGAGCACTAGAACCAGAGTCAAGCACCCAACTGGATGCAGAAGAAACCGTAAGGTTAGACTCAATAACGAGCATACCTCCAGAAGGACCTTCCTTCTTGTTCTTCAGGGTGGCCAGGTAAGTAGGGCAGTTCCGCTTCCAATGGCCGTCGCTGTTGCAATGGAAACACTTTCCTTTGCCATCGGCCTTCTTCTTCGGTTCTGCCTTCTTCTTCTTTGATCCTTCCACCTTTTGCTTTTTCACAGACTTCTTTTTCTTTCCATAAGACTTTCTTTTGGAAGAAGTCCGTTCCATAGCAAGAACTGAGCCTTTAGAACCTTTCATAGAAAGCTCAGCGGTAACCAGCATATTCATTAACTCGGCCAAGGAATTTTGAAGTTTATGCATGTGGTAATTCATGATGAATTGCCCATATGCATCAGTCAAGGATTGCAGAATAATATCATTCTGCAGATCCAAGTCCAACTTCACACCGAGCTTCTCAAGCTCTTCCATGTCCTTGATCATTGTCAGACAGTGATCTTGGACTGACTGCCCATCATCACGCATCTTAGCCTTAAAAAGTCATTTCGTGACTTGATATTTGGCTGCGCGACTCTGTTCACCAAACATCTCCTGCAGGTGAGCCAACATTTGGCGAGCAGTCCCGATATCTTCATGTTGGCGCTGGAGCTCATCAGACATCGAGCCCAACATGTAATATCTGGCCTTATTTATCTTCGTCAATCCATTTTTCCAGAGACGCTCTCTGTTCAGTGGATGGACGAGCTGGTAAGGTGGGAGGGTCCTGGTCCAAAACATGTGGGTTAACTTCTCTGAAACCCAAAACAATTTTGTAGTTCCTGAGCCAATCTTTATAATTGGGTCCAGTCAGTCTATGTGTGTCCTAGGATACGTGCCAATGGGTTGGACGCAGACATTTTCCTGTAGAGAGTCAAAGATTCTAGTTAGATACTGTAATTTTGACTTGACCAATTTGTTTAGGGATTTTATTTTTAAACAAATTAGCTCCCACTATTTTCTCGGATCCCTACACTCCCTCTGTAGAGATGCGAAAATCTCCACGATTAATGATTTCTAGTGGGTGGTGCGGTCTCACCAACTGACTCATCACCTCACCTAACAGTTATTGGTGATGGGTTAGCCAATGAGTGAACAACTCTTGTTCAATGATTCTCTAATCATGGTGCACCCAAACTTGGTCTCTAATTCATGAATCTCACCGTATCCGGAATATTGATCCACTCCTTAGTTAAGTCAGACCCACCATTTGCATAGACTGGGTTCCTAATTGAGTCTCTCACCGTATCCGAAATATTGAGCCCAACTCATCCTCCAGCCCATAGCATCCAATGCCTAATAAACATGGTTGCATCTTCCCGGTGCAACTGAGCCACTGTATCCAGCCGAGAACAATCAACCCCGGGAAGGGCCCGCACATCTACAATGGTGGAAGACCTCAGACTTAATCTTTTCTTAGGGAGAATTGATTCAGGTCTCATTAAACTAGACTTGGCTTAGTCATAACAATTATGACTAACCTAGTGGCATGGGTTAGCTCGGATTATTGACCACCTCAGATCAGAACTGTGTCAACAGATATGGCCAGGTAAGTGAGACCGGTGGAAGGAATATGCCATTAACTCGTACAAGAACGCATTCAGGTCGAGTAGCTTCCAATTAAAAACCAGTCGGTCGTCTGTGCCAAACTTACCTTAGACACCAAATTGTTGAGTCAGAACCAATTGGGTTAGCCTACAATCCAGACTCTAACCTCTGAGCCTAATTAGGTCTTGCTTGATCGTGACTCGATCTTGACCCAGACTTAATCCTATTAGGCTGGTCAATTTAAGCATTGTTGATCCCATCTAACCAACTCTTGATTCGGTTTGATCAACCGCTTAGACCTAATTGAGCTACCCAAGCCCGAACCCAGTATTATGAATATGTCTTAGATCTGAAATTCTCAATTTTAGACCTAATTAATATTCCATAAACTTAATTCTTAATTAAGTAGGGTTCATAAACAAAATATGCACAATAAATCCTAGGGTTTCAGGATCTAGGGTTTTGCAGAAAGTAAGTTTTGGGTTTCTGATTAAGGACGAACACGCAGCACCCCTACACATCATAAGAACACCCCATCGAATGGGAAGAGAGGGCCTTTAAACCCTTCTTCATTCTTATGACCGGACGGCCAAGAGGAACGCCTTAATCAGGAACATGTCAATACTACAAAACAGTTTATAGATCTATATCATATATATCTCATATACAAATTTAGATCTAATCATGGCATATTTTGCATACATCTCATGTATCATAATCATGCATGTTTTCAGATCTAAATTATCTCATAATAATCTAAAAAATTAGATTTAAATTGATCTAATCAAAATAAATTCTAATCTAGACAATTATGTAGAACTATTCTACAACTAGTCTAGACATGCATCAATCATATCTCATATGATATTTAAAATTAAATAATTTTTATTTGCTATTTTATCAGATGTTATTATAACACTTATAATATCAAAAAATAGTAAATAAGAAGATCTAAAATATGATTTAATCAGATTAAATCAAAAACATGCAAAACTATTCTATAGAACTATTCTATTCTAGAACTAGTCATGCATATCTTCATAATCTTAGATCCAAATCATTTAATTTTAATTTTTTTCTGATTTCAGATCTGATCACATCTCATGTGACATCTGAAATCACTTTATTTTTAATTAAAATAAATTTAAAATCAGATCTAAACAATTTTAGAACCATGGCTCTGATACCAGTTGAAGGGAAAATCCTGATTTTCCGGTCCAGGTTCGTTCAGATCTGATCAGATCAAGAGATATATTTCAAAAATTTTTTTCTTGATCCCAATCAGATCTTGATATGTTTCAGATCTGATTCTTATTATTTTAATAAATAAAATAAAAAAAGATAAATTAAATCAAATTTAATTTACCTGATTTGGGTAATCCTATTACCCTGTTAGATGATCCTGATTGCAGCGGAAGGTTCTGGATCTTAGCCACGCAAGCGCCTGGCCTCTACCGGTATCCACTCGGGTTGGATCTGGAGATCCTCTTCTTCTCTATCACACCTCCAAAAATTAGATCTGGATCTGATCTGGAGGATCTTCAAAACTCTTTTGAAGATCTGCAGTCGTCCTTTTGCAGCAGCGCAGCCTTCTTGCTTTTGATCGCCTTTCTTTGATCTGAATCGCACCAACCTAAGTCCAAAACACTTTTGGACGTGGAGAGCAAGGGGAGAAGAGAGGTTATGGCATGGAGAAGGAGGGGAGAGGCAGCCTTGGGGCATGTGGGAAATCTCTTTGAATTCAACTTTCACTTGGAATTAGGGTTGGGCGCAGGGTCTTATTTATAGACTAAGCTTGTGATCCAACTCCTCTCTTCCTCTCAACCAATCACAACCCTTTGTGAAATCAGATCTAAATCTGATTGGTTGGAATAGAGACCCCTGGATTCCTCCTTAGAGGGCGCCTAAGACCAGTCAAACTGGATTCTTAGTAGAACTCTAATTGGAATCCAAAAAGGGAGGTGGAGTCCTTGTCCAACAAGGACTCCTAGGCGCCTCCTACTTGGGCTCACGCCACCCTTGGCGTGCGCCCTTCTCCTTGCCAGGTTCTGGCAGGGGGACAGGCCCCCACCAGCTCTCCAATAGGTGCATGACATGTGGTCAAAAGTCAAAGGTCAATGGTCAACGTTTGACCAGTCAAAGGTAGACTTTTGACCAAAGTCAAAGAACAAGAAATGGCAGGTGACCAAAAATGGCAGGTAATGTCTTACAAATAAGACAACCTTATTCTGACTTGGACAACCTCCAGTCAGACCATATGAAGGCCTCTGATTGAGCACAAACTCCTTTGGCTCAGTCAGGACAACTTATTTATGATAGTAAAAGAAGAACGTTAGGTTCAATCGAGTGCTAGCACGATTTCCTTGAACCTAATTGAATCTCATTCAGATCAATTGAACTAGATCAGTTCAATTGATGATCACCAGATTCAAACCCTTGTTTGTGTGACCCAGTTAGGTTCAGTTCTGTATGGTAATGGGATATGTCATGATCTCTATCATCGACATCATCGAAACTCCTTTCGATGGATCAGAACTCTTCTGATTCGAACAGCTAGAATGATCGATCATCTAAATCATTCTAATTGCTCCCAAAATCCACCAGTGACACCTAGCAGTATATGGTGGCAACCCATCAGAGCTGAATGCGAACCTCTTGGTGCAGCTACCTGTGTGATTAAGTTCTTCTATCTTGAGCCCCGATCAGATTAGGGTTAAGGTGAACTCGTCAAACCCTAGTCTCTGTCATATGATGTAATCATTCGATTCGAGTCCAATGTGAAAATCTAAATAGAAACTCTTTCTATTATTTCACTCTACCATGGCCATGGATTTCTGGACTTGATTCTCATGATCATCATAGGGCTGCTCCTCTACCACCGAGGTAGATAGATTCCATCTTGATGCAATCCAGTTCCTACAATGAACATGCTATAGCCAACATACACCTCAGGGTTCCATATGGCTAGGAGACCGAGTAATGGTGTAGTCAAACTATAACACCCTCAAGGTGAACTGCCGATGCATCTCAGGTCAAAGAACCAGACACACTACTGCAGCATCGAGTCAGTCATTGACGAGAAGGTAGACTTCCTAATGACTACTCGAGGTGGTCACGCTCAGTGCCCTCGTTCTCTAACGAGTACCTGTACTCTCGCTCCGGTGTCTCCACACCGTAGACTCAAGACTCATCTACTAAAGAGAAGCGATCGTACACCAACCTTCCGGATCAATCACCATCCTCGTGATGATCCTATGGTCGGGAGCTGTTTATGAGTTAATAATGATTATTCATGTCTTAAATTTTCAACTCTTGAAAATATGAATTATCATTACCATTAACTCAAAGAATGTATCACAGACACTAAATACACATGTGTGATAGAAAATAACCCATTTCATTAATTATAGTCAAAATTATAATTTTGCCCCTAGAAGTGTATTACAAGTGTCAGCCAATTCTGGCTTCTAGGGCACATATATCTAACACTGATCTCTATAGGTAATCCATACAAGACTGCAATAAAATCGAAGGTTCATCAAATGAAGATCCACTTAAAGTGCTAGCTTCTCGTGGATCCCTCCGAATGGTTAATATAAAATTTATTCTTTAGATCTTTTGGATACTCCAAGAGATGAAGAATAAGAAGAGAAGTAAGAAAGAAATCCAACTTTTGGATCTTTCATAAATCAAAAATAAAACACATTAGAAAAGATCCTAAGAGAAGATAAATCTTCTCTTTTAGGACATCAATAATTGATGTCCAGAAAACATCTTTATGCTAGGATAAGGGGAGACCTTCTTTCCTAGACTTTTTTCATGTTTCCAGATCTTACACTTGCTAATTTTTCTCATAGAAAAATCTCACATAATATGGAGAAGAAGGATTTTCAAAGAAATCCTAAGAGAAGACTTTCTTCTCTTCTTCTTCTCTCATTAGAACATGATCACACTACTACAAAAAAAAAATCGCTACAATGATTTTCTAACCACTGCCACTGCGGCCGTCACCGTAGCTCTATGAAAATGGTTGTTGGAATGATTATTAGAATCGCTGCCATAGATTTTCTATTGCAGCGGTTTATAAATCGCTATAATAGATCGACCTATCACAGTGGTTATGTAACTACTGCCATAGGATATCTATAGCAGCGGTTACATAACCACTACCATAGATAATCTATAGCAGCGATTTCTTACCCACTTTCATAGATCTAATGTAGCGGTTGAGACCAGACCTATGATAGCGATTGGCATGGATGTGGCAGCAGTTATAAAACCACTACCGTAGATCTTAAATAATTAAAAAAAAATAAAATTTTTATTTTTTTATATATTTTACCTGATAAATATAGATATATAACATAAAAAAATATAATAAATATAAAAAATATTCTAAAATACTAAAATTTTATTATTGAATAAAATTTATTGTAATACTTTTTTAAAAAATATATATATATCAAAAGTCTCCTAAATCTATATCATCATCATCGTCGTCGTCACCGAAAGCCAAAGCTGGAGCCGAAGCCAGAGCTGGAGCTGGAGCTGGAATGCAGGCTAACATATCCTCGAAGCCTATGACTCCAAAACGTGTGCTATGTCAACATCATGTTTCTCACGATGCCCTTCAGATGAGATGCGCACTCCTCAGCCCGATCTGCCCGCATCGCAGCATGATCTGCCCGTGTCAATGCCTCCCCAAGCTTCTTCCGACTGACAATACCAAAAGTCTGTAAGGAGATGCTCACCTCAGACCAGTAGCTCGTCGATGTATGTTCGGACCTACATCGGATCCTTCTAGAGTGCTCAGACCCCAAGACCTGAGATAAATGGTCATGGGGCCCAGAGGTATCCAGGCCCTCACTCACGAACGCATCTAACTGATCCTATAATTATAAATTAAAATAAAATTTTATAAGAAATACTATAATACTAATCATATATACTAATATATTTAGTACTTACAAAAATATGCCCGATCGCAATGTTCATCGGCCTACCCATTTTGTCCATGCGATTGGATCGAATGATCTCACTATGGCTGGGCATCACTCCATCTCTCATTAACTATAACAAAGAATGAATTTATCAAAAAGATGATAAAAATATGAATTTAATTTATCTAGTAAGATTTAGAAGTAATTATCTCTTTATATATACGATTGGCCATAGACTCACAACCTAGAGTGTACGTATACTCCTGGGCTGCACGGTTCTCCCGATTTTGAGGAAAGATAGCCTAACAAGTATTCAAATGAATAATAAATATTTAAAAAATATTTAAATAAAATTTTAAGCATATTGAAAAATTTAAAAGTTGAGAATTTTACCTCAAACTCCTGGCTCCTCCAATGTCTAACCATCCTCTCCCACTAACTCGGAGGACAGTCCTGTATCCAAGGAACAAGCTCCTTCGGAGTGTCTCGTCGGTGCTCGAGCCATCCTCTATGGAGCTTGATCGTGTAATCCTAGTACAACTCTCCAATCTTCTTCAGTCGGGCATCTCGAGCCCTCTCGTGATCGGAGATATCGTACCTCCTCTACACAAATTTATCAAAAATCAGTTACAAAATTATTCTAATCAAATATATATAGTGTAAACATATAAAATGCATAAATATAACTAAGATGCATGTACTTACGCATATCTCCTCCCATATCCGATCTCTGATGGTAGCATCCATCAAACGCCAGCCTCTGGGCTCTACGAAAATGATGTCCGATCGCCTCACAAGCACTCCAAAAAAGAAATGCATCTCCCATGCGGTCTCTCCTACAGGCATCCCCTCTACATCATACTGCATCATCATCTGATGCTAGCGGTTCCACACGTGTGCCATATATGTGGGATCATGAAATATCCAACTGGATGATGTACCTATAATGCAAATATGTTATGCAAATATATAATTGTACAAATACTATATAAAAAATAAAGTTATGCTAATAAAATAAAAACATATACTCAAATGCCTATGACGGTAGAGACTCAGCTGTCGGTGGACTAGACGCCATCGATGGAGTAGATATCATCGATGGAGTAGATGCTGGTGGTGAAGGTCTCTGAGCAGCTGATGTCGAGGTGGATGGAGTATGCTCTGACTACTCCTCGGATGTGGAACTGCATGTAATCTACCGAGAGGCAAGGGTGGGAGCTAGATGGCATTTCGGTGCCATCATGACCTGCAATGTTAATGAACATTAATCAATATAACATCATGACATATCAAATTCTATTTGCTCAGAAGTCAAGCCGGCTCCATGCCAGAGACAGTCGGCTCCATGCCGGAGACATCCGACTAGGGTCCTCCCTCAGTCGGCTCGATCATGACTCGAGCCGGCTCGATCATGAATCGAGCCGGCTCGACTGCGTATCCAAGCTGGCTTGGCTATGTGCCATCCCCTCGATCACTCTCTCTCTCGATCTCTCTCGTCGACGATGGTGGTGAGGTCGAACCCCTCCCTCCCAACTTTTCCATCTCTCGATCTTCCTCTCTCCCTCTCTCGATTTCCCTCGTCGGCGAGGTCGGACCCCATCCCTCCCTCTCTCACTCTCACGATCTCCCTCGTCAGCAAGGTTGGACCCCATCCATCCCAGTGATGCCGACGAGGTCGGACCCCCTTCCTCCCTCTCTCACTCTTTGGATCTCCCACTCTCCCTCTCTCAATCTCCCTCACCGAGGAGGTCGGACCCCCTCCCTTCCAATGATGGCGGCGAGGTCGGATCCCTCCCTTCCTCTCTCAAATATAGATCCATCGAGTATTTAGATTCGAATCTTATACTAGTAATTAAAATTAGATCCAAATCTGAATATTTAGGTTCTGATCTGAACCCAATCCATTAACAGATTTAGTCCACAACCGTCGATATGACACGGCCTAAAGCTACCACCACGGCATGACCCAAAAACTATGGCATGTAGATAACATAATATTTATAATAAATATTTATAATATTTATTATAAATATTCTATAAATTATTATAAATATACATGATTAATAAATAATACTATAAAATTAAAAAAATATATATCTATGGGTATAGAGAGTGGGTCGCATCGGAAGCTCCGAGGGTCGTCGACGATGATGCTAGAGGAGGGCGATGGCACTAAAGGTAACCTACGAAATAAAAATAAGATAGTGAGATAGAAAAGAGAGTAAAAGAGGAAAACGAGAGAGAAAGTAGGGGTGGCCGGTGATGGGGGCTAGGGGAGGGGGCACAGTGATGAGGAGGTCGAAGGAGGCTTCGCACTTGGTCGGAGGAGGGTTAGAATGATAGTGGTGGTGGGGGGGGTGGGTTTTGCGGAAGCCGAAGGAGGGTCGGATGGGGGGTTCGTTAGAGGGGGGGTTCGCTGGAGACCAAGGGAGAGTGAGATGGAGGGACGAGGGGTGTGTGTGTTTCATAGGGGGCCAAGCGAGTGTGCAGGGGGTTCACTGGTGGGGGGGTTTCAAGGAGGGCCGAGGGAGGGTCGGATGGAGAGGGTGGCAGGGCGGGTGGGGGTTGGCGGATGGTAGGGAGGGGCGGTTGAGGATGGGGGGTCAAAGAGAGAGGGGGAAGGAGGGGCGACACCAGTCGAGGGGGAAGGAGGGGCGACACCGATCGAGGGGAGAGGAGGGGCGACGAGAGGCGACGCCAGCCAGGGGGAAGGAGGGGCGACACCGATCGGAGGGGGAGGAGCCTCACCGATGATGAATAGGATGGGGAGAGAGAGATTGAGCGCGCATGGAAGAGAAGAAAAAATTTGAAGATTTTTAATCTAACCTACGGCAATGGTTATCGAACCACAGATCTGCAGCAGTAGTTATCGAACCGCTGCCATAGATCTACAATAGTGGTTCTATAACCGCTATTGTAGATCAATAGCAACGGTTCGATATAACCACTGCCATAGGTGAAAATAATTTTTTTATTTTTTTTTCTAAATATTATATAATTTTAAAATTTAATGCCCATCTTCACCGTTCATTATCTAAATAATTATCATTAGAGTATCGTCGCAAATGGTTGCCTCGATCCGATGGCCCTAGCTTCATCGATCATAAAAATTTGATTTTGATGATCATGAATGATGATGCGATGATCTGATAGATAGAGATCTTCAATGAGTCTGAAAACCTACAACGATGATCTTGATGATGTTTGTAGTATACTATCAAAGTTTTACTTCAATCGAATATTGTTATCATGATCAATTTAGTACGAAATGATTTCAGCCATTAAATTAAAAATAAGCGATCAAATGGTTAAACGGCATCTGATTATGAGATAATTTTTTAGTTAAATAATTTTTATTATAATTTTAAATATTTTATATGGTGATGATAGTAAAATTGAAATCATTTTCGTATAAACTATTCATGATAAGTAGATATTGCAAAAGCACGAGCATAACAACCAGTGAAGTTTCAAAATGGTTATCAAGAGACGTATAGTTTTAGACCGTTCTTCATCTCACGAGTTAAATTTTATAATCACCATCATAAAGAATGATTAAAGTAGTAGCCAAAATCATTTATAAAAAAAAATTATCACATAATCGAACATCATTTGGTCCTTTCATCAATCGTTTATCATTTAACAACTAAAACTAACCTATTCTAAATTGTCCAAGATAACGATATCCAATTGAAGTAAAACTTTGATAGTACGCTACAAACATCACCGAGATCATCATTGCAGATTTTTGAATCCATCGAAAGTCTCCATCTATCAGATCATCGCATCATCGTTTGTGGTCGTCGAAATTAAATTTTTTTGATCAACGAAGCTAGGGCCATCGAATCGAGGTGATCTTTTGCGACGACACTCTAATGATAATTATTTAGATAATGAACGATGAAAATGGACATTAAATTTTAAAATTATATAATATTTAAAGAAAAAAAAAATATGGTAGTGGTTATAATTAACCACTACTATAAATCAGATTATAGCAGCGGTTCCTACTAACCGCTACTATAGATTCGACTTATGGTAGTGGTTATAATGAACCACTGCTATAGATCGACGTATGGCAGCGATTTTTGTAACTGCTGCTATAGATCCGACCTACGACGATAGTTTTTTATAACTACTGCTATATGTTGGAGCTATAGTAGTGGTTACAAAAATCACTGCCATAGGTCCGACCTATGACAGCGGTTAACGAAAATTACTATCATAGGATCTATGGCAGTGGTTTCGTAAATCGCTGCCATAGTAAGCGCTGCCATAGACCATTTTTATAGTAGTGTTAGATCATGTCCCAAAAAATTATTATGCCCCAACACCTTGGAGCACAGATCCCCATGCCATCTTTCTCTCATTCAAATTTTATCATATAAAAATCATATAAAATAAACAAGAGAAAAATACTTAAAAGAAAAATAAATAGAAGATAATCTTCTCTTACCTTTGTCTTCATCAAGACATCAACACTTGATGTCCAAAAGAAAGGGCCTTCTCCAAGAAATATGATGCCACAACCTCCCACACCTCTAAGCCTCTTTCTTCAAATTTTTGCCATGGAATCTCACCAGGTTTTGATGCTTAAAAATAATAGGAGGCATCCCAAGATAATAGGAAGACTAGGTCAAAATGACCTAGACAAACAAGGAAATAAGGAAGAGATTGGGGTTTTGGATGCCTCACATAATTTTTGTGCATGGAGAACACCAAGGATCACACAAAATGGGAAGGAATAAGGCACAAAAAATTTAGGAGGTGTGGAGAGAAAATTTCAAAAGGAAAGAAGAGTTTTCACAAAATAAAACTCTTCCTTAGTTTGACTCATTCAAACTAACTTCCAAATTTGACCAAGGCAAATTTAATTCAAATATTCGAGAATATGGGGCATAGGAAATATCTCATTGGCATGGAAAACTTTACATAAAAAATCTAAAATTAATTAGTGGGCGTGAAGATTATTGGCGCAAGGAAGGAAGAGTCCTAGTCTACTAGGACTCTCCTATTTTAACTAGGTCAAACTAATTTTAAATCCAATTAACATTGGATTAGTGCAAGTTTAATTATGGATGATCCTAGTTCAACTAAAAATCTAATTAAGTTAGGTTTAAATTATATTTAAATCTAATTTAAATCTTAACTCAATTAGGAATTAGATGCACTCAAATCCTAGTCCAACTAAAAATTATTTTTTTCTTGCTATTGGCTTTTCCAATAAACTAATTAAACTTAATTTAATTAAGTACAAACTAATTCTAATTGAATCAAATTTAATTAGACTTGATCTTAGCCTAATTGCTCAATCAAATAAAATTAATTAGCAATCCAATTGCTAATCGATCCTCTTGCAATACTTGCATTAGGTCAAACATCAATTGCATTGAATGTTTGACCTTAAAACGATTCTCAATCATCGATTAATCATCTGATTAGATTACAACCGCTTATATGTATGACCTCATAGGTTCGAACCTAAGCTAGTATCACAAAAATCAATTTCTATTCCAATCGAAGTAACTATCTTGCAATGGTTTCTAACATTCCGATAGATCAATTGTATGCAAAGCAACATTCTTAGAACCCTGGCCCATGGTTACCATATAATTCATTCCTTCGATCAATAATGCTTAAGATAACTTTGAGTATGCTGTCAATACTCATACAAGTTATCTCTATTATGTCTCAAAATTTTGCAAATCCCATGACTCCTCACAAGGATTATCCAGGCCTAGGTTTTGTTAAATTAAAATATAATGAGTCATTCTCTTTCTGAAGTAAATCAGGAGTGGTCAATCTCATCTTGACTCACACACCGACCTCACAAGTACTTGGCTGTATCCAAAAATCATTCAAACCTACATTAGAAATACAGACAGTCCAGTACCAAAGTATAGTGAGTTGCTTATAAGTCACCATGGTAATCTTAGATCGGAGGGATACTTGTACCCATTGGCCTTAGCTAGCTACTTTTGATAATAGAGTGCTATATTGATCACGTTTAGTGCAGATGTACTCCTACATCTCACTTAGATGCCATACCAGTATCTCCACACCACTTGATTATGAGGATAATCAATGCATATGGTATACAGCGATCTACACTCGATAAGTTATCATTCTTATTAATAACTTATCATTTGGTCATGAACAGTTTAAGAACCATCCGATAAATCCTTCTTTATCGATTGATTATGGTTCTAAGAACTTCATTATAATTTAAGTGTTCATTTAAGAAAGATAGAACTTCTATGATGAAACAGCTAAATAATTATTATTATTAGATAATTTATATACTAATTTTCCAACACTCATTAGGTTTAGGATATATTTTCCAACACTCATTAGGTTCCTTGTGCATGAATTGGCCTTACCACATTGATTCCAGTATAGCCCTAGATCTTGGGATTAGACCTTCATAAATGATTTGGCATAATCTCCATATTTCTATTCCATGATATGGGCATTGACTCAAGAGATTCTTAAATCGGTTTAAACACTTTCAGAAACTCTCTTCCTAATTGATAAAATTGATTAATTTCATTTCTTAACTTGGTTGTTTTATGATGTGGGAAGAACTTCCTCAAGAATACTTTTACAAAGCCATTCCATGTTGTGATTGAGTGATTGGATAGACTATATAGCTATTTTTTATATTTTTCTTAAGAAAAAAATTAATTAGAGTTGGTGTATCCTCATAGTGTCACATACTTCCTCAAATTTTCTAATGAAAATTTATGCATCCTCAATTCCGATGAATTTAGGGAGCATGTTAATGATTTAAGGTTTAATTTCAAAACTAGTTGCATTGGTCTGTGGTAATTGGATATAGGATGGTTGAGCTGACCCAATTCGATAGCAAAAGTCTTTTAGGATTTGAGGTTCTTGATCTATCTCACTCATTATGGACTCAACAACTTCTTGGATTAGGATAGAGTTTGGATCTATTCTTACTAATTGACCAAATTCTCTTTTTCAAATTACTATTTTATAATTTATTTTTTTATTTTTTTTTATTTTAATTTTTTTTAAAAATTTTTAGAAAGATGAGAGAAAAAAGAAGAGGATTATAAAGATGAGTCCTAAGGAGTCCTAATCTAAAGATGAAAGAGAGAAGAGTGCTTTAATTAGGTTTGAATTTAGTATTAATTATAATAAAGTTAAGTAATAAGTATCATAAATTCATCAATAAAAGTATTAATTTATTAATTAATTTATATTTATTTTAAAAAATTAATAATCAATTTATATATACTTTAAGAAATTAATATTTTTATTAATTAAAAAATTAATTAAAAAATAATAATAAATAAAATATTATTATCAATAAAAAGAATTTATTTTTTTGGTCATAACAAAATAAGTTTAAAATAAAATAGAGCTAAAATGGATAAGATATGAATTTTTAAAAAAATTAAAATAAAAAAAAATGGCTCAGCTAGCTCCATAAGCCGAGCCAGCACGCCAAGCCAAGTTGTCAAAGCCGGCTTAGCTGCAGAAGCCACCAACCGATCCATGAAACTAGGCATGGACCACTAGCTCAGCAAAAGACACCCAATCATAGCATGCCATGTGGTCGATCTAGATCATTAAGAGGTTCACAAGAAATTCATTACGACGTACATAGGCAAAATGGTAATTTCATAGTGCTTGCCATGCGTTGGTTGGTTACGGCTTATGGTGCACTCGGTCTATGCGGTCTATATGAACAGTAATTGCACCATCCTATGATCTAGATTGATGCCGATCCAGATCCAATGATGAAAGTCATTTCCTACTTTGATTTGGTTTCCCCAGCTCTCCCAGATCGCAATCCCATGACCGATAGCACTCCAAACACCGATCCAATAGTCTAGAAAGCTTTCGACAGTGATTAAGGCATCCAAGAATGTGATTAACGGCCCGATCATCTCCATCTTATGCGATCCAATGGCAAGAACTTATTCCGACTGGATTTATGCTTTTAAAACTCGATTTTTGGCATTTTTTGGACCATTTGATCCAGATTTGATAGCCAGACTTCACAGAACTTAAGAAGATGCATCTAGAAAGAGTTTTAAGTCAATTTTCACTAGAATTTCTTTAATTTTGATGATCAAAACTCTTCTTAATCCTATATTGCCTGCAACAAAAGAATCCAACCCTCCAACACCTATAATTAAGATCCCAAACCTTCAAAATTAATTATCTTCGATCATGGAAAGGAGTTTGATAAAGATTAGAGCCATGCTTGGGTTAGAGGCTGCTTCAAGGCAACGGGTGTTGCAAAGAAGAGCTGGTTTCTACACTATCTTAATGCCGACACCGATCCTAGATTAGAGATTAGCTGTTTTTAATTTTTTTTCTTTTTTTTAAATTTTATGTATTTAAATTCTAAAATTTTAATTAATATAAATTTTATTTTTATATACTTTAAATTTAACTTTTTATTTTTAATTATAATTTAATTTTTATATTTTAATTATTACTCTTTATTTTATTGCAAGTAGATGCTAAGATCTAACTAATAGATGTTAATACCAAGTTTAATTTTCCACATCATTTAACTTTTGCTTTTTATTTATAATTCTATTTTCCGACTTCAAATTTTTTTTAAATATTTTTTTCTAAAAATTAAAAATTTTAAAATTAAAATACTGCCTCTCTATGGATTTGACATGACTCACTGCTTTCTATCTATTTTTAATTAATTTAAGAAGTTGGATTAAATCGATAAACATAGTGTCTTAACGATAACATCACATTTTTATCAAAGATTTTGGCACCATTGCCAAAGATGCAAGAGCATTAATTTTTTTTGATTTTTTGTAAATTAATTATAAATATTTTTTTTTAAAATTTTTCTATAAATATTGCTTACTAACTTTTTCTTCTTTATTTTGCAGATAAAAAAAAAGTAAAAAGATTAGGGCAAGGAGGAAGCTTCCAATTATATTTGATGAGATCAATCCTAAATCCTATTTTTTTATTATTATTTATTTTATTTTTAAATTAATTAAAAATTATCAACTTAAACCTAATTAAAAGCTTCATGATAAGATTAGAGACCTTAACTGCTTAGAGCATGCATCATATTAGTTTTATTTCTTTTGATGATCGCTGGAGATAAGGTAAGCTCCTTAAGTTCATTTAAGTTTCATGCATCTAATTTAGTTGCATAAAACCCCTTGTCTAAAAGTGATTATGCATATTTATATTAAATTAACTTAAGGACACAACCTAATTAAATAACATAAGATGGAGATTTGATCATCCTTTCTTGACCCACAAATAACTAACCAGCATCCTGCATTGACCTAAGTCTTTAAAATTAAAATCAATTAGACATCAGTCCTAGAAACTCGAGCTCATTAGGATAAGAAATCCTAAAAGTTGGATCGAATTAAAGTTAGTCAGTTTAACTAATGTCTAAAAAAGTGGTTCAGAAATGATTGGACCCAAAGAAAGATGATTTATAATTGATTCTATTAGCTTACCTAGCCAAGTATAATTAGTATCTAAGATAAGCAACGAAAGAACTCCCACCAACCTTATACTTACTTGGCCAATTGATTGGTTGATCTTACACATGGAGGACTTGAAGGTGACCTTAGTAGTTAGGAGCTATCTAGATCTAAGACAATGCTTAGTTAGGATTGTTTACTTAATTTAATGGCTAACCAATATTAAAACTAATTAAATCCTAATTTTTCTCTCTCCTCTTAGCTTTAGAACTTCTTAGGACCTCTTCTTTAGAACTTTTCTCCTCTTCTCTTTTAATAAAATAATAATAAATTAAATTAAAAATAATAAAAATTTAATAATTAAATAATAAAATAATTAAAAATAAATAAAATAAATAAAAATTAAAATAAATAAAAATTATAAAAAAATAAATGATAAAAAATAAATAAAATCATAATAAAATAATAAAATCATTAAAAAATCATTAATTTTTTTAAAAAATAAAATTTTAATATAATAATAATAAATAATAAATAATGATCTTTTTTAAAAAAAATTAAAAAATAAAATAATAATATAAAAATTATAAAAAATTAAAAAAATTAAAAAAATAATAAAATAATAAAATAATAAAAAGTTCTTAAAAAATTTAAAAAAATTCTTAACCATATGTTAGGATTGTACTAATACATACACGATAGAAAATCACTTTACCTGACTTAGTTGAATCCAACCATAAAATTGAATGACTGAACCATATTAAACCTAATAGTCAAATGACTGAAAATTTTAGAGAACGACCTAAGCAGATGAAGAAATATTTTATTTCTTCCATCTATAACCCATCAACTTGTATTCAGTTATCTGATATCCATCTACCTACTATAAGATGAAACTGACCATAATCCGGATGCTCCAATCTTTCTATAGGAACACCGATGAAGATCCGTATAAGCATCTAGATAAATTTTTAGAAATCTGCTCTATGGTGAGAATTCAAAATTTGACTAATGATGTCCTTAGATTAATTTTATTCTCCTTTTCATTAAAAGATAAAGCCAAGTACTAACTTGGCACAATAGAAAAATCAATTCAAATATGGCAGAAATGCAATATGAATTTCTTAAGAAATTTTATCCCATAGGTCGAACCAATACTATGAGTTGAGCTATCACTAGATTTGTTCAGCTTATAGGAAAATAAATTCACGAGTCATGGAAGAGACTTAAGAAACTTATTAGAAAATGCCCACATTATAGTCAATCTAAGTGGCAAATAGTTCAAAGTTTTTATGAGGGTTTAGGAAACCATTATAAACTAATGGTAGATGCATCTTGTGGAGGTACATTCATGAACAAGAGTGAGGATGAAGCCTATGCTTTGTTTAAAATCTTAAGTAAAAACTTAATTAATCATGCTTCATTATCTTTCTACCAATCCTGGGTAGGGATCTATGAATTTAAACATCTAGAATCTAGTCCTAAGGCTGATTCGAATTTGATAAATAAAGTAGATCTTCTTGCCCAGAAATTAGACTAACTCCTAACCCTAGGTCAACAATCTCTTGCACAATTCACACCACCTTCTAATTATCAAGAGATTTGTTTAATTTATGCTAGCCTAACCCATCATGTGAGTGAATGTCCTACGGCTGTATAATTTTGATCTTTTATCCAAGAACAAGTTCAAACTCCATAAGGCTACTTCAAGCTGATTAATTATCCTTTTTCAAATTCATATAACTCTGATTGGAAGAACTATCCTAATTTTTCTTGGATACCCCAATAGACTCAGGCTCGAATCTAATATCAAAATTATGCCTATAATAAGGGTCAACGTAATCAGTCTTTCCAGCCATTGTATTATAATCAGCCATCATACCTACCTCCTCAATAGATCAATCTAGCTGACGATAGGTTTAATCAACTTCAATAATTAATTCTGAAATAACAACAATCAATTTTGACTCAACAATAATCTATTATCAAGCTAGAAGCATAAATAGAATAATCAACTGAGTCTAACATGAGGAGAGAACTAGGTCAACTATTGAACCAATCGAATCCTATAAACAATCCACCTATTGTCTATCAACCACTTGGACCAAATTATTAATCTAATGTTCCACCTAGGAATCCTCAATTAGAGAATGCCAAAGTAATTTTTGAACTTAAAAGTTATAGGATTCTTATGGAATCATACCAAGATCAGATGAGAGAGGATAGTACTAATGCTAGCTAAAATAAAAATATATAAAAATAGATTAGTACTGAAGCTAACCATATAGAAGAACCTGAGTTCGAAACTAGTACTGATGCTGGTTCTAGTTTAAATAAGATAGATAAAAAGGAGAAAAGAATTGATGATTTACCAAAGACCTATAAATCTAAAGTCTTATTTTCTTCAACTCTAGAAGCCGGTTCTTCTTACAAAAATCAAGAGGTATACAATAAAAAGTCAATGAAGTTGTTTAAGCAAAATCTTATTAATTTACCTCCAGAATTAAATCCACCTTTAGTCACTCTTCCAGTATCCATAACATCAAATTTATCTCCTAATCCAAAAACTCAATTCATGAGCATTTTAGAAGAATAAATAGGAGAAATTCTCAATAAACATGGGACTGAGAAGAGGGTTACAAATTATATCCCAAAAATCAACTATAAATATATCAATAATGGGATAATAAACTATCTTACTGAGATTGGCAATCCAAAACCATTGAAATTTATCAATCTAGTATTTGACATAGGATAGTAAGCTGCATTGTGTCTGGTTAAAGATGATAAACTTAGCACTTGTTGGGAGACAATCCAATATTTAATTTTCTTTCATGTAATTTATTTTTTTAGTTAATTCTTTTTTAGGATAATTTGAATAAGTTGGAGGAAGATCCAAATTTTTAAAGGCATATGCTAGACCATCAAAATATACTGAGTCAGGTGTATCCTTTTTTTTTCTTTATTATACTCTTTATTTTTTCTTCTCCATTGAGGATAATATCAATTAAGTTGGGAGGGAGAATAATAAAATTTTAAAATTTTTTCAAAGTTCTCAAAGAAGTTAGTATTTAGCATTTAGATATCTGATTATGCTTAAGAATCGAGTTAGACTAAGCATCTTTTTAAAAAAAATAATGCATAGATCAAAAAATTTGTAAGACATTAAGAGATCAAGTATTAAAAAATATAATAAAGAGTTAAGTATAAAATATAAATAATTTTTTTAGTAATTTTAATTTTTTCTACTAGTATCAAAGAAAAGTCTACTTTTTACGGACTTGTGTAGGGTAACTATATGTTTCTTCATTAAAAAATAAACTCACTCTTAAAATAAAATAGTTTCTAAGTACTTCTCATTGAGTAACCGGACCTCTTTGCTTAAGCAAGTATTGAGTTTCGCATCAAAAGATGGAAAGGGCGAAGAAGCTCGTTGTAAAGCTAGTCTTAACTCGTAACCTATTTGATTTAAGCTAGTAAGCTCGAGAGATATTTTATACCTAGTATCCTAAAGCCAACTGATTTGGAAGTCATTGACCCAAAATTTGCTACATGGATCAAATAGAAAGCTTAAGGGGTTAAGATACTAAATAGCAGTACAACGTTAAAAAAAATAAAAAGAAAAAGATACATTGATTTTTTACCAAGTAACAAGATCCCGTTGTCTAAGTAAGCAATGATATTCACATCAAAAAGTGAGTAATGTGAATAAAAATTTTAATAAATAAAAGACGGAAGTAGCAATACACTTGCCCATATGAAAGTTTAGATGATTCAGAGATAAAGATAGGGATAATTTAGAAAAAGTTTAAAAAAATTTAATATTCTTTACTTAATTTTTATATTGGTAAGTATTAATATCTCAATGATATACCTCATTTATGCTCTACTGAACATCAATAGCCATTTTAAAAACTGCTTAGATAAAATTTAAAATTTTAAAGTTAAAACGTATCTAAAAATAAATTCTTTCTTTACTCGAGGATGAGTAAAGCTTAACTTGGAGGGTGTGATAAGTACCATAAATTCATCAATAAAAGTATTAATTTATCAATTAATTTATATTTATTTTTAATAATTAATAATTAATTTATTTTTATTTTTAAAAAATTAATATTTTTATTAATTAAAAAATTAATTAAATAATAATAAATAAAATATTATTATCAATAAAAGAGCTTATTTTTTTGATCACAACAAAACAAGTTTGAAGTAAACGGAGCTAAAAAGATTAAGATATAAATTTTTAAAGAAAAAATAAAATAAAAAAGAAAAATGGCTCAGTCGGCTCCGTAAGCTAAGCCAGCATGACAAGCCAAGCTGGCTTAACCATAGAAGCTATCAGTCGGCCCATGAAACTAGGCATGGACCACCAACTCAGCAAAAGACATCCAATCACAACTTGTCACGTGGTAGATCTAGATCGTTAAGAGGTTCACAAAAAATTCATCATGATGTATAGGAGCAAAATGATAATTTCATAGTGCTTGCCACGCATTGATTGGTTACGTCTTATGGTGCACTCAGTCTATGCAGTCTACATGAACAATAATTATGCCATCCTACTATCCAGATTGATGCCAGTCCAGATCCAACAGTGGGGGTCGTTTCCTACTTTGATTTGGTTTTCCTAGCTCTCCTTGATCGCGATCTGATAGTCGACAACGCTCCAAACATCGATCCGATGGTCTAGAAAGCTTCTAGCAGTGATTAAGGCATCCAGGCATGCGATCAATGGCCCGATCTTCTCCATCTTGCATGATCCAATGGCCAGAACTTATTTCGACTGGATCTATGCTTTTAAAACTCGATTTTTGGTATTTTTTGGACCGTTTGATCTAGATTTGATGGCCAGACTTCATAGAACTCACCAAGATGCATCCAGAAAGAGTTTTAAGTCAATTTTCATTAGGATTTCTTCAATTTTGATGATCAAAACTCTCCTTAATCCCATATTGCCTGCAACAAAAAGATCCAGCCCTTTAACACCTATAAATAAAATCTCGGGCCTTCAAAATTAATTATCTTCGATCATGAAAAAGAGTTTGATAAAGGTTAGAGCCATGCTTGGATTAGAGGCCGCTTTAAGGCAATGGGAGCTGTGAAGAAGAGCTGGCTTCTACATTATCTCAATACCAACGTCGATCCAAGATCATAGATCAGCTATTTTTAATTTTTTTAAAAATTTTATATATTTAAATTTTAAAATTTTAATTAATATAAATTTTATTTTTATGCATTTTAAATTCAACTTTCTATTTTTAATTATAATTTTATTTTTATATTTTAATTATTATTCTTTATTTTATTGCAAGTAGATGCTAAGATCTAACTAATAGATCTTAATACCAAGTTTAATCTTTTGTATCATTTAATATCTACTTTTTATTTATAATTTTATTTTTTAACTTTAATTTTTTTCTAAATCTTTTTTTTTTAAAATTAAATATTTTAAAACTAAAATACTGCCTTCTCTATGGATTCGATCCGATTCACTGCTTTCTATCTATTTTTAATTGATTTAAGAAGTTAGATTAAATTGATAAATATGGTGTCTTAACGATAATATTGTGCTCTTATCATTAAGCAAGCATGGATTCTCTATCCTAGGGTTAATCTAAATCTAGATAGCTTCTAACTATTCCAAGATCATCTTTAAGCATTGCAAGCTCAAAATTGGCTAACTGATTTGACTAGATAAGCATAAGATGTGGAAGATTTTCTACTCATTATTTTTCTTAAACACCAACTGAGTTGGTCAGATTAGACAACTGAATCAATTAAAAATCACAATCTTTGAATCACTTGCCTTAGACACCGAGTAATTAACCAATTCAAATTTAGTCCAACTCTAGGATTTTCTTATCCTAATGAGCTCAAATATCCTTAAAGGCCAACATCTAATTAATTTTAAGAATTAGAGTTTGGGTTAATGCAATATGAAGGATGGTGGTTTATGGGCTAAGAAAGGATGATCAAATCTCCTTCTTATCTTATTTAATGGATTGTGCCCTTAGAGTATATTATGTGAAGGAAAATCCTGATTTCCCGGACCAGGTTCGTTCAAATGAGATCAGATCGAGAGATATATTTCAAAATTTTTTCTCTTGATCCCAATCAGATCTGGGAAGTTTTAGATCTGATTTTATTATTTTAATAATAGAAATAAAATAAAGATAAATTAAATCAAATTTAATTTACTTGATTTGGGTAATCCTATTACCCTGTTGATGATCCTGTTTGCAGCGGAAGGTTCTGGATCTAGCCACGCAAGCGCCTGGCCTCTATCGGTATCCACTCAGACTGGATCTGGAGATCCTCTTCTTCTCTATCATACCTCCAAAAATCAGATCTGGATCTGATCTGAAGGATCTTTAAAACTCCTTTTGAAGATCTGCAGTCGTCCTTTACAGCAGTGCAGCCTTCTTGCTTTTGATCGCCTTTCTTTAATCTGGATCGCACCAACCAAGGTCCAAAACTCCTTTTGGATGTGGAGAGCAAGGGGAGAAGATGGTTTGGCATGGAGGAAGAGGGGAGAGGCAGCCTTGGGGTGTGGGAAACTTTGATCTCAATTCAATTCTTTTCTTGAGTTGGGTACAGGGTCTTATTTATAGACTGACTGTGATCCAGCTTCTCTTATTCCCAACCAATCACAACCCTTTGTGAAATCAGATCTAAATCTGATTGGTGGGAATAGAGTCCCTTGGATTCCTACTTAGAGGGTGTCTAAGACCAGTCAAAGTTGGTTTTAGGGAGAACTCTAATTGGAATCCAAAAGAGAGGTGGAGTCCTTGTCCAACAAGGACTCCTAGGCGCCTCCAACTTGGGCACACGCCACCCTTGGCGTGCGCCCTCCTCCTTGCCAGGTTCTGGCAGGGGGACAGGCCCCCACCAGCTCTCCAATAGGTGGTGGCGTGCGCCCTCCTCGTTGCCAGGTTCTGGTAGGGGGACAGGCCCCCACCAGCTCTCCAATAGGTGCATGACATGTGGTCAAAAGTCAAAGGGTCAATGGTCAACGTTTGACCAATCAAAGATAGACTTTTGACTAAAGTCAAAGAACAAGAAATGGTAGGTGACCAAAAATAGCAGGTAATGTCTTACAAATAAAACAACCTTTTCTGACTTGGACAACCTCCAGTCAGACCATATGAAGGCCTCTGATTATGCACAAACTCCTTTGGCTCAGATAGGATAACTTATTTATGATAGCAAAAGAAGAAAGTTAGGTTCAATCGAGTGCTAGGACGATTTCCTTGAACCTAATTGAATCTCATTTAGATCAATTGAACTAGATCAGTTCAATTGATGATCACCAGATTCAAACCCTTGTTTGTGTGACCCAGTTAGGTTTAGTTCTATATGATAATGGGATATGTCATGATCTCCATCATCGACATCATCAAAACTCCTTTCGATGGATCAGAACTCTTCTGATTCGAACAGCTAGAATGATCGATCATCTAAATTATTCTAATTGCTCCCAAAATCCACCAGTGACACCTAGCAGTATATGGTGGCAACCCATCAGAGCTGAATGTGAACCTCTTGGTGCAGCTACCTGTGTGATTCTGTTCTTCTATCTTGAGCCCCGATCAGATTAGGGTTAAGGTAAACTCGTCAAACCCTAGTCTCTGTCATATGATGTAATCATTCGATTGAAGTCCAATGTGAAAATCTAAATAGAAACTCTTTCTATTATTTCACTCTACCATGGCCATGGATTTCTGGACTTGACTCTCATGATCATCATAGGGCTGCTCCTCTACCACCGAGGTAGATAGATTCCATCTTGATGTCATCCAATTCCTACAATGAACATGTCATAGCCAACATACACCTCAGGGTTCCATATGGCTAGGAGACCGAGTAATGGTGTAGTCAAACTATAACACCCTCAAGGTGAACTGCCGATGCATCTCAGGTCAAAGAACCAGACACACTACTGCAGCATCGAGTCAGTCATCGACGAGAAGGTAGACTCCCTAATGACTACTCGAGGTGGTCACGCTCAGTGCCCTCGTTCTCTAACGAGTACCTATACTCTCGCTCCGGTGTCTCCACACCGTAGACTTAAGACTCATCTACTAAAGAGAAGCAATTGTACACCAACCTTCCGGATCAATCACCATCCTCGTGATGATCCTATGGTCGGGAGCAATTTATGAGTTAATAATGATTATTCATGTCTTAAATTTTCAACTCTTGAAAATATGAATTATCATTGCCATTAACTCAAAGGATGTATCACAGACACTAAATACACATATGTGATAGAAAATAACCCATTTATTGCTTTTAGTCAAAATTATAATTTTGCCCCTAGAAGTGTATTACAAGTGTCAGCCAATTCTGGCTTCTAGGGCACATATATCTAACAATCTTCCACTTGTCCTAAAGCCAATTGGCTACAAGTCTAAGTCCCATCTTCTCAAGGTGGGCTTCAATCTTCTACTGGCTCAACGGCTTTGTAAGTGGGTCTGCCACATTATCTGCGGAGTTGACTCTCTTGATCTCGACATAACCCTTTTCAAGGTAATCATGGATGAGGTGATATCACCGTTTGCTTGGAACTCTTTCAGCTGACAGCTCCACCATTGCACACAAACAGACTTTCAGATGTCGACTTTCGATCATCTATATCGGACATGAAATCCGAGTCTGTGTATCCCTGGACTTGGAGTTCTCCATTACCAAAGACCAACATCATATCCTTAGTTCTTCTCAAGTACTTAAGGATACATTTCTCAGAAGTCCAGTGTTCTTCACCTGGATTTGACTGATATCTGCTTGTGACACTCACAGCATGGGCTATATCAGGTCGTGTACATAGCATGGCATACATGAGGCTCCCTATTGCAGAAGCATAAGGGATCTTGCTCATGCGTTCTATTTTCTCAGGTGTGCTAGGGCACATCTTCTTGGAAAGATGAATACCATGTCTGAAGGGTATTAATCCCCTCTTAGAGTTTTCCATACTAAACCTCTTTAGTACTTTCTCTATGTACATCTTCTGTGAAAGTCCTAGCATCCTATTCGGTCTATCCCTATAGACCTTAATTCCTAGAATAAAGGATGCTTCACCTAGGTCTTTCATGGAGAATTCCTTGGACAACCACATCTTGACTGATGTCAACATGGGAATATCATTCCCAATAAGGAGGATGTCATCCACGTACAATACGAGGAAGACAACAGCGCTCCCACTGACCCTTTTGAAAACACATGGATTCCTCTTCGTTTTTGATGAAACCAAACATTTTGATCACATCATTGAAACGAGTGTTCCAGCTCCGAGATGCTTGCTTAAGTCCATATATGGATCTTTGCAGCTTGCAAACCTTGTGATCAGTATCACTGGATGTGAAACCTAGCGGCTGTTCCATATAGATATCTTCCTCAAGATATCCATTTAGGAATGTCGTTTTCACATCCATTTGCCATATTTCATAATCGAAATAGGCTGCAACAGCAAGCAATGTGCGGATGGATTTTAGCATAGCTACTGGGGAAAAGGTATCCTGATAGTCAATGCCTTCGCGTTGACTATAACCTTTTGCCACTAGTTTAGCCTTGAATGTCTCCACATTCCCATCTGCACCAATCTTTCTTTTGAAGATCCATTTACATCCAATAGGTACTATACCTTCTGGTGGATCTACCAAGGTCCAGACTTGGTTTGAGTGCATCGAGTCAATTTCTGACTGCATTGCCTCTAGCCATTTCTCAGAGTCGATATCTGATATCGTCTCGTTGTAGGTTTTGGGATCATCACCATGAGCACCATTACCTACGAGGAACATTTCCTCTACATCCTCTAAAATAATACCTAAGTATCTTTCAGGGGGACGAAAAACTCTTTCTGATCTACGAGGTGGAGGAGGTAGTGTTCTTATTGGCTCAACCTAATTTGGTTCCACTTGGTCCTTAGCTCGTTCTGCTTGTGAGACTTTCTCATCAAGCTTGATCTATTTTCTAATGCCGCTATCTTGAATAAACTATTTTTCAAGAAAGATGGCATGTCGACTCACAATCACATTGTGGTCTTCTAAAATATAGAAATAGTATCCTAATGACTCTTTAGGATATCCTATGAATCGAGCTCTAAAGGACCTAAACTCTAACTTGTCCGCTTGTTGTCTTTTGACATGAGCCGGACAACCCCAAATTCTGAGATGACTCAGACTTGGTTTCTTACCATGCCATATCTCATACGGTGTGGTAGGAACGGTTTTAGAGGGAACCCTATTCAGTAGATAAATTGAAGTTAACAATGAGTATCCCCAAAGAAAATCAGGGAGGTCTGTGAAGCTCATCATGGACCGAACTATATCTAATAGGATCCGATTTCTCCGTTCTGAAACTCCGTTGAGTTGAGGTGTTCCTGGTGGAGTTCATTGAGAGACTATGCCATTTTCCTTGAGATAGTCTAGGAATTCTCGGACTAAGGTATTCACCTCCTCGATCTGATCGAAGAACCTTAATGGGTTTTCCAGTTTGCTTTTCTACTTCATGTCTGAATTCTTTGAACTTTTTAAAGGCTTCAAACTTATGTCTCATAAGATACACATACCCATACCTAGATAGATCATCGGTAAAGGTAATGAAGTAGACAAAATTGCCTCTAGCCGGCACATCAAATGGGCCGCACACATCTGTATGTACTAGGGCAAGGAGATCTGTGGCCCTTTCCCCATGTCCTACAAAAGGGAGTTTAGTCATTTTGCCTTGAAGACAGGATTCACAAGTTGGATATGATTCAGAAGTCAATGGACTCAATAGCCCATTTTTCTCCAATTTGTTGATTCTATCTTCTGCTATATGACCTAATCTCAGGTGCCATAGATATCTATCATTTGGACTATCCCTAGGTCGTTTGGCATTCACGTTTTGCTCGATAGTTAGAACATGTACATCAATATGTAGCTGATAAAGACCATTAATAAGAAAACCATTTGTAATTTTATTTTTTTCATAAAGAATGTTACAATGGTCCTTAAAGAAGGTGATCACATAACCTTCTTGTGCTAAGCATGAAACAGAAATCAAATTCCTGCTAGCTGCAGGCATAAAATAACAGTCTTGTAAAACTAAGTCTAAACTAGATGGTAATCGCAGAGGATATGTTCCCACGGCTACTGCAGCAACTCTTGCTCCATTATCGATGCGTAGGATCATGTCTCCATCCCTCAGCCTCCTGCTATCCTCAAGACCCTGCATAGAAGTGCACAGATGAGCACTAGAACCAGAGTCAAGCACCCAACTGGATGCAGAAGAAACCGTAAGGTTAGACTCAATAATGAGCATACCTCCAGAAGGACCTTCCTTCTTGTTCTTCAGGGTGGCCAGGTAAGTAGGGCAGTTTCGCTTTCAATGGCCGTCGCTGTTGCAATGGAAACACTTTCCTTTGACATCGGCCTTTTTCTTCGGCTCTGCCTTCTTCTTCTTTGATCCTTCCACCTTTTATTTTTTCACAGACTTCTTTTTCTTTTCATAAGACTTTCTTTTGGAAGAAGTCCGTTCCATAGCAAGAACTGAGCCTTTAGAACCTTTCATAGAAAGCTCAACGGTAACCAGCATATTCATTAACTCGGCCTAAGGAATTCTGAAGTTTATGCATGTGGTAATTCATGATGAATTGCCCATATGCATCAGTCAAGGATTGCAGAATAATATCATTCTGCAGGTCCAAGTCTAACTTCACACCGAGCTTCTCAAGCTCTTCCATATCCTTGATCATTGTCAGACAGTGATCTTGGACTGACTGCCCATCACGCATCTTAGCCTTAAAAAGTCATTTTATGACTTGATATTTGGCTGCGCGACTCTGTTCACCAAACATTTTCTGCAGGTGAGCCAACATTTGGCGAGCAGTCCCGATATCCTCATGTTGGTGCTGGAGCTCATCAGACATCAAGCCCAACATGTAATAGCTGGCCTTATTATCTTCGTCAATCCATTTCTCCAGAGATGCTCTCTGTTCAACAGATGGACGGACTGGCAAGGTGGGAGGGTCCTGGTCCAGTACATGTGTTAACTTCTCGAAACCCAAAATAATTTTGTAGCTCCTGAGCCAATCTTTATAATTGGGTTCAGTCAGTCTATGTGTGTCCAGGATACATGCCAATGGGTTCGACGCAGATATTTTCCTATAGAGAGTCAAAGATTCTAGTTAGATACTGTAATTTTGACTTGACCAATTTATTTAAAAATTTTATTTTTAAATAAATTAGCTTTCACTATTTTCTTGGATCCCTGCACTCCCTCTGTAGAGATGCGAAAATCTTCATGATTAATGATTTCTAGTGGGTGGTGCGGTCTCACCAACTGACTCATCACCTCACCTAACAGTTATTGGTGATGGGTTAGCCAATGAGTGAACAACTCTTGTTCAATGATTCTCTAATCATGGTGCACCCAAACTTGGTCTCTAATTCATGAATCTCACCGTATCCGGAATATTGATCCACTCCTTAGTTAAGTCAGACCCACCATTTGCATAGACTGGGTTCCTAATTGAGTCTCTCACCGTATCCGAAATATTGAGCTCAACTCATCCTCCAGCCCATAGCATCCAATGCCTAATAGACATGGTTGCGTCTTTCCGGTGCAACTGAGCCACTATATCCAGTCGAGAACAATCAACCCTAGGAAGGGCCCGCACATCTACAATGATGGAAGACCTCAGACTTAATCTTTTCTTAGGGAGAATTGATTTAGGTCTCATTAAACTAGACTTGGCTTAGTCATAACAATTATGACTAACCTAGTGGCATGGGTTAGCTCGGATTATTGACCACCTCAGATTAGAACTGTGTCAATAGATATGGCCAGGTAAGTGACACCGGTGGAAGGAATATGCCATTAACTCATACAAGAACGCATTCAGATTGAGTAGCTTCCAATTAAAAACCAGTCGGTCGTCTATGCCAAACTTACCTTAGACACCAAATTATTGAGCCAGAACCAATTAGGTTAGCCTACAATCCAGACTCTAACCTCTGAGCCTAATTAGGTCTTGCTTGATCGTGACTCGATCTTGACCTCAGACTTAATCCTATTAGGCTGGTCAATTTAAGCATTGTTGATCCCATCTAACCAACTCTTGATTCGGTTTGATCAATCGCTTAGACCTAATTGAGCTACCCAAGCCCGAACCCAGTATTATGAATATGTCTTAGATCTGAAATTCTCAATTTTAGACCTAATTAATATTCCATAAACTTAATTCTTAATTAAGTAGGGTTTATAAACAAAATATGCACAATAAATCCTAGGGATTTCAGGATCTAGGGTTTTGCAGAAAGTAAGTTTTGGGTTTCTGATTAAGGACGAACACGCAGCACCCCTACACATCATAAGAACACCCATCGAATAGAAAGAGAGGGCCTTTAAACCCTTCTTCATTCTTATGACCGGACGGCCAAGAGGAATGCCTTAATCAGGAACATTCAATACTACAAAACAATATCAGATCTATATCATATATCTCATATATAAAGTAGATCTAATCATGGCATATTTTGCATACATCTCATGTATCAAATCATGCATATTTTTAGATCTAAATTATCTCATAATAATCTAAAAAATTAGATTTAAATTGATCTAATCAAAATAAATTCTAATCTAGACAATTATGTAGAACTATTCTACAACTAGTCTAGACATGCATCAATCATATCTCATATGATATTCAAAAATTAAATAATTTTTATTTGTTATTTTTTAGATGTTATTATAACACTTATAATATCAGAAAATAGTAAATAAAAAGATCTAAAACATGATTTAATCAGATTAAATCAAAAACATGCAAGACTATTCTATAGAACTATTCTATTCTAGAACTAGTCATGCATATCTTCTAATCTTAGATCCAAATTATTTAATTTTAATTTTTTCTGATTTTAGATCTGATCACATCTCATGTGACATCTAAAATCACTTATTTTTTGATTAAAATAAAATCAAAATTTGATCTAAACAATTTTAGAACCATGGCTCTGATACCAGTTGAAGGAAAATCCTGATTTCCCGGATCAAGTTCGTTCAAATCTGATCAAATCGAGAGATATATTTTAAAATTTTTTCTCTCAATCCCAATCAGATCTGGGATGTTTCAAATATAATTTTATTATTTTAATAATATAAATAAAATAAAAATAAATTAAATCAAATTTAATTTATCTAATTTGGGTAATCCTATTACCCTGTTGATGATCCTGTTTGCAGCAGAAGGTTCTGGATCTAGCCACGCAAGCGCCTGGCCTCTATCGGTATCCACTTGAGCTGGATCTAGAAATCCTCTTCTTCTCTATCACACCTTAAAAAATTAAATCTGGATCTGATCTGGAGGATCTTCAAAACTCCTTTTGAAGATCTGCAGTCGTCCTTTGCAGCAGTGAAGCCTTCTTGCTTTTGATCGCCTTTCTTTGATCTGGATCGCACCAACCAAGGTCCAAAACTCCTTTTGGATGTGGAGAGTAAGGGGAGAAGATGGTTTGGCATAGAGGAAGAGGGGAGAGGCAACCTTGGGGCGTGGGAAACTTTGATCTCAATTTAATTCTTTTCTTGAGTTGGGTACAGGGTCTTATTTATAGACTGACTGTGATCCGGCTTCTCTTATTCCCAATCAATCACAATCCTTTGTGAAATCAGATCTAAATCTGATTGGTGAGAATAGAGTCCCCTGGATTCCTACTTAGAGGGTGCCTAAGACCAGTCAAAGTTGATTTTAGGGAGAACTCTAATTGGAATTCAAAAGAGAGGTGGAGTCCTTGTCCAACAAGAACTCCTAGGCACCTCCAACTTGGGCACACGCCACCCTTGGCGTGCGCCCTCCTCCTTGCCAGGTTCTAGCAGGAGGACAGGCCCCCACCAGCTCTCCAATAGGTGCATGACATGTGGTCGAAGTCAAAGGGTCAATGGTCAATGTTTGACCAGTCAAAGGTAGACTTTTGACCAAAGTCAAAGAACAAGAAATGGTAGGTGACCAAAAATGGCAGGTAATGTCTTACAAATAAGACAACCTTTTTTGACTTGGACAACCTCCAGTCAGACCATATGAAGGCCTCTGATTGAGCACAAACTTCTTTGGCTCAAATAGGATAACTTATTTATGATAGCAAAAGAAGAACGTTAGGTTCAATTGAGTGCTAGCACGATTTTCTTAAACCTAATTGAATCTCATTCAGATCAATTGAACTAGATCAGTTCAATTGATGATTACCAGATTCAAACCCTTGTTTGTGTGACCCAGTTAGGTTCAGTTCTGTATGGTAATGGGATATGTCATGATCTCCATCATCGACATCATCGAAACTCCTTTCAATGGATCAAAACTCTTCTAATTCGAACAGCTAGAATGATCGATCATCTAAATCATTCTAATTGCTCCTAAAATCCATCAGTGACACCTAGCAGTATATGATGGCAACCCATCAGAGCTGAATGTGAATCTCTTGGTGCAGCTACCTGTGTGATTCAGTCCTTCTATCTTGAGCCCCGATCAGATTAGGGTTAAGGTAAACTCGTCAAACCCTAGTCTCTGTCATATGATGTAATCATTCGATTCAAGTCCAATATGAAAATCTAAATAGAAACTCTTTCTATTATTTCACTCTACCATGTTCATGGATTTCTAGACTTGACTCTCATGATCATCATAGGGCTGCTCCTCTACCACCGAGGTAGATAGATTCCATCTTGACGTCATCCAGTTCCTACAATGAACATGTCATAGCCAACATACACCTTAGGGTTCCATATGGCTAGAAGACCGAGTAATGGTGTAGTCAAACTATAACACCCTCAAGGATGAACTGCCGATGCATCTCAGGTCAAAGAACCAAACACACTACTGCAGCATCGAGTCAGTCATCGACGAGAAGGTAGACTCCCTAATGACTACTCGAGGTGGTCACGCTCAGTGCCCTTATTCTCTAACGAGTACCTATACTCTCACTCCGATGTCTCCACATCGTAGACTTAAGACTCATCTACTAAAGAGAAGCGATTGTACATCAACCTTCCGGATCAATCACCATCCTCATGATGATCCTATGGTCGGGAGTAATTTATGGGTTAATAATGATTATTCATGTCTTAAATTTTTAACTCTTGAAAATATGAATTATCATTGTTATTAACTCAAAGGATGTATCACAGACACTAAATGCACATATGTGATAGAAAATAATCCATTTATTACTTTTAGTCAAAATTATAATTTTGCCCCTAAAAGTGTATTACAAGTGTCAGCCAATTCTGGCTTCTAGGGCACATATATCTAACATTATGAATATGCAATGCAAATAAAATAAAATATCCAATCAAGTAAAAAATTAATTTTATTTAATATTTATGATTACTCTAAATTAATTAAGTGTTATAAGATGTCGGTGATTTTTTTTAAAGATTTATATGTTTTATCTTTTTACAGATATATTTTTTTTTAATTTTTGATTCATTTGAATTTGCAAAAGAAAATAAATTCAAATGATTAAATCTTAAAAGTAATAAATTATTTTAAACTATAGAAAGCAGAAATTAGTTATGAAAGGCTATAAAAACTAGATAAAATTAAAGAGCAATAAATTTTTTATTTTTTTATTTTTTTATTTTTTAAATTAATTAATTAATTTTTAATTAACTAAAGCAATCATGCTACAATCTCTGGCAACGATGTCAAAAATTTGATTGCTTATCATTATAGCATCAAATAAAAATTAGATCTGATTTTAATATTTAGAATAGTGATGAGTTGGATGTCGACTTTTTCAAGAATTGAAGACTAAGTTATGTTAAATTTTAATTAAAAATAAAATTTTTAGTTTAGTTTTAAAATAAAAATTTAAATAAGTAGATTAAAGAAAGTATTAACAAATTAAAATAAAAATAAAAAAGTAAATACTTAATTAATTTGGATTTTTGAATTAATAAAAAGTATTTTAGAATTTTGAATCTATCTTAAACATGGTTGTGGTAATTCTTTTTCATGCAAAAATTTATTATTTTTAAGAATTTAGTCATGATTATATTTTATTTTCTTAGAATATGAATTATATCTCTTGATAATGATCCATCTCTATGTAATCATAAATTATTAAATATTTTAATTCTTAAAAATTAAGAATATGGCTTTTAATAATTATATTTTAAAATAAATTATTTAATTGAGTATGGACTATATCTGTCAATCATAATTCATCCTAATGAATATAATTTATTTAGATCTTTAATTAATAATAAGTATGTCATATAATCAGGATGTCATGCAAAAAAAGATAAATTTCATTAAAAACTAGACAAGAGAACATGTTTGTATAAAAATAATTATAAAAAATAAAAAAAATTATAATTTTATGTCAGAAAATTTTATCTATTCTTCCAGAATTTAGGTCTATAGCCAAGCATGGATGATGATCTGCTCTTCCAACATCTTCAAAGCTTATTATTTTGAAGGTTAGAAGAAGAAAGAAGGAAGAAAGAGGAGGAGAAGAGAGAGAATGAGAGGAAGAGGCTCTGTTTTCTCTGTTTTTTGGCATAGAGGGTCTATTCTCAGGATTTAGGTATAAGAAAGTTTAAATAAAAGAAGAAACAAGGTTTGTAGAGTTATTTTCGAAGTCAAAACCTAAGTCTAGATCGAATTCAATCACCCTGGAGCTTTCTAGCCATCGAATCTTGATCAAATAGCTTAAAAAAATTCAAAAATCCACCAAAATCAGATTGATCAATGCTCATTTTGATTCAGGGCCGTCAGATCATCTCATGGAGTGTGCTGTGCTTTTGGATTGTGCTTAAAGGCCTAGGGGAGTCCTGATCAAAGCTGGAATTCAGCCTGACCATCAGATCTTAGTTGGTAGCATCGTGAACCATCGAATGGCACTTCCCTATAGCCGTAGACTATAATGGACCGAGCTTCATGAAGACCATAACCAATCACCATGCTGCTTGCCACATGAAATTACCAATCTACCCTCATGAGCCGCATGGATTTTTTTGTAAACTCATTAAGGGTTCAGGTCCACCACATGGCGCGCTTTGATTCATCGTGCCTGTTGAGCTAGGCAGTCTACACTTGGTTCCATGGATCGACCAGTCGGTCCATCATGCATCGATGAATCTAATGGGCTGATTTAGGCCATTTTGAGCACGTGAGCTGGCTTTGCGGCTGGACTAGGCTTCTCTACTGGACTAAAGATGGGCCAGCTAGCAAACCAGGCGATCGACAGTCTGATGCTATGTCGGTTTTCGTTGGACCTGCCAATTCAGCTGGTTGGTCTATAATTTTTTTCTTTTAAATTTCTGGACTTCATATCCTTTTCGTTTTAGCTCTGATTTGAGTAAAATTTGATCCATTAGAACCCATAAATCGAGCTCTTCGTATTAGTAAGTTTATTCCTAAAAAAATTATTAATAAAAGTATTAATTTTTAAATAAATATTAATTAATATAATTTAATGCTATTATTTAGTAATTTATTATAATTATCAGTGTCAATTTAGGTTTGAGGCATATCAATTACAATAGCTTTTTAGTTTTAATTAACTTAGTTATAGACTATTGGGTTATTGGCCAACAAAATACGTTATTCTAAATCTTGCATTACCATTCATAATTATATAATTAATCTATAAATTTATTTATTTTTATTTTTAGAAATTGTAGATCATGTCTTTTAGATGTTGGAGCTAGTACAGAGGAAATAGCTCTTGAGGAGAGAGCTCTCATATGGCCAGTTCACATGGTTCTACATCAGACTTACCACATGGTAAACTTTGATATTTTAGATATTCTTTTTATGTTATTTTATCTTTTATTATCTAATATAATACTTTTCATGATGTCTTGATACTTTCAAATTTGGATGATGTGGGATTACCAGTGACCCCACACTCACATGGAATAGCATCTATCTCTTAGAGTTAGCGGCCTGGTAGAGGACTCACTTGGCTTGCGGCACCTTTGACTTAGCCAGAGGATAGAGAGCTCGTCTATATTCAGAGTTGCTCGTAAATATTATATTTTCACTAAATATGTTTAAAATTCAGCTATTTTAGAGACTCATATTTATTGTTCAAAATCAATTTTGCAGTATATTTATAGAGCCTGGGATGCCTTATGTGGTTACTAGGATCATCCAATGATTGCTGTCGGGGCTCGTGAATGAATTCTCCGATTGGCCATCGAGGGCTCATGATGCAGTCTGAGAGATGTTTCTAATAAGTTAAAGATATTTATTTTTCAAATCATAGTAGATTTGTATTTTATTTATTAATACATGTTTGCTTATACTTGCAAGGGTACTATCAATTCGAGACTCCTCAGGATGAGAAGGTTGGCCATCGGATCTTCGAGGAGGTGGCCGCACGGACGTTTCAGGATGAGCTATATAGCCTTCGACAGTCCATCAGACAGCACTCTAGTTTTGAGTCACCATCGGATTGAAAGTTTTATATAGATCACTGAATGCAAGCGGACATATAGGAGGCCCTCTATGACCAGTGGAGTACTGAGGAGTACTCTGATAGGCGACAGAGGACATGGCGGAATCAGTCCATCCAGTAGCATCCGATCATCTATACAGGCAGTTCCATTGGCACACATGTTGTAGCCAATAGATTGATAAAAATTCTATACTTAAGTTAATTATATATTGAATTAATCATATGTATATTTAAATTAGTTTAATTTTATTATTTATTTATTATAGATACAATAATTGGGCCATGCATCAAGGCAGCTATAGATATGGGAGGACATACATTAGTTTAGGACTAGTGATTACTTACACCCTCGATCTCAACAAATCACAATAATAACTAAAAATATTATTTATTAAATTTTTATATATAGTGATATCTATGGACTAATGAATTTCTAAATTATATAGGTAGATTATATAGAGTATCTCATATCACGGCGTGGTGAGGACCCATCCTCTCAGCCCCTTCATGACCTTAAGGAATGACTCAAGACCACTAGGGGACTGAGTAGGATTCGGATTATAGGATTCAGTCATAGCTTCAACCCTCCAGCAGCTCAATATTCTTTATCGATATCCTCCTCTCAAGGCTTGATGATCTAGATGTAGGCTGACGCACATGTGGAAGAGGTCGTGCAGAGGCATTGAAACTAGCAACCTAGAACTCCGAAGATACCTTCCATGATATGATCGTTAAGATTCTCTGGAACCCACATCTGTATGATCAGTTAGACTTGTTGTCATAGCCATCATAATACATAAGTCTATTAATAATTTTCTTTACTTATTTTATATTTTTATATTTAAAAGCTTTACATGTTTAGGCTTCAGTCTAAAAAGAAGATCTAGGGGATAAAAATTTAATTCAACCATCCAAATAATGGATCGGAGATGTCTATAGCTTTGTATCAACGAATGAAATATGTAGAAATAATCTGATCGAGAATCAAAGTAGTATATCAAAATACATATCTCCATATCGACATATACACTTTCGTATCAAAATTTATTAATAATATTTTATTTTTTTTATTATAAGATGCTGGGACATCTGGCTCTCATTCATCCACTGTTAGAGAAGACGGACGGGAGTAGAAAGATGATGAGGAGGATGACGAGGAGGATCTTACATAATTTTTTTTTTGATATGTATGTATTTTTGATACTTGTAAACTAGTATAAATTGATAAAATTATATAATTTATATTTTAAATATAATATAATTAATTACATATATATCGTTATATTAAATAATTATTATTTTATTTATAATATATTCTAGAAAATAATATTGCTTGTTACTATGATTAAAATAAATTTTAAAATATTTAATAATATTTTTTTAAAAAAATTAAAAACTATTAGCGATGACATTAGCGACAGAACTTTCTGTCACTAATAATTTTTTAAAATTTTAATTAAAAAAATAAATAATTTTTAATGATGGTAGGAGCAATGAAACTATCATTGCTAATAATTTTTTAATTTTTTAATTAAAAATTAAATTTATTAATAATAAAATTTTATTGCTAATACCATCATTGATTATCTTTGTTAATGATGACTAAGTTGCCATCGCTAATAATGGTAATTAGTGATAAGATCATTTGCAATAGTTTTTTAGTGATGACATTCTATCGCAATAGTATTAGTGATGGCTAAAAAATTATTAGCAAAGACAATTTGCAGTCGCTAATGTCCTTTTTCAAGTAGGAAGAGTAGAGAAGGGTAGTCGAGAGAGAGGCTAAAAATTTAGTTTATTTTTTCAAGTTTTATTATATCAAAATGACTAATTTGAAAATTGATTTTAGTTTAGAATTAATAGTATAGTCATCTTTGGATTAAATTTTAGGAAAATGGTTTGGTTTTTTTTAAAACTAGCAGCATCCCCAATTTTGACAAAAAATTAGCTAAGTCACTTGTTTTTTGCTGAAATGGTTCAAATTCTAGCATGATAAGAATTGGACCAGCTAGGTACCTTGTTCACTAGTTTTCTAGTTCGACCGATCGGTCTAGATTGGTTTTTATAACAACGGATGGTTGCATTTGAGAACTAAGGGCCTTGGTTGGGCTTGCTATTATGGCCATCATGATAAGGTACGAATGATGATGATGTTTTCATTCGTTTTGTTTCGTGGCTACCATTTTGGTGTTATTAATAACAACTACTTTAGATTCCAAGCATTTCCCGTAAAGCAACATGGCAATTCACAGCAACAAAAGAGGTTAGGAGGGAGGGAGACAAAGGCTTCCGTATTGCATGCACCTGCAAATTGGACCGCGCCAAATCCACGGTGGATAACATGCGACGGTACCTTTTGTATTTCACGAATTCTCGATCGCAAGCTGCCTACCGTGCGTATGCTCCGGGATTTGCCCTTATTCACTTGCATCTGGTGCATGTGATAATTTTTTTGAGATAAAAAGATGGGGCCACTGATAAAATCCTACATGGAGGTTAGACTAGGAAAGGAGGATAGAGAGAGCCAGTTGGAAAAAGAAGAAAGGGAATTGATTTATCGCGGCATGCATTTTGCATTATTAGCCTGGCGAGTTGACGAGCAATAGGCCTTATTTTCGAGATGGTTGATATATTGCTCGTCCAACCATGCATGGCCGTTTGCAGTATAAAAAACACATCATCGAGGGTGCCGCCTCCATAGCGTCTATCACTGTCATGGTTGCCATCCATCGGGAACAGAGAAAAGTTAGGAGCGGGAGGGGCCGCACGAGTAGAGGGAAAAGACGTAAAGAATCGAGGGAGAGAGAGAGAGAGGTTAAAAATTTAGTTTCCTTTATCAATTTTAACTATATCAAAATAACTGATTTTAGTTTAAAATCAAGAGTATAATCATCCTTGGATTAAATTTTTAAAAAAGGGTACGGTTTGGTTCTTTACAAACTAGTTGTATAACCAATTTTGACCAAAAACTCACTGAATCATTTGTTTCTTGCTGGGATGGTTGCAGCTCCAGTCTGATAAGAAATTGGATCTGCTAGGAATCTAGTTCACTAGTTTCCAAACAGGCTAATTAGTCTAGATTATCTTGTTAATGGTTGCATCCGCGAACTAGGGGTCTTGATTAGGCCACTTGATGTTATTGTAGCCATCATGATGAGGTACCTATGATGATGATGTTTTCATTGGTTTTGTTCCAAGTGAATAATGCTATGCAGTACAAGACGTGTAAGACGTGGGTAGCTGAGTGGATGTTCAGGTTGCATCTTTCGTAAAAAAAAAATAATCAGCCTTCTCTCATCATGCCATCTGTAATATCATATCTTACATAATTTTCAAAATACTCTAATCTCCTATGTCCTTTTGCTTGTGCAGATCTTGAAGTAGCTCTTGCATGATTCAATGACATCATAAAATAAAAAGAATCATTTTTTTGTGGCAAAAATATAACTTGAATGCATTGAGTGGAGCTGCCAGACCTGCATAAGTGGGCGTAAGCATTTAAACGCCTGAAATTAGCACCCCAAAGCACTTCTATTTCCAAAGTAGGCACCTTTTACGGTTTGTATTTCTACTTTATGGTTTCTTGAATTCAACCTAACTACCCTCATGAATACCTACTTGTGTGCTATATGTTATTTCTACAGCTGCTCGGAGCCACAACCGTAGATCCAATCTCTTGCATGAATCTAAGTATTAATTCAGCAAACTAAAGAAGATCTAAGAAAGATGAGAGAAACTATGATTTTGACGTTGGGACCAGAAAAAAGAGAGAAGAAAGTTAAGGAGAAAAGCTCAATTGTATTCAAACCCTTTTATTGTAAAAATTAGAATATCCTAGTTTATATATCCTAGAGTTCCCACACGAACCCTAATAAATTCCAGCTCAAAAACTCTTCTAGGCTAACTCAATACATAAAGTACTCACTGAGCCCATATAGATCCATGTTTCACATGTTCTCATCCCCTGAATCTAAATTCAATCCATACATGAATTAGCCCCCTTAAGATCTCTTGAACTAGGCCTTAAGACCCCGAGGATAAATTCCTATCCTAGCCCAAACAGAACCCACACGTAACTCTGTCCGCATACTAGACTGACTCAGTCTCAGCACTGGACCGACTAACCTGAGACTGGGTTGGCTTAGTTTCAGACTGAGCCGGTCCAGTTTATATGCCATGCCACAATCCTGAATGCAATCTTCTATCTATCCTATGCTCTAAGACTTAGCCAACCCAGTCTGAGACTGAGCTGGCTAATCTGCAGAAAGCTTCTTTTCTGCAGTCTTCAATCTTTCAACTTTGGTTCCTTACTCCATCTTGTGTCCTAGGTCTTTAAAGCACCAACCAAATCCTCCAAGATCCTCAATACCTGAACCTCGAGCCTATAGAGAGCTATATGCCGCCTCCATCCTAGAACAACTCCTATCCTAGCCCTAGGACTATATCTATTCTAGTCTTCTCGGAGCCCTCACTCTGGCTCCATCCGTGACCTCCTAAGGCTTGGAAGCACCACACCACCTACAATCTCCACCTTGGTGCATCCAAATCTTGGCACACCTAGCAACATCCTCATGCATGATCCCGTTGTCCCTGCATGTCCTGATAGCCCCTCGTGCTCACCTTGCCACTGTCATTCTTCTTCAGCTACTGAGCTTCTTTTGAGGCATTCAGAATGACCGCCTCTACTGTTGAAGTCCTTGGCTTGTTTCTCTGCACCATCTTTGAAGTTGTAGGTATCCTTCTGCTTGATAGCTGCATCACTTATCCTAGACTTTCCTGGAGATCATGCAACATTTCTTTACCGAAGCTCACTGCATATCCTAATGCTCCACTTGACACTATCCCCTCAGAGCCACACCTGTCTTCCTACACAATCCTCTCCACCTGGATCTATACAGCTCCGGCACTGGTGCTGGGATATAGGTCCTTCCTCTGCACCCGTCTGCTCTGAACCCGTGTCATAGCTTCCTCCATCCATGAAGCCATCTCTGTTCGATGTTCCACTTGAAATTGAAGTCCTCCTAATGTTGTAGAAGCTGACTCTATCTCCTAGTCCCCCAAGGATAACCATCCAATACTATACTGCTTGGCCTGCCGCAGTACCTCGAATACCGTTGCTGTCCCTTCGGACCCTCCATGCTCCACAGATCCATCCGAAGTCATCTTAAATACACTGCACCCCGCGAGCTCCTTCGAGACCATCAAGATTTCATCCAAATCTTCACTCTTAGTGACTGAACTAATGAAATCCGAGTTTTCTCCTTTCTTGCACTTCTTTCAAAGCAGACATTCTCACTTAAAGTGTTTTGCTTCTCCACACTTGAAGCTTCTCTTGGATTTCTTGCTGCCCCTCTATACGCCCTTCTTCTTTTCTATCCTATGCTTCTTTGAAACCACAAGACTCTTTTAGACCTCCCTCTTTGTCATCCATTTTCGCTGCTCGTTGGATCTGAGCACTGATATGATCTCCTCATACACCAGTATTTTCTTACCATATAATAAAGTTGTCACCAACGGATCAAAGCTCCTAGATAGCTAACACAACAATAATAGACTTTGTCCTCCTGTTCTAAATCCACCCCTATATTAAGTAAGTCCATGCTCATCCAATCAAACCGCTGAATACGCCCCACAACATCTTTGTCCCCCTGCATCCGAAGGCTGTATAGTTGCTTCTTCAGTATCAACTTGTTGCACATATTCTTTCCTATGTACAACTATTGCAATCTCGACCATAATCCCTTGGGTGTTCTCTCCTCCAACACACCATATAAAACCTCATTCACCAAACAAGTTCTAATCGTGGTACATGCTCTTTTCTCTAAGGACATCCATTCCTTGTTTGTCATCTCCTCCGATCTATCCTTCAAAACTGAATCCAGCCTCATCTGAACCAGCAGATCCTCTACTCTTACCATCCACATCGTGAAACTTTTTTTTTTATTAAACTTTTTTAATCCTATCTTCAATCTGCTATTCTCCATGATCAATCCAAATCAAATAACAGCAAATGGGTAGATCTGAGAAATACCTTAACTAGGATGATGGACAGTAGTCCTGTGATCTCATCCTTCCTCATGAAGCCTATAGAAAGCCTTTAGATCTGAATCTTGCTGCTGATCTCTACTGAAAATCGATCTTCCTCCTCCTCCATACTCAACTGGGTTTTGATACTAATTGTTGTTCCTATGGCTGCTCGGAGTTACAGCCATAAATCCGATCTTTTGTGTGAACTTGGATGTTAATTTAGCAAACTGAAGAAGATCTAAGAAAGATGATAGAAGCTAGAATTTTGGCAATGAAACCAAAAAGAAGGGAGTTAGAAAGAAAAACTCAATTGTATTCCAATTCTTTTATTAAAAAGGTTACAATATTCTGTATTATATATCCTAGAGTTCCAACATGAATCCTAATAAATTCCAGCTCAAAAATTTTTCTAAACTAACCTAATACATGAAAGCACTCACCAAGCCCATGTACACCCATGTCTCATATATTCTCATTCTCTGGATCTAAATCTAATCCATACATGAATTAGCCCCCTTAAGACCTCTTGAATCAGGCCTTAAGACCCCTAGGATAAGTTTCTATCTTAGTCCAAATAGAACCCACATGTAACTCTGCCCGCACACTGGACAGATCATGTGGATCAAATCTAGATCATGTGGATCTAGATCTAAACATAAAACACATCATGTAGATCAGATCATAAATTATTTAAAATTAGATTTAAAATTTAAAAATAAACCATCAATCACTTTAGATCTCATCTAACATATTTATGACTTAGGTTTCTTGGATTAGCACATATTAGGATAACCTTTCCACTGTAAGAGGTAAACCTTACAACAGGACAACCTTATGACAATATGTGCAATCCTGATATTGTTTAGATCTAATCTAAATAATCTAAAATAGATTAAATATCTATTTAATTTTAGATTTAAATTAAAAAATTAAATCATAAAATTTTTTAGATCTAATCTAAATTATTCATGATTCAGATTCAGATCAGCACATACTAGAACAACATTTTTATTGTAAGAAATTAACCTTACAATAGGACAACCTTATGGTAGTATGTGCGATCTTTAATTAATTTTAATTTTTAGATTTAATCTAATGCAAACATGATCATGTTATAAAAGAATCTAAATGCTCTGATACCACTATTGAGAAACATGCATGATTTCATGCATAGATTTTAAAACTTTTTCGAAATATAGAACAGCGGAAGACATAGATTAATCTATTTAATCTACAACATGCATGTAATCAAATTACAAAATCCGACATCAAGAATCTATAACATGCTATGATATAAATATAAATCTAAAATTAAATTAATTATAAATGGTATTGATCATATTAATACCTACATCAAGAATAATTCTAGATCTAATCCTATATCGCATCTAGATCACCAAAAAATCAGATCTCTTACCTTTACATGGGTCGAAAACTCTATAGTTGAATCCATTATTATCTTTGGAGCCACACAAGCATCCAACCTCTATAGGTGATCCACACGAACCTGCAATACAGATCGAAGGTTCGTCAAACGAAGATCTACTCAAAGTGCTAGCTTCTCGCGGATCCCTCCTGATGGTTAATCAAATATATGTTCTTTGGATCTCTTAGAGACTCCAAGAGATGAAGAACATGAGTAGAAATAAGAAAGAAATTCAATCCTTGAATCTCCCATAAATCAAAAAATAAAATCAAGAAAAAATAAATCCTAAGAGAAGATAAATCTTCTCCTTCAGGACATCAACGGTTGATATCTTAAAAACATCTCTATGCTAGGACAAGAGGAGACCTTCTCCTCTAGGATTTTTTCTAAGTTTCCAAATATAAGAATTTTGATTTTATTCATACAAAATTCTTACAAAAATTAGAGAGGAAAGATTCTCCAAGAAACCCTAAGAGAAGACATTTCTTCTCTTCTCCTTCTCTCATCAGGACATGATCAGATCATGTCCAAAAAATTAACACCATGCCCCAACAACTTGGAGCACTCATCCCCACACCCAAATCCTCTCTCTCTTAAATTTTTATTATATAAAAATCATAAATAAAATACAAAGAGAGAAATATAAAAAAAATATAAGAGAAGACAATCTTCTCTTACCTTGTCTCTTCAAGACATCAACATTTGATATCTTAATTGAGGGCTCTTCTTCAAGAATCTTGGCACCACAAATCCTCCATGCCTTCTCCTTCTTCTCTAATTTTTTATAATTTTTTTCAAATTTATTACATTCTCTAGGCATCTCATAGGAGGCACCCCAATATTTAGGAAGACTAGGTTAAGAGACCTAGTCAAACAAGGAAACAAGAAGGAATTTGGGGGGCATCCAACTCTTAGACGCCTCCCCAAATTTTTGTGCATGGAGAACATAAAAGCCATGCCTCAAAAAGTGGAGAGAAGGCACACAAAAAATCAGAGGGTGGCATGGAGAAAATTCCATAGAGAGAGGAGGTGTTTTGGATAACTAGGACTCTATCAAATAGAATCCTATGCACAACTACTTTATAATTTTGACCAAATCAAATTTAAATTTATTCCTAAGATAATGGGGTATGAAAAATCATTTATTAAGCATGAAAATTATAGAAAAAAAATTAGAATTAAATATTGGGGCATGGGACCATTGATGCAAGGGAAGAGTGAGAGTCCCAATCCAACTGAGACTTTTTATGTTTGATTAGGTCAAAACTATTTTGAACCTAAATCAAAACTAATTTAAACTAGATAAAATGCAACTTTATTGAGAGTGATCCTAGTCTAATTAAGAGCCCAATTAAATCAAGTTAAACCATATTTAATTCTGATTTAAATCCAAAGTCAATTTGGAATTAGATGCACTTAAATCCTAGTCCAACTAGGAATTGATTTTTCCTTGCAATTGGCTTATCCAATAAACCAATTGGACTTAACCCAATTAAGTCCAAACTAATTTTAATTGAATCTAATTTAATTAGACTTGATTTTAGCCTAATTGCTCAATCAAATTGAGCCAATTAGCAATCCAATTACTAATCAATCCTCCTACAACACTTGCATTAGGTCAAACATAAATCACATTAAATATTTCATCTCGAAATGATTCTTAATCATGGATTAACCATCTGATCAGATTACAAGCACTAATGTGTGTGACCCTATATGTTCGAATCTAAGCTGGTAGTATAAGAACCAATTCTTATATCAATTGAAGTTACCATCTAGCAATGATTTCCGACGTTTGGATAGGTTGAATGTATGCAAAGCAACATTCTTAGAACCCTGGCCCATGGTTACCATATAATTCATTTCTTTTATCAATAATGCTCAAGATGACTTCGAGTACGCTGTCAGCACTCATACAAGTCATCGTTATTATGTCTCAAGATTTTGCAAATCCTGTGACACCTCACGAGGATTATCCAGGCCTAGATTTTGCTAAATTGAAACATAGAGAGTCATTCTCTTTCTAAAGTTAATCAAGAGTAGTGAATCCCATCTTAAATCACACACTGACTTTACAAGTACTTGACAATGTCCAAAAATCTTTCGAACCTATATTAGAAATACAGACAGTCCGGTATCAAAGTATAGTGAGTTGCTTGCAAGTCACCATGGTGATCTCTGATCAGAGGAACACTTATATCCATTGGCCTTAACTAGCTACTCTTGATAGTAAAGTGCTACATTGATCACGTTCAGTGTAAATGTACTCCTACATCTCACCTGGATGCCATACTAGTGTCTCACACCATTTGGTTACAGGGACAACCAACACATATGGCATACAGCGACCTACACTCAATAAGTTATCATCCTTGTTAATAACTTATCATTTGATCATGAATAATTTAAGAACCATCCGATAAATCCTTCTTTATCGATTAATTGTGGTTTTAAGAACTTCATCATAATTTAGGAGTTCATTTAAGAAAGATAGAACTTTTATGATGAACCTGCCAAATAACTATTATTATTAGATAATTCATATACTAATTTCAATCATCTACCACTTAGATGATTGGCTTTAGGATATATTTTCCAACAACTTTCACTTGGACTAAATTCAATCAGAATGATATTAAATATCCTATCTTCCACTTGAGTTCATAAAACTCCTTAGTTTTGAGGTCTTAGCAAATGGGTTGGTCAAGTTCTCCTTTTCCATCGATCTTCCAAAAGTCGACACCACCCAAATCTAATATCTAAGGTGATAGCGATGCAGAATATGTTGATCTTTCAGTTCTTTAGCCTGAGCTATGGCTCCAGTGTTACGATAGGACTGGACCATCTACGGAGGATGCCACTCCCATCCTGCTAATGAACCTCAACAGATATATAGCTTATATGACAGCATCATATGCCATGATGTCCCTACATCACTAACTGAATAGGCTAAAGTATCCGACTTGGAACCTTTCCAGCAGATTGCTCCTATAATTAGGATATGAGCCGACATTCTCTAGTTGTCATCTTGTTCTGATCGAAATTAAAATATTCATACATTTTAAGTCAATACTTCCATATTTGAGTCACTGGATCTTAGTGTTTTCTAAATACTTAAGGTTTGTCTATACAATCTTCCAATGGCTCTTACTTGGATCAGACTGGTATCTGCTCACTACCTCTAGTGAGTATACCAAGTCTAATCTCGTACATGGAGAAATAAGATAACAACTAAACCTTTATTCCTTGCAATGCTAGGATGTTATTTTCGATTAAGAGAATTTCATCCACAGATAGTGCAAGGAATAACACTATAGAATATTTTGCCCAATTACAAATACAGGATTTGTCTTTGTTCATAATAAAGGCATACGTTCAAAACATATGTTCTAATTCTGAGGTAATAGCCAAATGGGCTTTAAGGTCTCTACATTCTCATCTGTGCTACTCTGATCATTTTGAAAATTTATTCACACTCAATGGATTTTATCTCTTTAGGTGAATCATTTAGTGTCTATACACTATTGATTTTCATGGACTTCAATTTAGATCGTGTGGCTCCAAGCCACTTCTCATAGTCAGATCACTGCATTGTATCCCTTTAGGTGATCGAATCCTTGTTATTCTCATCGAGCTCAGCAGGATCGCCATCCCAAACCTAGATACTAAAGTATCTATCCATCTAACATGGTACTATACCGGATCTCCTTAAAGGTGAGACTTTAATGGGCTCCAGATTTGATCTGATCAAATCTGGTTCTGTTGGTTTACTAGATTACATCAATTCTTTTCTACCAGTGAAACTTCTTTGAGTTCAATTTGACAAGCATCAGTTCCTTCTCTAAGAAACTTCTATACAAAAGGAATGTCCTACTGCTGATGAACATCTCATGTTCTTCAGTATGGTAGAATTAATCATCCTTAAATACCAATTGGATCAGTATCCAAGTTTATCTGTGTGCAAACCTATGATATAGGCTGACCAACTCCAAAATCGAAGGTGAAAGAGTCTAGGTCTATGTCTGATCCATATCCCATATAGAGTCAATGCAACAGATTCACTTGATATAAATTTTTAGAGTAAAACAATTAGTCAGTAAAGCATAACCCTGAAATAGGCAAACTAGTGAACCCTATCATGGATTGAACCATGTCTAGCAAAGTTTAATTTTTTTCTTTCAGATACACTATATTCTGAAAGAGAATCCTATTCTATCCTAAATATGTTACAAACTTACTGGATAAGTATTCGCCTCCTCGATCTGATCGAAGAGTTCCAATGCCTTTTCCAATTTATTTTTCTTTTTCACTATTGAATCATTTAAACATTTCAAATGATTCAGGTTGGACACATCCATACCCAGATAGGTCGTCTGTAATGAAATACTAATATCTTTCTTTGGCACTTAAGTTCTTAAGTCCACATACATCACTATGTATGAGACCTAGAACTTTTTTGGCTCTTTCATCATTTCCAATAAAAGGTGACTTTGTCATTTTTCCAAGAAGATAAGATTCACAGACTATCAATGATTCACAATCATTAATGTCGAGATTTTCCTCTCAAGCTAACCCATTTATCCTATTCTTGTCAAGATGACTAAGCCTATAATGCCAAAGATAGATATCCATGATATAATCTAACTTGGGTGTGTACATTACACTTAATAGGCCGTACAAATATTAAATATCATTTCTTTATTACTCATGTATTACTATAATATTATTCATAATAATATTACAATAATCTTCTTTATTGATAAATGATAACTATTTCTGACCAAAAAGCCATCAGAGATCACATTTATCATAAACGATGGATAATAGTGACAATCACTCAAAATGATATTTTTTGAAAATAAGCTTGATAAATCCTAAAGCTAGGATTGGAACAAGACTTCCATCCCCAATGTTCAGATATTTCTCATCATTTTTAAATATCCCACTTACTTATAGTCTTTGCAATAAATTGCATAAGACTACCAGTATCTAATACCCATGTAGTAGAATTATTTATAGAAGAATTTTAAGGTGTTATCATATAACATCTTTAATGAGCAACTTTTGCTCCTTTCTCTTGTTCAGCCTGTTATGGTCAAGTGAAGCAAGACAATTCTTCTTCCTATGACCCTGCTTCTAACATTAGAAGTACTATGCTTGATTTGGGTTAACCTTGGACTAATTATTTTGACTGGACTTAGAAGCTCCAGTACGAACCCATTCGTACTGCTGAACTAAATTCAGCCTCGATACTAATTATCGAAGTTGGGTCCCATAAGTCATCACTGTCTAATAGTCATAGGAGCAATTAGGGTTTTGCCTTAATTTGAGAAAAGTGAACATTGACCTAAGTATATGAATTATATTAAGCCTAAAGACTTGGACTTTAGTCTAAAGGTTCTCCCACTATTTTATTCGAATTGGTAGCCTCAACCTCCAATTCAGAGAATTACTTTAATTTTCTAGAAGGTATTAGAATCCACATAGACTACACAGAAGCCCAACTATGGTTGGTCAACCCATGTACATCTAAGAATAGGTTCATAATCAATTATTTCTCTAAACAACTTCTAGTAATATAATTTTATCCTAAAAACCTAATCAGTAGGCTAGGACCTCCACTGTCAGGATCTGGTTAGGTCCAACCATTAACATGAGCATACTTGGTGCATCTACTATCAAATGATTAAGCCCAACTATGGTTGCTCAACCTAACCACCATTAGAGAGATACATCCAAATCGTCATATGATGAATGATAATTCCATTAGTCAACAAGCACTAGGCCTATGTGCCTCCAATGATTATTGAGTTAATGGACTCATTATCAAATAACTTAATGGAAGGCTATGACTCGGTTATCTCCATAACTTCATCATTTTAAGAATCTAATAATTTTAGAGGATTTAAATTATTAGTGATTTAAAGATAGAAAGGACATAGACCAATTTGCTCCCACTGACTTCACCAAGTCAGGTCCTCCCATTGACACCACAAGTCACTGATAAGGATTATGATCAATTTTGGTCCATGGGCACCTATATCAGTCTTACTGATTTTCTATGTGACATGGGTTAGCTCGAATTAATAAGCAACCTAATCAAAATTTGATTAACCACATTGGCTAGGTAAGTAAGATCGATGGAAGGGTCTGCCAAGGCTTACCTTAGACACCATCAAAAATGGCTAGGTAAAAGAGCTGCCAATTAAAAACCTCTGGTCTGGAATGCCAGACTTACCTTAGACATCAATTGATTTGTCAGTTTTGATTTGGTCTGCCTAAAGACTCGGGCTCGACCACTGAGCCACAATTAAGTCCATTTGTTAGATATATGAACTTTGATCAACTACAACTATTGAATTGATCTATAGAAAAGAAATGATCTAATCCTAATTAACTATTAATTCGATTTGATTAATTTCTTAACTAAGTCTATATTTAATCTAACCCTAGGTCTAACCCACTTAATGACCTGATCAAAACTAACCCATTTAACCTTTAGCCCAAGTTTTATGAAATTATCTTAGGATCTTCAAATCACAAACCTAGATCCTAAACAATCACTTAATTCTCAATTAAGTTTAAAGTTTGGATTTATGGAATCTTAGAACTAGTTTCAAATTTTGTTATTTGAAATATTTTTAAATTATAAATAATTTACATTGAATCATATTCAATACATGGTTCTAGATCTAGTTTATTTTATTATTTAGATCATATCCTAGGGTTTCAAATTCAAAATTTTGTAGAAAGTAAGTTCTTAATTTAAATTTTATAAAATAAATATGTCATACATATACATTCTTGATTCAAAATAAAAATTACATATCAACGTATGCAATAAGAGGATCTAAATCTAAGCATAAAATACATCAAGTGGATCAGATCATAAATTATTTAAAATTAGATTTAAAATATAAAAATAAATTATAAATTATTTTAGATTTTATCTAACATATTTATGACTTAGGTTTCTTAGATCAGCACATACTAGGACAACCTTTCCACTGTAAGGGGTAAACCTTACAGCAGGAAACCTTATGGTAGTATGTACAATTCTAATATTATTTAGATCTAATCTAAATAATTTAAAATAAATTAAATATATATTTAATTTTAAATTTAAATTAAAAAAATTAAATCATATTTTTTTTAGATCTAATCCAAATTATTCATGATTAAGATTCATATCAGCACATACTAGGACAACCTTTTCATTGTAAGGGATTAACCTTATGACAGGACAACATTATGGTAGTATATGCGATTTTTAATTAATATTAATTTTTAGATTTAATCTAATGTAAATATGATCATGTTATAAAAGAACCTAGATGTTCTAATACCACTATTGAGAATCATGCAGGATTTCATACATAGATTTCAAAACTTTTTCGAAATATAGTGAAGTGGAAGACATAGATTAAACTATTTAATCTACAATATGCATGTAATCAAATTACAAAACCCTACATCAAGGATCTATAACATGTTATGATGCAAATATAAATCTAAAATTAAATTAATCAAAAGTCGTATTGATTATATCAATACCTAGATCTAGAACAATTCTAGATCTAACCCTAGATCGCATCTAGGTCAACAAAAGATCAGATCTCTTACCTTTACATGGGTCGAGAACTCCATGGTTCAATTTGTTATTGCCTTTGGAACTGCATAAGTGTTTGACTTCTATAGGTGATCCATATAAACCTATAACATAGATCGAAGGTTCGTTGAATAAAGATCCGCTCGAAGTGCTAGCTTCTCGTGGATCCCTCCTGATGGTTAATCAAATACATATTCTTTGAATCTCTTGGATACTCCAAGAGATGAAGAACATGACAAGAAATAAGGAAGGAATCCAACCCTTGGATCTCGCATAAATCAGAAAATAAAATAGAAAAAAAAAACAAATCCTAAGAGAAGATAAATCTTCTCCTTCAGGATATCAACGATTGATGTCCTGAAAACATCTATATGCTAGGATAAGAGGAGACCTTCTCCTCTAAAATTTTTTCTAAGTTTTTAGATCTATGATTTTTTATTTTATTCATACAAAATTTCCATAAAAATTGGAGAGAAAAGATTCTCTAAGAAAACCTAAGATAAGACATTTCTTCTCTTCTACTTCTCTCATCAGGACATGATCAGATCATGTCCAAAAAATTAACACCATGCCCTAACAACTTGGAACACTCATCCCCACACCCAAATCTTCTCTCTCTCAAATTTTTATCATATGAAAATTATAAATAAAATAGAAAGTGAGAAACATAAAAGTAAAATATAAGAGAAGATAATCTTCTCTCACCTTGTCTCTTTAAGACATCAATCTTTGATGTCTTAATTGAGCGCTCTTCTCGAAGAATGTTGCACCACAAATCCTCCACACCTTCTCCTCCATCTTCTCTATTTTTTTTATTATTTTTTGGGATTTATCACATCCTCTAGCCATCTCATAGGAGGTGCCCCAATATTTAGGAAGACTAGGTCAAGAGACCTACCCAGATTTTTGTATGTGGAGAACATAAAAGCCATGCCTCAAAAAGTGGAGAAAAGGCCCACAAAAAATTTGAGGGTGGTGTGGAGAAAATTCCATAGAGAGAGGAGGTGTTCCGGATAACTAGGACTCTATCAAATAAAATCCTATGCACAACTACTTTCTAATTTTGACCAAATCAAATTTAAATCTAATTTCTAAGATAAAGAGGTGTGGAAAATTATTTCTTAGGCATGGAAATCATAGAAAAAAAATTAGAATTAAATATTGGGGCATGGGACCATTGGTGGAAGGGAAGAGTGAGAGTCCTAGTCCATTTGGGACTCTTTATGTTTGACTAGGTCAGAACTGTTTTGAACCTAAATCAAAAATAAATTAAACCAGATAAAATACAATCTAATTGGGAGTGATCCTAGTCTAATTAGGAGTCTAATTAAATTAGATTAAATAATATTTAATTTTGATTTAAATTTAAAGTCAATTTAGAATTAGATGCACTTAAATCCTAGCCCAACTAGGAATTGATTTTCCCATGCAATTGGCTTATCCGATAAATCAATTGGACTTAACCCAATTAAGTACAAACTAATTTTAATTAAATTTAGTTTAATTAGACTTAATCTTAGCCTAATTGCTCAATCAAATTGAGTCAATTAGCATTTCATTTGCTAATCAATCCTCGTACAACACTTGCATTAGGTCAAACATCAATCGCATTGAATGTTTGACCTCAAAATGATTCTCAAACATCGATTAACCATCTAATCAGGTTACAAGCTTTAATGCGTGTGACCCCATAGATTCGAGCCTTAGCTGATAGCACAGAAACCAATTCTTGTATCAATCAAAGTTACCATCTAGCAATGATGCCCGAGATCCGAATAGGTCGAATATATGCAAAGCAACATTCTTAGAATCCTAGCTCATGGTTACTGTATAATTCATCCCTTTAATCAATAATGCTCAAGATGACTTTGAGTACACTGTCAGCACTCATACAAGTCATCGCTATTGTGTCTCAAAATTTTACAAATCTTGTGACACCTCACGAGGATTACCCAGGCCTAGATTTTGCTAAATTGAAACACAGCGAGTCATTCTCTTCCTGAAGTTAATCAGGAGTGGTTAATCTCATCTTGACTTACACAACAACTTTACAAGTACCTGATTGTAGATAAAAATTTTTTGAACCTATGTTAGAAATACAGACAGTCCGGCACCAAAGTACAGTGAGTTATTTGCAAGTCACCATGGTGATCTCAGGTCGGAGGAACACTTATATCCATTAGCCTTAACTAGCTCCTCTTGATAGTACAATGCTACATTGGTCATGTTCCATGCAGATGTACTCCTACATCTCATCTGGATGCCATACCAATATCTTCACACTACTTGGTTATGAGGACAACCAATATATATGGCATACAGTGACGTACACTCGATAAGTTATCATCCTTGTTAATAACTTATCATTTGGTCATGAACAATTTAAGAACTATATGATAAATTTTTTTTTATTGATTGATTATGGTTTTAAGAACTTCATTATAATTTAGGAGTTTATTTAAGGAGGATAGAACTTTTATGATAAATCAACCAAATAACTATTATTATTAGATAATTCATACTAATTTCAATCATCTACCACTTAGATGATTTGGCTTTAGGACATATTTTCCAACAAATCTCACTTGGACTAAATTCAATCAAAATAATATCAAATATCCTATCTTCCACTTGAGTTCGTAGAACTTCTTAATTCCGAGGCCTTAGCAAATGGGTCGATCAAGTACTCCTTTTCCACCGATCTTCCAAAAGTCGACGTCATCCAGATCTAATATCTAAGGTGATAGCGATGCAGAATATGCTGGTCCTTCGGTTCTTTAGCCTGAGCTATGGCTCCAGCGCTATGATAGGACTAGACCATCTATGGAGAGTGTCACTTCCATCCTGCTAATGAACCTCAGCAACTATATAGCTTACATGGTAGCATCATATGCCACGATGTCTCTACATCACTAATTGAATAGGCTAAAGTATCCTACTTGGAATCTTTCTAGCAGATTGCTCCTACAATTAGGGTATGAGCCAACATTCTCTAGTTGTTATCTTATTTTGACTGAAATTAAAACATCCACATATTTTAAGTCAGTACTTCCATATTTGAGTCACTAGACCTTAGTGTTTTTCAAATACTTAAGATTTGTCTATACAATCTTCAAGTGGCTCTTACTTGGATCAGACTAGTATCTGCTCACTATCTCTAGTGAGTATACCATGTCTAGTCTCATACATGGAGAAATAAGATGATAACTCAACTTTTATTTCTTGCAATGCTGGGATGACATTCTTGATTGAGAGAATTTCATCCACAGACAATGCAAGGAATAACACTATAGAATATTTTGCCCAATTATAAATGCAGGATTTGTCTTTGTTCATAACAAAGGCATACGTTCAAAACGTATGTTCTAATTCTAAGGTAATAGCCAAATGGGCTTTAAGGTCTTTACCTTTCCGTCTGCACTACTCTGATCCTTTTGAAAATCCATTCACACTCAATGAATTTTATCCCTTTAAGTAAATCATTTAGTGTCCATACACTATTGATTTCTATGGACTTCAATTTGGATCATGTGGCTCCAAGCTACTTCTTAAAGTTAGATCACTGCATTGTATTCCTATAGGTGATCAGATCCTTGTTGTTCTCATCGAGCTTAATAGGATCCCTATCCTGAACCTAGATACTAAAGTATCTCTCCAGCTAATGTGGTACTATACCGAATCTCCTTAAAGGTGACACTTTAATGGGCTCCAGATTTGATCTGATCAAATCTGGTTCTGTAGGTTTACTGGATTATGTCAGTTCTTTTCTACTAGTTAAACTTCTTTGAGTTTAACTTGATAGGCATTAATTCCTTCTCTAAAAAATTTCTTTCCAAAAGGAATGCCCTACTACTAATGAACAAATCATGTTCTTCAGTATGGTAGAATTAATCACCCTTAAATATCTATTGGACCAGTATCCAAGTTTATTTGTGTGCAAACCTATGACATAGGCCGACCAACCCCAAAATTGAAGGTGAAAGAATCTAGGTCTATTATGCCCGATCCATATCCCATATGGAGTCAATGCAACAAATTTACTCGGTATAAATTTTCAGAGTAAAATAAATAGTCAGTAAAGCATAACCCTGTAACAGGCAGACTAGTGAACCCTATCGTGGTTTGAACCATGCCTAACAAAGTTTAATTTTTTTATTTCAGATATACTATATTTCGAAAAGGAATCCACTGAGAGAGAATTATATTCTCTCCAAGATATGTCACAAACTTACTGGATAAGTATTTGCCTCCTCGATCTGATCGAAGAGTTCCAATGCCTTTTTCAGTTTATTTTTCTTTTTCATTATTGAATCATTTGAACATTTTAAATGATTCAGGCCAGATGCACCCATGCCTAGATAGGTCGTCTATAATGAAATACTAATATCTTTCTTTAGCACTTAAGTTCATAAGTCCATATACATCACTATGTATGAGACTTAGAACTTTCTCGGCTCCTTCATCTTTTTCAGTAAAAGGTGACTTTGTCATTTTTTCAAGAAGACAAGATTCACAGACTATCAAAAATTTACAATCATTGATATCGAGGTTTTCCTCTCAAGCTAACTCGTTTATCCTATTCTTGTCAAGATGACTAAGCCTACAATGCCAAAGATAGATATCCATGACATAATCTAATTTCGGTGTGTACATTACACTTAACAGGCTGTATAAATATTAAATATCATTTCTTTATTATCCATATATTACTATAATATTATTCATAATAATATCATAATAATTCTTTTTATTGATAAATGATAACCATCTTTGATCAAAAGGCCATCAGAGATCATATTTATTATAAATGATGGATAATAGTGACAATCACTAAAAATGACATCTATTGAAAATAAGCTTGACAAATCCTAAAGCTAGGATTGGAACAGGACTTCCATCCCTAACATTCAGATATTTCTCATCATTTTCAAATATCCTACTTACTTATAGTCTTTGCAACAAATTGCATAAGACTACCGACATCTAATACCTATGTAGTAGAATTATCTATAGAGAAATTTTAAGATGTTATCATATAACATCTTTAATGAGCAACTTTTGCTCCTTTCTCTTGTTCAGCCTGTTATGGTCAAGTGAAGCAAGATAATTTTTCTTTCTATCATCCTGCTTCTAACTTTAGAAGTACTATGCCTGATTTGGGTTAACCTTGGACTAATTATTTTAACTGAGCTTAGAAGCCCCAGTACGAATCCATTCATACTGCTGAAATAAATTCAGCTCTCGATACTAATTATCAAAGTTGGATCGCATAAGTCATCACTGTCTAATAGTGATAGGAGCAATTAGGGTTTAGCCTTAATTTGAGAAAAGAGAACACTGATCTAAGTATATGAATTATATTAAGCCTAAAAACTTGGACTTTAGTCTAAAGATTCTTCCACTATTTTTTTCGAATTGGTAGCCTCAACCTCCAATTCGGAGAATTACTTTAATTTTTTAGTAGGTACTAGAATCCACATAGACTGCACATAAGCCCAACTATGGTTGGTCAAATCATGTACATCTAAGGGTAGGTTCATAACCAATTGTTTCTCCAAATAACTTCTAGTAATTTAATTTTGCCCTAGAAATCTAATCAGTAGGCTAGGGCCTCCACTGTAAGGATCTGGTTAGGTCCAACCATTAACATAAGCATACTTGGTGCATCTAACTAATGAATGATCAAGCCCAACTATGGTTGGTCAACCTAACCACCATTAGAGAGACACATCCAAATCGTCATATGATGAATGATAATTCTATTAGTCAACAAGCACCAGGCCTATGGACCTCCAATGATTATCTAGTTAATGGACTCATTATCAAACACCTTAATGGAAGGCTATGACTTTGGTTATCTCCATAAGTTCATCATTTTAAGGATCTAATAATTTTAGAGGATTTAAATTATTAGTAATTTATGGATAGAAAGGACATGGACCAATTTGCTCCTACTGACTTCACCTAGTCAGGTCCTCCCACTGACTTCATAAGTCACTGATGAGGATTATGATCAATTTTGGTCCATGGACATCTATATCAGTCTCATTGAATAAAATCAATCTCACTAATTTTCTATATGATAAGGGTTAGCTCAGATCAGTAAGCAACCTAATCAAAATCTTATTAACCACATTTATCAGGTAAGTGAGATCGATGGGAGGGTCTGCCAAGGCTTGCTTTAGATACCATAAAAAATGATCAGATAAGCGAGCTTCCAATTAAAAACCATAGATCTGGAATGCCAGACTTATCTTAGACACCAATTGATTTATCAATTTTGATTTGGTCTGCCTAAAGACTCGGACTTGACCACTGAGCCACGATCAGGTTCATTTGTTAGATAAATGGATTTTGATCAACTACAACTATTGAATTGATCTATAAAAAACAAATGATCTAATCCTAATTAACTATTAATTAGGTTTGATCAATTTTTTAACTAAGTCCATATTTAATCTAACCCTAGGTCTAACCCAGTTAATGATCTGATCAAAACTAACCCATTTAACCTTTAACCCAAGTTTTATGAAATTATCTTAGGATCTTCAAATCATAAATCTAGATCCTAAACAATCACTTAATTCTTAATTAAGTTCAAAGTTTGGATTTATGGAAACTTAGAACTAGTTTTTGATTTTATTATTTAAAATATTTTTAAATTATAAATAATTTACATTGAATCATATTCAATACATGATTTTAGATCTGATTTATTTCATTATTTAGATCATGTCCTAGGGTTTCAAATTTAGGATTTTATAGAAAGTAACTTCTCAATTTAAATTTTATAAAATAAATATGTCATACATAAATATTCCAGATTCAAAACAAAAATTACATATCAACATATGCAATAAGAGGATCTAGATCTAAACATAAAACACATCATGTGGATCAGATCATAAACCATTTAAAATTAGATTTAAAATTTAAAAATAAATTATAAATTCTTTTAGATCTCATTTAACATATTTATGACTTAAGTTTTTTGGATCAGCACATACTAGGACAACCTTTCCACTGTTAGGGGTAAACCTTATAGTAGGACAACCTTATGGCAGTATGTGCAATCCTAATATTATTTAGATCTAATCTAAATAATTCAAAATAAATCAAATATTTATTTAATTTTAGATTTAAATTAAAAATTAAATCATAAATTTTCTTATATCTAATCTAAATTATTCATGATTCAAATTCAGATCAACACATACTAGGACAACCTTTTCATTGTAAGGGGTTAACCTTACAACAGGACAACCTTAAGATAGTATGTGTGATCTTTAATTAATTTTAATTTTTAGATTTAATCTAATGTAAACATGATCATTTTATAGAAGAATCTAGATGTTCTGATACCACTATTGAGAAACATGCAGGATTTCATGCATAGATTTTAAAATTTTTTCAAAATATAGGCAGCGAAAGACATAAATTAAACTATTTAATCTACAACATGAATGTAATCAAATTATAAAATCCTACATCAAGGATCTATAACATATTATAATGCAAATATAAATCTAAAATTAAATTAATTATAAGTGGTATTGATCATATCAGTACCTAGATCTAGAATAATTCTAGATCTAACCCTAGATCGCATCTAGATTACCAAGAGATCAGATTTCTTATCTTTGCACAGGTTGAGAATTCTGCAATTGAATCCATTGTTGCCTTTAGAGCCGCACAAGCATTTGGCATCTATAGATGATCCACACAAATCTGTAATATAGATTGGAGGTTCGTCGAACGATGATCTGCTCGAAGTGCTAGCTTCTCACGGATCCCTTCCGATGGTTAATTAAATATATATTCTTCAGATCTCTTGGATACTCTAAGAGATAAAGAATATGAGGATGAATAAGGAAGGAATCCAATCCTTAGATCTCCCATAAATCAGAAAGTAAAATCAAGAAAAAATAAATCCTAAGAGAAGATAAATCTTCTCCTTCAGGACATCAACGGTTGATGTCCTGAAAACATCTTTACGCTAGGACAAGAGGAGGCCTTATCCTCTAGAATTTTTTCTATGTTTCTAGATCTAAGATTTCTAATTTTATTCATACAAAATTTTTACAAAAATTAGAGAGGAAAGATTCTCCAAGAAATCCTAAGAGAAGACCTTTCTTCTTTTCTCCTTCTTTCATCAGGACATGATCAAATCATGTCCAAAAAATTAACACCATGCCCCAACAACTTAAGCACTCATCCCCACACCCAAATCCTCTCCCTCTCTCAAATTTTTATCATATAAAAATTATAAATAAAATAAAAAAAGAAAAACATAAATAAAAAATATAAGAGAAGATAATCTTTTCTTACCTTGTCTCTTCAAGACATCAACCTTTGATGTCTTAATTGAGGGCTCTTCTCCAGGAATCTTGGAACCACAAATCCTCCATGCCTTCTCCTCCTTCTTCTTTGATTTTTCATGGTTTATCTAGGATTTATTACATCCTCTAGCCATCTCATAGGAGGCACCCCAATATTTAGGAAGACTAGGTCAAGAGACCTAGTCAAACAAGGAAACAAGAAGAAATTTGGGGGGCATCCGACTCTTGGACGCCTCCCCAAATTTTTGTGCATGGAGAACATAAAAGCCATGCCTCAAAAAGTGGAGAAAAGGCACACAAAAAATCAGAGGGTATCATGGAGAAAAATCTATAGAGAGAGGAGTTTTGGATAACTAGGACTCTATCAAATAGAATTCTATGCACAACTACTTTCTAATTTTGACCAAATCAAATTTAAATCCAATTTCTAAGATAATGGGGTATGGAAAATTATTTCTTAGGTGTGTAAATCATAGAAAAAAATCTAGAATTAAATATTGAAGCATGGGACCATTGGTGCAAGGGAAGAGTGAGAATCCCAGTTGTTGGACTGGGATTCCTTATGTTTGACTCGGTCAAAAATGTTTTGAACCTAAATCAAAACTAATTTAAACTAGATAAAATGCAAGCTAATTGAGAGTGATCCAAGTCTAATTAGAAGCCTAATTAAATCAGATTAAATCATATTTAATTTTGATTTAAATCCAAAGTCAATTTGGAATTAGATGCACTTAAATCCTAGTCCAACTAGGAATTGATTTTCCCTTGCAATTGGCTTTTCCAATAAACAAATTGGACTTAACCTAATTAAGTCAAAACTAATTCTAATTAAATTTAATTTAATTAGACTTGATCTCAACCTGATTGCTCAATCAAATTCAGTCAATTAGCAATTCAATTGCTAATCAATCATCCTACAACACTTGCATTAGGTCAAACATCAATTGCATTGAATGTTTAACCTTGAAATGATTCTCAATCATTGATTAACTATCTGATCAAGTTACAAGCTCTAATGTATATGATCCCATAGATTTGAACCTAAGTCAGTAGCATAAAAATCAATTTCTATACCAATCGAAGTTACCATCTAGCAATGGTTCCTGACGTTCGGATAGGTCAAATGTATGCAAAGCAATATTTTTAGAATCCTAGCCCATAGTTACCGTATAATTCATTCCTTTGACCAATAATGCTCAAGATGACTTCGAGTACACTGTCAGCACTCATACAAGTCATCGCTATTATGTCTCAAAATTTTGCAAATCTCATGACACCTCACAAGGATTATCCAGGCCTAGGTTTTGCTAAATTGAAATACAGTGAGTCATTCCCTTCCTAAAGTTAATCAAGGGTGGTCAATCTTATCTTGACTCACACACTGACTTTACAAGTACTTGATTGTATCCAAAAACCTTTCAAACCAATATTAGAAATACAGGCAATCCGGCACCAATGTATAGTGAGTTGCTTGCAAGTCACAGTGGTGATCTCAGATCAAAGAAATACTTATAACCATTGGCCTAAGCTAGCGACTCTTGATAGTAGAGTGCTACATTGGTCACGTTCAATGTAGATATACTTCTATATCTCACCTGGATGCCATACCAGTGTCTCCACCTCAATTGGTTATGAGGTCAACCAACGCATATGGCATACAACAACCTACACTTGATAAGTTATCGTCCTTGTTAATAATATATCATTTGATCATAAATAATTTAAGAATCATCCAATAAATCCTTCTTTATCGATTGATTATGGTTCTAAGGACTTCATCATAATTTAGAAGTTTATTTAAGAAAGATAGAACTTTTATGATGAACTAGCCAAATAACTATTATTATTAGATAATTGATATACTAATTCTAATCATCTACCACTTAGATGATTGGCTTTAGGACATATTTTCCAATATGTACAATTGCTGCAATCTCGACCATAATCTTTGGGTATTCTCTCCTCCAATACACCATACAAAATCTCATTCACCAAAAAACCTCTAATCATGGTACATGCCCTTTTCTCCAAGAACACCCACTCCTTGTCTGTCATCTCCCCCGACCTATCCTTCAAGGCTGAATCTAGCCTCATCTGAATCAACAGATCCTCCACCCTTACCATCGACATCATGAAACTTTTTTTTCATCAAACTTTTCTAATCCTATCTTCAATCCGTTATTCTCCATGATTAATCCAAATCAAATAACAGCAAACAAGTAGATCTGAAAAATACCTTGACTAGGATGGTAGACAGTAGCCCTATGATCTCATCCTTCTTCATGAAGCCTGGAGAAAGCCTTTAGATCTGAATCTCGCTGCTGATCTCTATTGAAAATCGATCTTCTTCCTCCTCTATGCTCAATCAGAATATGATATCAATTATTGTTCCTACGGCTGCTTGGAGTCACAGCCATAAATCTGATCTCTTGCATGAACCTGGATGTTAATCCAGTAAACTGAAGAAGATCTAAGAAAGATGAGAGAAGCTAGGGTTTTGACATTGGAACCAGAGAGAAGAGAGAAGAGTGTTAGAGAGAAAAGCTTAATTGTATTCCAACCCTTTTATTGTAAAAGTTTCAATATCCTATATTATATACTCTAGAGTTCCCACATGAATCCTAATAAATTCTAGCTCAAAAAATTTTCTAGGCTAACCCAATACATGAAGTACTCACCGAGCTCATGTACACCCATATATCACATGCTCTCATCCCCTGAATCTAAATCCAACCCATACATGAATTAGCCCCCTTAAGACCTCTTGAACCTGGTCTTAAGACCCCTAGGATAAGTTCCTATCCTAGTCCAAATAGAACCCATATGTAACTCTACCTACACATTGGGCCAACTCAGTCTCCGTACTAGGCCGGCTAACCTGAGATTAGGTTAGCTCAATTTCAGACTAAGCCGACCTAGTTTCTGTCCTATGCCTGTAGTCTCGAATGTGACGTTTTGTCTGTCCTATGCTCTGAGACTTAGCCAACCTAGTCTAAGATTGAGCTGGCTAACCTATAGAAAGTACTTTTTTTACAGTCTTCAATCTTTCAGCATTGATTCCATGCTTCACCTTGTGTTTCAAATCTTCGAAGCACCAACCAAGCCCCTCAAGGTCCTCAATACCTGAACCTTAAGCCCATAGAGAGCTACATGCTGCCTCCATCCTAGGATAACTCCTGTCCTAGCCCTAGGACTGCACTTGTCCTAATCTCCATGGAGCCCTCACCCTGGCTCCGCCCGTCGACTCTCAAGGCTTGGGAGCACCACACCACCTACACTATATGCCATAGACCTTGATTCTATGGCAACAAATGCAACAGCGTTAGGGCCTTGCTGCCAAAGTTTGTTGGTCATAGGCTAGCATCAGCATTGTTATTACCATTTTTGGTTGGCCTTGGTAGTTGATCATATGCCATGCAAATTTTAGGTTTAGATTATTGATGGACGGGATCTTATTTTTATATGATCATTAGATTAATTGGTGGTGGTTTGAGGTTTCCTAAATCGATGATGTGTCCGACTTTCTTAAGTTTGTCTATTGGATTATTTAGGTTGGTTAGTCATTTAGGGCTTGTTTTGATGTCAGAGCAACTTATCATCGCCATGAGGTGTCACCGGTGAGATTTTCATCAGTTGAAATGGAGAAGGGAGATGTTGGAGAGAACTATAATCATCAATTGAATTGCTAATCCCAGAAAAATTGAGATGATGAGAGGGAAATGATGGCAATGTAATTCTCTCTAACAGTTATCTATTTCTTCATTAACCTATAATCCTTTATCATTTTTGGCTGGATAATGGATTCCAGCATCCAAACTGCCTTAGTCTCATCTTAGGTTTCTCAATATGGAAGGTGGTTTTTTTTATTTTCCAATCTACACTAACCAACTTTTGATACACTATATATTTGTTGTGTTACTGGTCTATTTTTCACTTTGCTCTTATTTGTCTACATTATTTTTATTTTAATTAACAATATTATTACATTCATTATTTGTTATATTTAACAGTATATTGTAGTGAATGTTGAATTTTTTTTTCTTCTATGATTTATTTTGATATGTTACTTTATTCTTTTTTATTGCTTTCCTAATTTGGTTTTGAGATTTTAGAGTCTATGTTTCAATAGAATTTTTTTTATTAACCATAAAGTATTCAACCTTGATATTTTACTACTAAATAAATGAAATCAAATCTCCCTCTCCCATTACATCAACAACTTAAGTTTCCTTTTTCTAAAAAAAGAAAATGAAAATAGAGAGAAAATTGAGTTGACTTACTAAAATGAAGGTGTAAGAGAACGTGAAACAAGAAATAAGGAGAAACAAAGTTCTCTCAGTTACATAAACATGTAAAAGCTATTATTGGTGCAGAAAATTGTGGACACCAAAATTAGCAGGAGTTGAGGAAGACGAGGTTGCCGTCGGGACCTACAAAATAAGTCTAAACCGAAGGTGGGATGGCTCTAGCAGGATCCTCTGATGGTTATGTCAGTTCTCTATCTATAGAAATAGAATGCTCAAAAAATTTAAGCAGAGTTTTTAGCTTAGAAAAAAACATATCCAGAAGATCTCTTATATAGATGGAGCTCATAATAAATTGATGGTGACAGCCGTAACTGCCTAGTAGTGGGCCGTTCGAGATCACGTAGATTTGTTATGAAAGGTAGTGTCCGTTATTGCAACATGCCAGTCTATTGGAGATCAATGACTAGAGTTCGAATGGAACATCTATCAGTAGTGAAAGGCTTTGCATTACAATAGTTCTAGAGAAGTTTAGACTTCTCTAAGGTCATCTATAAGTAGATTGACTTGCACCAAGCTAGGGATTGAACTTGCAAAGACAACAAGATCCTTCTGGGTGATCGTAAAGAGTTCATCTGGAAGAAGCTCTTCTTGGCAACCGGAGGAGTTCAGCCGGAATGAGCCCTGTAGGTGACTATAAGGAGTCCGACCAGAAGGAGCTTGGTAGACGATTGCAAGAAGTTCAATTAGAATGAGCCCAATAGCCAACTGTAAGGTGTCTGATCGGAAGGAGCTTTATGGGCGACTACAAGAAGTTCGGTCAGAATGAGCACTATAGGCGACTGCAAGGAGTCCATCCGGAAGGAGCCTATGGGCGACTGCAAGGAGTTCGATCGAAAGAAGCCCTATAGGCGACTGCAAGGAGTCTGACCAGAAAGAGCCCTATGGATGACTGTAAGGAGTCCGATCGAAAAGAGCTCTTCTTGGCGACTAGAAGAGTTTGGTCGAAATGAGCCTTATAGGTGACTGCAAGGAGTCTGGCCAAAAGTTTTGAGATGGCTTGCAAGTGGCTAATCGAAAGATGAGGTCCTTTTGTTAACTTTGTCCTATGGCTCTTGTCGTGAGGTCCAGTCTGTAATGAAGAAATTTAGCCTACGAGGGATTTGGTTAGATGGAGATTCTCCCAGCTTCAAGGTCAGCCAGGCTAGGTTATGCAAAAATTGAATGTTTAACTAACTGCTTAGGCAATTTTTCTCGCTGTTCATGTTCATTAAAAAGGAAGCTCAATTGGAGCCAGCCACTAATAATGAAGAAACTTGACTGCTATCATGATTAGCCACCGAACTCATCTAGGCAAGGTCTATAGTATGTTATTGTTAGATATGTGTGCCCTAGAAGTCAGAATTGGCTAACACTTGTAATACACAATTAAGGGCAAAATTATAATTTTGACTATAAATAATAAAATAAATTATTTTCTATCACAGTGTGTATTTGAAAGTGTCTATAATACATCCCTTGAGTTAATGGTAATGATAGTTCATATTTTCAAGAGTTAAAAATTTAAGACATGAATTTTCATTATTGACTCATAAAATGTTTCCGACCATAGGATCATCATGAGGATGGTGATTGATCTAAAAGGTTGGTGTATGATCGCTTCTTTAGGATAGATGAGTCATGAGTCATGAGTCTATGGTGTAGAGACATCAGAGCGAGAGTACAAGTACTTGCTAGAGAACGAGGGCACTGAGCATGACCACCTCTTGTAGTCATGAGGAAGTCTACCTTCTCATCAATGACTGGCTCGAAGCTACAGTGGTGTGTTTGGTTCTTTGACCTGAGGTGCATTGGTAGTTCACCTTAAGGGTATTATAGTTTAACTACACCATAACTCGATCTCCTAGCCATTTGAAATCCTGAGGCGTATGTTCCCTATAGCATGTTCATTGTAGAAATTGGATCATGAATTGGACTAATCTGGTTCAATTGATTTGAATAAGATTCAATTAGGTTCAAGGAAATCATGCTAGCACACGATTGAGCCTAATGTTCTCCTTCAACAATCATTAAAAGTTATCTCGACTAAGCCAAATATGTTTGGGCTCACTCAAGAACCTTTACTTGGTCTGACTAGAGCTTGTCTAGATCAGGAAAGGGTTGTCTTAATTTATAAGAAAAATTTAAGACAACACCTGCCATTTTCCGTCATCTGCTAAATTTTATCTTTTGACTTTGGTCAAACATTGATCTTTGACACTTAGACATTTGCCCATGTGTCATGCACCTATAGGAGAGAAGATGGGGCTTTATCCCTCTGCTAAAAAGAAGAAAGAGAGGGGGTGCATGCCTAGGGAGGCGTGCACCTAAAGAGGATGATGCCTGGAGTCCCATATAGATGGAACTCCAAGTTGCTTCATACTCTCTACTTGGGTGGCACCAAAGATTCTTCTTTGACCAGTCTTGGTGCCACCTAAAGAGATTTGTGAGAGATTCTAATTTGATTGAATCAGATGAAGTCATCCTGCCAATTAAATTTAGATCTGATTGCACAAAGAGTCATGATTGGCCGAGATGATGTGGCAATGCATGGTGCAGCAGGATCTATATAAATCCTATCTACGCCTAGGATTTAGAGTTTTCTATCCTTTTCTCATGCCACATAGCCCCTTTCCCTCCTTCTCCATGCCACCCTCTGCTTCTCTCTCTCCTCTCCACACCCAAGAGGTTTTGGGCTCTAGTTTGGTGCGATCCAAGCAAGATAAAGGTGATAGAAAAGGAAGAAGGCAACACTGCTACAAGAGACAACAGTTGATCTTCAAAAGATATTTTGAAGATCTTCGAGATCAGATCCAAATTAAATTTTTAGAGCATAGATTGAGAAGAAAAAGATCTCTAGATTCTGTCCGAGAGGCCAGGTGCTTGCATGGCTACATCCAGAACCTCAGACAACCATCAGGATCATAATAGGATAATAGGATTACCCATAATAAGGTACAATTAAATTAGATTTAATTTAACTTATTTTATTTTTATTTTATTAGATTGATAAAATCAAATCTAAAGAATCTTAAATCTAATTTAGATCTAAGAAATTTTTTTTTGAAATATCCCTCTTGATCAAATCAAGATCTGAACGAACCTAACTCAGAAAATAGGGTTTCTCCTTCAACTGGTATCAGAGCCAGGTTCCATAATTATTTAGATATGATTTTAATATAATTTTAATCTAATAATTAGATGATTTTAGATATCACATTAGATGTGATTAGATCTAAAATTAAAAATTAAAAAAATTAAATAATCTAGATCTAAGATGTATGAGATGCAAGACTAGACTAGGAATAGAATTATTCTATGTGTAATCTAGGATGATCATAATTTTAATTTAATTAATTATAATTTTAGATCTATTTATTTATTATTTTTTGAAATTATAAATATTATAATTAGATCTAAAAGTTAAAAAATAAATTTATTTAATTTTATTCATATGAGATATGATAGATGCATGTTTAGATTAGTTATAGAATAGTTCTACAAAGCTGTCTTGAATAAATTAAATTTGATATGATAAAATTTAAATTTTATTTTTTAAATATTTATGAGATAATTTAAATTTGAAAACATGCATAATATGATACATGAGATGTTTGCAAAATATATTTTTAAGTTAGATCAATTTTATATATGTGATATACATGTAGATCTAACCAATTTTGTAGATTTATCATGTTTCTGATTAAGGCATTCTCCTTAGCCATCCGATCATAAGAATGAAGTAGGATTTAAAGGCCCTCTCCTCCCATTTTATGGGATGTTCTTATGATGTGTAGGGGTGCTGCGCGTTCGTCCTTAATCAGAAATAAAAAAAAACTTATTTTCTATAAAATCCTAGATCTTGAAATCCTAGGATTTTATTTACATATTTTGTTTATGACCCTATACTTAATTAAGAATTAAGATTATAAAATATATTAAATCTAAAATTAAAAAATATTTAGATCTAACATATATTCATAAAATTGGGATCGGGCTTGGATAGCTCAATTGGGTCTAGCGGTTGATCAAACCGAATCAAGAGTTAGATGGGATCAAGACTACTTAAATTGACTAGCCTAATAGGATTAAGTCTGGGTCAAGATTGAGTCGCATGAGTGATCGATTAAGTTAAGACCTAATTAGGCTCAGTGGTTAGAGCTTAGATTGTAGGCTAATCCGATTGGTTCTAGCTCAATAATTTGATGTCTAAGGTAAGTTTGGTAGATACGACCGACTGATTTTTAATTGAGAACTACTTAACTTGAATGCATTCTTATTGAGTTAATGGTATATCTCTTCCATCGATCTCACTTACCTGATCATATTTGTCGACTCAGTCTTTATCTGAGGTGACTAATAATCCGAGCTAACCCATACCACTATGTTAGTCATAATGGTTATGGCTATGTCAAGTCAAGTTTAAAGAGACCTAAATCAAATCTCCCTAAGAAAAGATTAAGTCTAAGGTCTTTCACCATTGTAGATGTGCAGGCCCTTCTCGAGATTGATTATTCTCGACTGGTCATAGTGATTTAGTTGCACCAAAAAGATGCAATCATGTCTATTAGGCATTGGATGTTACAGGCTGGAGGATGGATTAGGCTCAATATTTTGGATACGATGAGAGATCCAATTAAGAATCCAATCTATACAAATGGTGGGTCTGACTTAACTGAGAAGTGGATCAATATTTCGGGCACGATGAGATTCATGAATTAGAGACCAAGCTTGGGTGCACCATGATTAGAGAATCATTGAACAAGAGTTGTTCATCATTGGCTACCATCATCAATAACTATTAGGTGAGGTGATGAGTCAATTAGTGAGACTGCACCACCCACTAGAAATTATTAATCACGGAGATTTTTATATCTCTATAGAAGAAGTATAGAGATTCAAGAAAATAATGAGAGCTAATTTATTTAAAAATCAAAATTTTAAATAAATTGATCAAGTCTTAATTATAAAATCTAACTAGAAACTTTGACTCTCTATATGAAAATATCTACATTCAACCCACTAGCCCGTATCCTGGACCTATAGACTGACCGGATCCAATTACAAGGATTGGCTCCAAAACTTCAAAATTATTTTGGAGTCTGAGAAGTTAACTCATGTATTAGACGAGGATCTCCCGATCTTACCAATCCGTACGTCTGCTGAATAGAGAGCATCTTTTGATAAATGGATGGATGAAGATAACAAGGTCAGATACTACATGTTGGACTTGATGTCTGATGAGCTTCAATGCCAACATGAAGATATCAAGACTGCCCATCAAATGTTAGCTTACCTACAAGAGTTGTTTGATGAACAAAGTCGCGCAGCCAAATATCATATCACTAAACGACTGTTTAAGACCAAAATGCGTGATGGACAGTCAGTCCAAGATCATTGTCTGATGATGATCAAGAATTTAGAAGAGCTTGAGAAGCTTGAAGTGAAGTTAGATCAGGATCTACAGAATGACATAATTCTGTAATTCTTGACTGATGCGTATGGGCAGTTCATCATGAACTACCATATGCTTAAACTTTAGAGTACTCTAGTCGAGCTTATGAACATGCTGATTACTGCTGAACTTTCTATGAAAGGTTCTAAAGGCTCAGTACTTGCTATGGAATGAACTTTTTTCAAGAGAAAATCTTTTGAAATGAAGAAAAAGTCTGTGAAAAGGCAAAAGGTTGAAGGTGGAAAGAAAAAGAAGGGAGAGCTGAAAAAGAAGGCCACTGATAAAGAAAAGTATTTTCATTATAATACTGACGGCCACTGAAAGCGGAACTGCTCTATATACTTGGCCACCCTGAAAAATAAGAAGGAGATAGGTCCTTCTGGAGGTATGCTCATTATTGAATCTAACCTTATGATTTTTTCTGCATCCAATTAGGTGCTTGACTCTGATTTTAGTACTCATTTGTGCACTTCTATGCTGGATCTTGAGGATAGCAGGAGGTTGAGGGATGGTGAGATGATTCTATGTATCAAAAATGGAGTAAGAGTTGCTACTATGACCGTGGGAACCTACCCTCTTCGACTATCATCTGGCTTAGATTTAGTACTTTGGGATTGTTATTATCTGTCTACTGCAAGTAAGAATTTGATTTTTATTTCATGTTTAGCATAAGAAGGCTATGTAATTAGTTTTCTTAAGGACCATTGTAATATTCTTTATGAAAGAAATAAAATTGCAAGTGGTTTCCTCATTAACGGTCTCTACCAGTTACATATTGATGTATCTATTTTTAATATCGAGCAAAATGTGAATGCTGTAAAACGATCCAGGGATAGTTCGAATGATAGGTATCTATGGCACCTGAGGCTAGGTCATATAGCAGAAGATATGATTAACAAATTAGAGAAAATTAGGCTATTGAGTCCGTTGACTTTCAAGTTATATCCAATTTGTGAATCATGTCTTCATGGCAAAATAACTAAGCTTCCTTTTATGGGACATGGGGAAAGGGTATGGATCTACTTGCCCTAGTACATATTGATGTGTGTGGTCCATTTAATGTGCCAGCTAGAGGCAACTTTATCTACTTCATAATCTTTACTGATGATTTATCTCGGTATGGGTACGTGTATCTTATGAGACACAAGTTTGAAGCTTTTAAAAAGTTCAAGAAATTCAGACATAAAGTAGAAAAGCAAATTGAAAAACCCAATAAGGTTCTTCGATCAGATTGAGGAGGTGAATACCTTAGTCAGAAATTCCTGAATTATGTCAAGCAAAATGGCATAATCTCTTAATAAACTCTACCTGGAACACCTCAACTCAACGCAATTTCAGAATGGAGAAATCAGATCCTATTAGATATGGTCCGATCCATGATGAGCTTCATAGATCTTTTTGATTTTCTTTGAGGACATAGTCTGTTAACTATAATATATTTACTGAATAGGGTTCTCTCTAAAACTATTCCTACCATACCGTATGAGATATGGCATGGTAAGAAACCAAGTTTGAGTCATCTTAGAATTTAGGATTGTCTGGCTCATGTCAAAAGACAACAAGTGGACAAGTTAGACTTTAGATCCTTTAGAGCTTGATTTATAGGATATCCTAAAGAGTCATTAGGATATTATTTCTATATTCCAGAAGACTACAATGTGATTATGAGTCGGCATGCCATCTTTCTTGAAAAATAGTTTATTCAAGATAGCGACATTGGAAAGCAGATCAAACTTGAGGAGAAAGTCTCACAAGAGCAACGAGCTAAGGACCCTGTGGAACCAAATTAGGTTGAGCCAATACAATCACTACCTCCTCCACCTCATAGATCGAAAAGAATTTTCCATCCCCCTGAGAGGTACTTAGGTACTATCTCAAAGGAAGTAGAGAAAATGTTCCTCATAGGTAATGGGTTCTTATAGGTAATGGGGTTCATGGTGATGATCCCAAAACCTATGACGAGGTGATATCAGATATCAACTTCAAGAAATGGTTAGAGGCAATGAAGTTAGAAATTGACTCGATGCACTCAAACCAAGTCTGGACCTTGGTAGATCCGCTAGAAGGTATAGTACCTATTGGGTGTAAATGGTTCTATAAGAGAAAGATTGGTGCAGATGAAAATGTGGAGACATTCAAAGCTAGATTAGTGAAAAAAGATTATAGTCAGTGAGAAGACATTGACTATCAGGATACCTTTTCACCAGTAGCTATGCTAAAATCTATCCACACATTGCTTGCTGTTGCAGCTTATTTCAATTATGAAATATGGCAAATGGACGTGAAAATGGCATTCTTAAATGGATACCATAAGAAAGATATCTATATGGAACAGTCGCTAGATTTCACATCCAATGATGCTGATCACAAAGTATGCAAGCTGCAAAGGTCCATATATGGACTTAAGTATCTCAGAGCTAAATACTTGATTTAATGATGTGATCAAATTATTTGGTTTCATAAAAAATGAGGAGGAACCGTGTATTTTTAAAAAGGTAAGTAGGAGCGTTGTTGTCTTCCTCATACTATACGTGGATGATATCCTCCTTATTGATAATGATATTTTCATGTTGACCATAGTTAAAATGTGGTTATCTAAAGAATTCTCCATGAAAGACCTAGGAGAAGCATCCTTCATTCTAGGAATTGAGGTCTATAGAGATAGACCGAATAAGATGCTAGATCTTTCACAGAAGATGTATATAGAGGAAGTGCTAAAGAGGTTTAGCATGGAAAACTCTAAGAGAAGATTGATTTCTTTCAGACATGGCATTCATCTCTCTAAGAAAATGTGTCCCAATACACTAGAGGAGATTGAATGCATGAGCAAGATCCCTTATGCTTTAGCAATAGGGAGCCTCATGTATGCCATGTTATGTACACGACCTGATATAGCCCATGCTGTGAGTGTCACAAGTAGATATTAGTCAAATTTAGATGAAGAACACTAGACTTCTGTGAAATGAATCCTTAAGTACTTGAGAAGAACTAAGGATATGTTGTTGGTTTTTGGTAATGGAGAACTTCAAGTCCAGGGGTATACAGACTCGAATTTTATGTTCGATGTTGATGATCGAAAGTCGACATCTGGGAGTCTATTTGTGTATAATGGTGGTGCTGTTAGTTGAAAGAGTTCCAAGCAGACAGCGATAGCAGATTCCACCATGGAAGCAAAATACATCGCTGCATCAGAAGTTGCGAAGGAGACATTCTGATACAAAAAATTCACCATAGAGATTGGAGTGATGCTATCAGATGCCATTCCTCTGTACTATGATAATAATGATGCCATAGCTCTTGCTAAGGAGCTGAGGTCTCACCAGAAATCCAAACACATCGAGCGGCGATACCACCTCATCCGTGATTACCTCGAGAAAGGGTATGTCGAGGTCAAGAGAGTCAACTCCGTAGATAATGCGGTAGACCCACTCACAAAGCCGTTGGGCCAGCAGAAGATCGAAACCCATCTTGAGAAGATGAGACTTAGATTTGTAGCCAATTGGCTTTAGGTCAAGTGGAAGATTGTTCGATATGTATGCCCTAGAAGCCAGAATTGGCTAAAACTTGTAATACACATCTAAGAGCAAAATTATAATTTTGACTATAAATAATAAAATGGGTTATTTTCTATCATAGTGTGTATTTGAAAGTGTCTGTGATATATCCCTTGAGTTATGGTAATGATAGTTCATATTTTCAAGAGTTGAAAATTTAAGACATGAATTTTCATTATTGACTCATAAAATGCTTCCAACCGTACGATCATCATGAGGATGGTGATTGATCCAGAAGATTGGTGTACGATTGCTTCTTTAGGATAAATGAGTCTTGAGTCTATGATGTAGAAACACCGAAGCAAGAGTACAGGTACTCGTTAGAGAATGAAGGCACTGAGTGTGACCACCTCAAGCAGTCATGAGGAAGTCTACCTTCTCATCAATGACTGGCTCGAAGATACAGTGGTGTGTCTGCTTCTTTGTCCTAAGGTGCATTGGCAATTCATCTTGAGGGTGTTATAGTTTGACTACACCATAACTCGATCTTCTAGCCATTCGAAATCCTGAGGTGTATGTTGGCTATAGCATGTTCATTATAGGAATTGGGTTGTAGCAATAGGGGATCTATCTACCTCGGTAAATGAGGAGCAGCCCTATGATGATCATAAGAATCAAGTCCATAAGCCCATAGCCATGGCAAAGTGAAATAATAGAAAGAGTTTCTATTAGGATTTTTACATTAGACTTGAATCGAATGATTAATTCATATGACGAAAATTATGGTTTGACGAGATCACCTTAACCCTAATCTGATCGAGGCTCAAGATAGGGGAACTTAATTACATAAGTAACTGCACTGAGAGGTTCATTTTCAGCTCTGATGGGTTGCCACCATATGCTGCTAGGTGTCACTGGTGGATTTTGGGAGCAATTAGAATGATCTAGATGATCGATCATACTAGTTGTTTGAATCAAAAAAGTTCTAATCCATCGGAAGATGTTTTGATGATGTCAATGATAGAGATCATAATATATCCTATTATCATATAGAATTGAACCTAACTAGATCATACAAATAAGAGTTTAGATCTGGATATCATCAATTGGACTAACTTAGTTCAATTGATTTGAATAAGATTCAATTAGGTTCAAGAAAATCGTGCTAGCATACGACTGAGCCTAATGTTCTCCTTCAACAATCATAAAAATTATCTCGACTGAGCCAAATGTGTTTGGACTCACTTAGGAATCTTTACTTAGTTTGACTAGAGCTTGTCCAGGTCAGAAAGGGGTTGTCTTAATTTATAAGATAAATTTGAGACAACACCTGCCATTTTTCATCACCTGCTAAATCTTATCTTTCGACTTTTGTCAAATATTGACCCTTGACACTTAGACATCTACCCACGTGTCATGCACCCATAGGAGAGAAAATGGGGCTTTATCCTCCTACTATAAAGAAGAAAGGGAGGGGGCACATGCCTAGGGAGGTGTGCGCCCAAAGAGGATGATGCCTGGAGTCCCATATAGATTGGACTCTAGGTTGCTTCATGCTCTCTACTTGGGTGACGCCAAAGACTCTTCTTTGACCAGTCTTGGTACCACCTAAGGAGGTTTGTGAGGGACTCTAATCTTATTGGATCAGATGATGTCAACGCACTAATCAAATTTAGATATGATTGCATAAAAAGTCGTGATTGGTCGGGATGATGTGGCACTACATGGTGCAGCAGGATCTTTATAAACGCTATTTGCTGCCTAAGATTTACAGTTTTCTACCCTTTGCCCATGTCACATATCCCCTCTCCCTTCTTCTCCTTGCCACCCTCTACTTCTCTCTCTCCTCTCCATGCCTAAGAGATTTTGGACTCCAGTTTGGTGCGATCCAAGTAGGAGAAAGGTGACAGGAAAGGAAGAAGGCAGCACTACTGCAAGAGACAATAGTTGATCTTCAAAAGATGTTTCGAAGACCTTCAAGATCAGATCCAGATTTGATTTTTGGAACATAGATTGAGAAGAAAAAGATCTCTAGATCCTGTCCAAGTGGATATCGATAGAGGTCAGGCACTTGCATGGCTACATCCAAAACCTCAAGCAAACATCAGGATCATCACAGGATAATAGGATTACCCATAATAAGGTAGAATTAAATTAGATTTAATTTAATTTAATTTATTTTTATTTTATCAGATGGATAAAGTCAGATCTGATTTGGATTTAAGAGAAAAATTTTTGAAATATCCCTCTTGATCAAATCAAGATCTGAACAAATCTGATCCAAAAAATAGGATTTTTTCTTTAGTTATGGGCTTCGGAGTTTACTCATGCAGCCTAGAAGATTGATTGGTGGGTTAAAGATTGACCATCACGGGACTGCCTTGGGACCATATGCTAGGCTGAACTTCGGCAGGAGCGGGTTTAACCCTAACAATAGTCCCCCCACTCTTGAGTTCAAAGTTCTAAGGAAGAGAGTAAAGAGAAGGCAACTACAGAAGTTCTTTTTTGATTTCCGTGCTTGTTGGATGGAAAATTTTGGCTTTCTTCATGCCGGTGCCGAAATCTTTTCAACATGAGGTGATTTGAAAAGATAGATTTTTGAAACTCCCACTAAAACTCTGCTCAAGACATGGTGCAATTAAGGTTTCGTCCGTTGTCCACCCTCTGGCATGATGAATGGGACCCACGTCAAGCAGAGATTGGCTGGAGGAGACCTGCAATCATAACTGCCTTGGGTACTTTGGGGTATTTAAGCTCATCTTCTTTCTTCAGGATCTCATTTCATCCGAGTTTCTCCCCTCTTTCTTTCAGTTTTCATCTTCTTCCTGCTTTAAAGTTCTGGCATCTTCTACCATTTTCTCTGGTCCCAAGTGTCTTCTTGTTCGATTTTCATTGCGCCCGTCGCCTCTTCGTTCCCCTCAATCTAATTAGGTTAGTTCCTAAATCCCTCTTTTGATTATTTCTATATCTTTTACACCTTGTCCTTTCGGTTTCTTCAAAGAAGTCTTGAATCTTATTTTTCTTAAATTTTGGTGGAATTTTCAAAGCTCAATTTGATCCAAATGTCTTTGGAAACTTCTCGGTCCACCAGTTCTAGGAGTCCATCTGGTCCTACCTTCAAAAATTTGAATCCCAGTGAGAAGGTTGAACTTAGATGCTCTTTCTTTAATTAGGATCCAATACGGGGTTTCTCTCGAATATGAACTCAAACTCCCTAGACCAAGTGATCGAGCTTGTTCCCCTCCTCCAAGCCATTTTTGTCTATACTTAGATGCCTTTCATGCCAGACTAAGACTTTCTCTCCCACCTTTTTTGATAGTCCTTTTTTGTTTCTTAAATATCTTACTCACTTCTATAGTTCCGAACTCTTTTAGGTTTATAATCGAGTCATCTTTCTTTGCCTTTCTACCGAAGTTTGTCCAACCATTTTTTTGTTTCGAAATTACTAGACTTTCAAGCACCATCCTTTTACGAAAGACTGGTGGTACTCCTCACCCTAGTTTGGTAAGAAAGGGTTGTTGAAAGGTGCCCTTTCCTCTATCCATAACTGGAAGGAGAAGTTCTTCTTTGTATCTTGTCCAACTCTTGTGTTAGGACTTCCTCCTTGGGGTCTTCTTAGAGAGTTAGTTCACTGAGCTCCTAGCTTAGATAGGGATGACCTTAACTCCACCAATATGCTCATGAATTACCAGGCTCCTCTCCTATCCAAATTTTTGAAAGATCAGACTCTATTCAATATGGGTTTGAGTTCCCTCGATGCTGCTGGTATATTTTCATATTTTGCAAACTTTCATGAGATTTCATCTGTATATGTTTTTAATTGTGATCTCTTCTTTGTTGCAGAGATGGATGCCCAAGTAGTTAAGATGCTTGCCAAGAGGCTTTAGGCCCATAAGAGGAAAGAAAAAGCATCCGGTGAGAGTTTGAAGAGGACAAAGATCGGCGTTCCAAGCTTCACCGCTCCCACCAGTGCTACCACTGCCTCCCACCACCAATTGTCCCACCACCAATTAGGAGTCACTATAAGCTTGGACCGATCTACTTTTAGTTCTTTGGCTATTCTCAACCCCACGATCAGAGCTTCATGATAAGTGGGAAAGATATACTAATAAAAGTATTAAATTATAAAATAAATTAATCTATTTTTTTAAAAAAATTAATACTTTTGTTAATCTTATGTAGGAAAAAAGTCCATCAATATGAAGATCTTATTTTTTTGGTTTAGATGAAATAAATTTCAAGCAAAACGGACTTCAAACGAACCCAAAATTGAATTTCAAAAAAAAAAAGTCGGTCCGATTCAAACTAGTTTAGAAAAATCGGCTCAGCAGATCGCCCGATCCGACTGCACCCAGCAAACCGACTCGCTGACGTCAGCATTTTTCACGACGCATAGTGGATCATTTGGAGGGCATTTCGGGGATCTCACATGGAGAAGCACGCTCTAATTGGCTGAAGAATGCGGCAGTCCACACAACACCGGGCTCGCATATGGTCAATAGAGGGCAATTTAGAAATTTTGTTTGATCCAACGGGCGCCTTTCACTGGGATTTGATCGGACGACTGAAACACATGCGCTAACGAACGGCAGATGCAGCTCCCGATCAAGATCCAACGACTGAGATTCATCCCGACTTTAAAACTAAGAATCAGAGGCTTCTCTATGCATGATCTGATGGCCCAAATTTGATCTTCAAGATTGATCCGATGGTCTAAATGAATTTTGATTTGATTTGGGATTTTAAGATGATTTTTTAGTGATTTTTGGATCGTTTGATCGACATCCAATGGTTAGAATTGATCCAAGACTCGTTTTGAGTTATTTTGAGAGTTTTAAACCTGATTTCAATAGGATTTTGGTGGGGGAGATCACCTAGAGTATTTAAAAGGGCTACCTACTATTGTCGAGAAGAAAAAAAGAGACAGAAAGGGAAAAAAAAAAAGAAAAAAGTAGAGAAAGAGAAGAGAGAGGCAGAAAGAGAAGAGGGATTTTTGAGAGAAAGAAAAGAAAGAACTTTTAATTTTTATATTCTTTTCTTCTTCCGACAATCAAGACATCGATCAAGAAGCTTCTTTTCTTCTTCACCAAGTTTTCCACACCAAGAGCAATGGATAATCAATTTCAGCAATCAAACAGTCTAATTTTTTTATATTTTTTATTTTATTTACTATTTTTGAACTTATTATCATGAACTAAATTTTTATTTACTAAGGTTAAGGTGTAGCCACTCTTTTGATGTAATATTCAGTATAATTTATTTTTAATTTTAAATTTTATTCATGAGGAGTATATAAATCTGATCTTAATGCTTTTTGATTACTGGCCATCTTCTAATTGACCTGATGAACATAGATGTTATGGACCAAGTACATCTATGTTATTATTTCTTAATTATATACCTTGTATTATAAATCAAATTAGAATTCATATGCATGCAGGAATTTTAGTGTGCTTTGGATGCAGCATATTTTAATTAGAGGGTTTCACAAAACTTAATGCATTAATATTTATTTAAATTATATCTATACCAAAGGGTAATTAATAAATATTGATAGTTTTACTATGTCTGGACCAAAGGGTAGTGAATAAATTAGGAGACTCCACCGTCACATGAAATAAAATTAATCTAATAACCTGAATATTGTATTAACCGAGTTGGTGAATCCGATTGTCTTAGTAATACATTGCTCTTAAGTTTAAAATCCTAATAATTATACTCTCTCTATTTTCTTAAAATTTTTAATTATTTTTTTATTTTGTTCTTTAATTTCTTATTCTCATAAATCGGTCTTCTAAATAAAGTATAGAAAAGAGCTTTTCAGTACTTATTTTTTAATCCTCTAGGGACGATACTCTACTCATTTACTTTATTACTTGATCGACTAGTGCACTTGTCATAGCTATAGATTAGCATGCATCATATTTTTCGCACCGTTGTTGGGGATTGTATCTAAAATAATATTGAAATTTTGATCCTAGCTTTACTTTAGAATTTTATTTTTAATTTTTAAAAAAAATTTGTTTAGTGCATGACACGTACTGGACATCGTAACTTACTATCTTTAGATTCAAAAATTGAAAGGACCATTAGAACACTACAACAAGAAAGAAACATGGCAGTTGAAGATCCTAATGACATCAATCTAGGATTGGATATGGCGATCGAAGGATATCATGAAGCTATTCGATCAGTACATCATCCATTAAATGATTACATCACACTATCTATAGCTGATGCAGTTTCGAGCATCAGAAGATCGCCTATATGAGCAAACAACTTTGAAACAAAATCGACGATGATCTAGATGATTCAATCAACTGTCCAATTCAGTGGACATGTGCATGATGATCCGAATACCCATATTTCTAACTTTCTTGAACTTTGTGATACTTCTAAAATTAATGGGGTGTCGGATGATGCTATTAGATTAAGATTATTTTCTTTCTCTTTATGGGACAAAGCTAAAAGTTGGCTTCATTCTCTTCTTGCAGGTTCTATCATAACTTGGGATATCCTAGCCCAAAAAATCTTACCCAAGTACTTTCCACCTTCCAAGACTACCAAGATGCATAATGATATCACTTCTTTTATGCAGATGGACATGGCGACACTATATGAGGCTTAGGAGCATTTCAAGAAACTGCTAAAGAGATGTCCATATCATCAACTATCCGTATGACTTTAGGTACAAACTTTCTATAATGGTTTATCTCCTACTAATCGTTCTATGATTGATACAGTAGTAGGAGGAACCATTAATCAAAAAATGGAGGAAGAAGCCTTCGATCTGATTGATGAGATGGCATCAAATAGCTATCAGTGGCAGATAGAATGCATGATGCCAAAAAGACTAGCAGCTATGCAGGAAGTAGATTGCATGCCAATCTTACTAGCAAAAATTACAGCCCTTAAAGCTGAAGTCAACAACTTGAAGGGAGCAGCTATGCATGTTCAAAGCATCACCTATGACCTGTGTGGAGGAGGACACGATACGAGCAATTGTCAGACAGGTAATCCTTTTCCTAAAGCAACTGATACAGCTAATTATGTTGGTAATTTTTTTAGGCCGTAACAAAACAATCCCTACTCCAACACATACAATCAAGGGTGGAGGCAGCACCCAAATTTCTCATGGAGTAATCAAAATGCAGCATAACAACACCCCTGGGATTCCATGTACCTGAAAAGAAGTCCAACATGAAAGAGCTGATGGTCAAATTTATGCAAAACTAAGAAGCAACTATAAAAAATTTAGAAGCCAAACTTAGACAGGACCAAGCAGCAGCAATTCGAAACTTGGAGATGCAAATAGGTTAAATGGCTAAGATAATCTCTGAGAGACCTCAGGGATCCTTGCCCAGCAATATGGAGACCAATCCAAGGGAGCAAGTCAATGCTATCACCCTAAGAAGTGGTACAAAGCTAAGAAACCACATCAGAAGAAAGAGACTGAAGAGCCAACTACAAATAAGGAACCATCAACTAAAATTCGTTAGTCATCAGAATAACCAGCAGATGGATGGTCTCCAAGTATACAGTTCGTCGATCTAAATGTGAAGCCCTAAGTGCCACCACTACCATTTCTAGAGAGACAAATACAACATCCAGATAAGAAATTTTCTAACTTTTTCAAAATATTAAAGAATTTACATATTAATATTTCTTTTGTAGATGCTATCACTTAAATGCCCAGGTATGCCAAGTTTCTCAAAGAAATCCTAACAAATAAGAAAAAGCTGAAGGAGCATGAGAGAATAAATTTGAATGAAGAATGCTCAGCAATACTTCAAAATAAATTACCATAGAAGCTAAAAGATCCAGAAAGTTTTACTATCCCTTGCATTATTGGTGATTGTAGTTTTCATAAAGTTTTATGTGATTTAGGAGCAAGTATTAATCTCATATCTTTTTCTATTTTCAAAAAGCTAGGTCTAGGAGAACCAAAGCCTACCACTATTACTCTTCAATTAGCCAATAGATCTATCAAATATCCAAGAGGTATAGTGGAGGATGTCTTGGTAAAGGTAAACAAGTTTATTTTTTCTGTTGATTTTATTGTTCTTGATATAGAAAAGGATTATGATGTACGTCTTATTTTAGGGAGACCCTTTTCAGCTACTGGAAGAGCTTTAATAGATGTTCAACAAGGAAAATTAATTCTTAGAATCCAAGATGAACAAGTTACTTTTAATGTTTTCAAAGATATTAAATATTCTGATGATAATCAAACCTATTTTCTAATTGATATTATTGATAATTCAGGATATGAGAATTCTGTAGAAAAAAGGTTTGAGACTATAAAAGCTAGCAATGTCTAATTGAAAAAGGACTCGACCAAACATGAAAGTATACTAATTGAAGTGGCACTAGATTGATTCAACTCAGAACACAAAGAATGTCAATCTGAAGACTATAAATCAAAACTACTAGATAGGTTGTTTCTTTTCTTTTTAGTTTTAATCATTTTTCTTTTTTTTTATTTTTAAATAATTTATTATTGCTCTTTTACTGCTTTAGTGTGTATTTTTAATTTTGCAGAAAAAAATCAATGAGAGCTCAAGCAAAATTTCAAAGCTTTAAAAAATCAGACTGAACCAAATCAGGTGTATTCCTTCCTGTCCTTTATTGCACCCTTTATTTTTCTTTCTCCTTTAAGACAATGTAGAATAAGTTAGGGGGTAAAAAAAAAAAAAATTTAACCATGTGTCAAGAAGAAAATTTTGAGCAAGATAGACTAGACAAGTGATAAAAGATAGAATTATTTGCTAATGAATGTAACGAGTTAAAGAAGTAGATTAGTTGGTCGACTTTTAGCAGCCTACTTAGGTCATTAAAAGACTATTAGCACTTCTAATTGCACATGCACACTAACAAGGCAAAGTAGGTATTGATTATAAGGCCAACTGAGGATTCAATTATCACTGAAAATTGGTAATTAATATACATTCTAATCAAAGAAACTTGAATTTAAGGAAAGAGCTACCTACCTAAAAATAAAGTGCAAAAGATAGAGTATATGTGGATTGCCCAAAGCCTAGTAACTGGGTCTCTACACCTAGGTCAAGTATGAAAATTCATGTAAAATGATGGAGGAAAGGCCAGGATGCTCAGCACAAAAAAAAAAAAAGGCAGTGTGAAAGCTATCTTAATTCATGAGTATAAAATTGAGAATGTATAGAAAATTGATCAAAATAGGTGATAAGAGAGGATACTTTTGTCCATTAATTTAACACTGAAATGCTAAAGTTAGTCATCATGAATACAAGTGCTATAGATCTTTGATGTACTCTAAAAAAGTTTTGAATTTTATTGACTCAAAAATTTGCTTCTAAAGCTCAATGCTTAGTTAGCAGTATTCTTTAAACTTTTTGACCTTTAGTCCTAGATTTATCTTTTTGATGGATAATATTATTGAAACATGGTATTAAATAAAATATTGCTAAGGGACTAGCAATGACTAAGTTAGAGGGTGTGATAAGTGGTAAAAATATACTAATAAAAGTATTAAATTATAAAATAAATTAATTTATTTTTTTAAAAATTGATACTTTTGTTAATCTTATGTAGGAAAGAAGGTCACCAATTTGAAGATCTCATTTTTTTAATTTAGATGAAATAAATTTCAAGCAAAACGGACTTCAAATGAGCCCAAAATTGAATTTCAAAAAAAAAAAGCCGGTCTGGTTCAAACCGGTTCAGAAAAACTGGCTCAGTAAACCACCCGATCTAACCGCACCCAACAAACTGATCTACTAATGCAACGCTGATGCCAAACTGATGTCAGCATTTTTCACGATGCACGGTGGACCGTTTGGAGGGCATTTTAAGAATTTCACATGGAGAAGGTGCTCCGATTGGCTGAAGAATGCGGTGGTCCACGCAACATCGGGCTCGCGCATGGTCTACAGAGGATAATTTGGGAATTCTGTCTAATCTGATGGGCACCTTTCACTGGGATTTGATCGGATGATCGAAATGCATGCTCTAACGAACGATAAATGTAGCTCCCGATTGAGATCCAACGGCTGAGATTCATCTCGACTTTAAAACTAAGAATCAGAGGATTCTCTATGCATGATCTGATGGCCCAGATTTGATCTTCATGGCTGATCAGATGGTCCAAATGAATTTTGACTTGATTTGGAATTTTAAGATGATTTTTAAGTGATTTTTTGGATCATTTGATCGACATCCAACGGTTAGAATTGATCCAGGACTCTTTTTGAGTTATTTTAAGAGTTTTAAATCTAATTTCAATAGAATTTCAATGAGGGAGATCACCCAAATTATTTAAAAGGGCTACTTGCTGTTGCCGAGAAGAAAAAAAAAGAGATAGAAAGAAAAAAAAGAAAAAAAGAAAAAAAAGAGAAAGAGAAGAGAGAGGCAGAAAGAGAAGAGAGATTTTTGAGAGAAAGAAAAGAAAGGACTTTTAATTTTTATATTCTTTTCTTCTTTCGACAATCAAGATATTGATCAAGGAGCTTCCCTTCTTCTTCACCAAGTTTTCCACACCAAGAGCGATGGACAATCAATTTCAGTAATCAAATAGTTTAATTTCTTTATGCTTTTTATTTTATTTACTATTTTTGAACTTGTTATCATGAACTAAATTTTCTTTTACTAAGGCTAAGGTGTAGCCACTCTTTTGATGCAATATTTAGTGTGATTTATTTTTAATTTTTAATTTTATTCATTAGGAGTATATAAATCTGATCTTAATGCTTTTAGATTACTGGCCATCTTCTAATTGACCTGATGAACATAGATGTTACGGACCAAGTACATCTATGTTATTGCTTCTTGATTATATACCTTATATTATGAATCAAATTAGAATTCATATGCATGTAGGAATTTTAGTGCGCTTTGGATGCAGCATATTTTAATTAGAGGGTTTCACAGAACTTAATGCATTAATATTTATTTAAATTATATTTGTACCAAAGAATAATTAATAAATATTGATAGTTTTACTATGCCTGGACCAAAAGGCAGTGAGTAAATTAGGAGACTCCACCATCACATGAAATAAAATTAATCTAATAACCAGAATATTGTATTGACCGAGTTGGTGAACCCGATTGCCTTAGTAATACATTGCTCTTAAGTTTAAAACACTAATAATTACACTCTCTCTATTTCCTTAATTTTTTTAATTATTTTTTTATTTTATTCTTTAATTTCTTATTCTCATAGATCGATTTTCTAAATAAAGCATAGGAAAGAGCTTTTCAGTACTTATTTTTCAATCCTCTAGGGACGATACTCTACTCATTTACTTTATTACTTGATCGACTGGTGCACTTGCTATAGCTATAGATTAGCATACATCACTTTATATTCTATCCCATTATTTATTATAGAAAATTTAAAATGCAGTGCATATTCGGTAATAACTCCCTTCAGATTAACCAAGATCAGCCCAGCGCCTGTGCCTAAAGTATTGGATGAGCCATCTACATACAGCATCCAGAAGCCTTCAAGGAGATTTGCTCTTTCTTCAGGGGAGCTTAGCTGCAACCATGAAATAGTGATTTCATTCTGCTTAAGTTTTGTCTCATCCAGAATAGTACATTCCACTATAAAATCTATCAATATTTGAGCCTTAATTGATGGCCAAGGCTGGAAGTTGATGTCTATTGACTTTAGGTATGATTTTGATGAATAACAAAATATTTGAATCTATTTTGGGTACTAATATTTTGATTGAAGTATTTAAGACAAAGTTCAAGAAGATAGGAATCCATCTCAATGAAGCTCCATATTTTCGATCGAAAGAATCAAGAAAAATGAGCAAAAGAGATCAAGCCAAATATATTTCAAAGAGTATTGGATCAAGAATGAACAAAAAAAAGTTTAGAGTTGAATTTAACAAAGTTTCAGCAATTGGCATAGTCAGAAGTCAACCAGAGGTCAACTTACGGAGGAGTTGACTCATGAAAAGTGGGACCCGACTCTTGATTCAGTAAAGATGCTAGTTCAGGAACAGAATGTTATATACTTCACCCTGCAACTGGAGTCGACTCATAAAATTTGAAAGTCGACTCTGACACGTAGAATTGGCACATGACAGAAATACAGAAGATCAGACTTTTTATCCTATAATTGGAGTCGACTCAAGGATCTAGGAAGTCGACTCTCAAGTTTCTGACAGTCCTAATGACTAGTTTTCAGAGCTGCCCAGATTCCATTTTTCATCCTCTAAACGGACTTTTCTGATATTCTGATGGCTATAAACCCATTTTTGGATTTTTCAGCTAGGATTAAATGGCTTCTAAAGTCGGATTAAAGCTGGAAAACTCAATATATAAAAGCAAGGAAGTGGAAAATATCAGCAACTCTTGAAAAATCTATGTGCAGACCAAATAGTGAGCATTCAAGAGCCTTCATTGCTATTCAATCACTTATCCAGCTATGCAATCAAGGCATTCTCAAGAGAAGGAAGGGAGCATTCATCGCTAAAGCCCTCCAACCACTCATCTTGTGCATTAAAGCTTCAAATCTGCTCTTCAAAGGAGTTTGTTTTTAGTTTTAAATTTTTGCAATTATGAAATCATTGTATTTCAAGTTTCAAAGAACTGAAACTTGGGGGATAGGCTCATCCAAGCCTTGAATTGGATTTGTACAAGCCTAGGAGTGGCTTGGGATTAGGTTTTGGTTGGTTAGCCCATAAAATTAATTAAATTTTGATTGTGAGCTTGGTGAAAATAATCTTGCTGTAATCTTGGAGATTATAGTGAAATTCTCAGGTGGAGTGCTTGAGGAGTGAACGTAGGTATTGGGTTTGACACCGAACCACTCTAAAAAACTTTATGGCTTTATGTATGTGATTATTTTTTTTAGCTACTATTATTTTTTGCACATTTAAATCACTGCATTTCTAGCATATCAATATTCAAATTTTGTATAAATACTTAGTAATCCAAAAAAATTTTGAAAAACCCAATTCACCCCCCTTTCCCCTCTTGGGTTGTTCTTCTAGGCAACAAGTGGTATCAGAGCAGGTACTCTCATATTATTTATTGTTCATTTGATTTAGAGTAATCGATCAAAATGACAATCCAATTGAATGTCTTCCTAATGGAAGGGCAGTCCACAAATAGGCCTCCTTTGTTTAATGGTTCTAACTACACATATTAGAAGGCACGCATGCGCATATTCATTCAAGCACTTGATTATGACCTATGGAGTGTCATAATCAATGGACTATACACATCCACAATTAGCATTGAAGGTAACATAATCTCTAAACCTGAAAGAGAATGGGATGAAAATGATAAGAAGTTGGCTTAATGGAATGCTAAAGCAATGAATGTGCTTTGTTTCTCACTTGATGCTAATGAATTCAATCAGATTTCTACTTGTATTTCAGTCAAAAAAATATGGGATAGACTTGGGGTTACCCATGAGGGTATCAATCAAGTAAAAAAATTTAAAATAAATATGTTAGTGCATAAGTATGAACTTTTCAAAATAGAATCAACTGAAAGCATTATCAAAATATTTATTCAATTTACTGATATTATAAATGGACTTAAAAGCTTAGAAAAATTATACACTAATAGTGAACTTGTGAGAAAAATCCTTAGGTCTCTTCCTCGAGCTTGGGAGGCAAAGGTGATGGCTATACAAGAAGCTAAGGACCTCAACACCATGCCCCTTGAAGAGCTTCTTGGTTCTCTCATAACACATGAGTTAACCATAAAGCAAAACATGGAGGATGAAGTCAAGAAAAAGAAAACCATAGCCTTCAAGTTGATAGCAAAGAAAGAGGATGAAAAAAGTGAAGATTCCTAGGAAAGAGATGATGATGATGAAGAAATGGCTCTCCTAATCAGAAATTTTAGAAGATTTATAAGAAAGAAAAGACTAAACTTCAAGAGAAGACCCTTCTCCAAAAGTGAAGCTAGTAAGGATCGAGTGAAAGACAAAGATAAGGAGCAGTCTACATGTTTTGAATGCAAGAAACCGCGTCATTTCAAGGTAGACTGTCCTCTATTGAAAAAGTCCTCTAAGAAAGTAAAGAAGAAAGCAATGATGACAACATAGAGTGATAGTGAAGATTCAAGTTCAGATGAAGAGGGATAAGAAATAGTTAATTTTTATCTCATGGCTCAAGAGGATGAGGTAACACTTGATACTCAATCTGAATTTTTATTTGATGAATTGCAAGAAGCATTTTATGAATTGTATGATGATCTTAAAAAGTTAACCCTAACAAATAAAAATTTAAAATCAATCAATCAAAATCTAATCAAGGAAAAAGAGGAAATATGAAGAGAAAAAGAGCTTATTTCTGCAAAAAATCAGAACCTAAAGAAAGAACTTGAAAAATATAAACCCATAGTTGATAAGTTTACAGTAAGTTTTGAAAAACTATAGTTATTACTTAATAATCAAAAAGCTATCTTCAACAAAGCAGGAATTGGCTTTAGAACTTAAAAGAAACAAAAATTTCTAAAGAACTTCTTTGTAAATCATATATCTTTGACTTCACAAAAATCAATCTATTTTTGCTGTGGAAAAATGGGACACAAATCCTATGTTTGCAATTTTAGTAAAATAAAGAACAGTCCAAATGTTAAGAAAGTGTGGGTTTCCAAAGAAACCATGGTCACTAATCCTAAAGGACCCAAGATAATTGGGATACCTAAAACCCACACTTGATTTTTGATTATAGGTGTGTCTTGCAGCCGATAGAAAGAAAAAAAAATGGTATCTAGATAGTGGCTGCTCAAGGCATATGATGGGTGAGAAGGAGTATTTTATCACTCTTGAGGCTAAGAAAGAATGAATTATGATCTTTGGTGATAATGGCAAAGGACATATCATCGGTAGTGGTAAAATATGTATTACTCTTATCTTTATAAATAATGTACTTCTAGTAGATGGATTAAAGCATAATTTATTGAGTATTAGTCAACTTTGTGATAAAGAATTTAAAGTTGTTTTTGAATCACACATGTGCATTGTCACTAGTCCTATTGATAATAGCATAGCTCTTATTGGACATAGGCATGGCAATGTATACTTAGTAGATTTAGATGACTCTTCCATTAAAAGAAGTCAATGTTTAGTTGCAATGAATGCTAAGACTAATGAAAATAGTTGGCTATGGAATCGCAGACTAGGACATGCTAGCATAAATTTAATTTCTAAATTAATCAAAAGGAATCTTGTAAAAGATTTGCTAAAACTTAATTTTGAGAAAAATAAAATATGTGATGCATGTCAATTAGGAAAGCAAACTAGAAGTTCCTTCAAATCAAAAAAATATTATTTCAACTTCTAGACTCCTTGAACTACTTCACATAGATTATTTGGACCAACTAGAACCACAAGCCTAGGTGGTAAGAAATATGGACTTATAATTATTGATGATTTTTTGAGATTTACCTGGGTTTTATTATTAGCACAAAAGGATGAAGTATTTTCTGCATTTACCAAGTTTTTCAAGAAAGTTTCAAAGGAAAAGAGTCTCTTTATTGTTTGTATTAGAAGTGACAATGGAATGGAGTTTGAAAACCAACATTTTGAAACTTTTTATAATGAAATGAAGATTGAACATAATTTTTCTGCTCCTAGAACACCTCAACAAAATGGGATTGTTGAAAGAAAAAATAGAATCCTAGAGAAAATAGCTCGAACCATGTTGTATGAAAGCCATCTCCCAAGATATTTTTGGGCTGAAGCTATCAATATAGCATGTTATGTTCTAAATAGAGCATTAATAAGGTCGATATTAAAAAAAACTACTTATGAACTATGGAAAAATAGTAAACCAAATATTAGCAACTTTCTTGTTTTCGGTTGCAAATGCTTTATTTTAAATAATGGCAAAGATAACTTAGGCAAATTTGATGCAAAATCTGATGAAGGCATTTTCTTAGGATATTCCACCTCTAGCAAAGTATATAGGATCTTTAACAATCGTACGCTAGTTGTTGAAGAGTCTGTACATGTGGTGTTTGATGAAACTAACAATTCACCATCTAGAAAAGAGGATATGACTTATGATGATGCAGGAATAATTGAGAAAGAAATGAAAGAAGTTACATTCAAGGAGACAACAACTCAAGTTGACAAAGAAGAGAAAGAAGCTAAACCTAAAGATGAAAACCCTGATGATACTCAAGTTCAAAGCCTACCAAAGGAATGGAGGTATGTACTTGGCTATCTCAAAGATCAAATTATTGGTGATCTATCACAAGGGATAAGAACTCATGTATCTTTAAGGAATATCAATAACTATCTAGCCTTTGTATCTCAAATTGAACCTAAAACTATAGAAGAAGCTGAAAATGACCCAAACTAGATAAATACAATGTATGAAGAATTAAATCAATTTGAACGAAACAAAGTTTGGACTTTAGTTAATAGACTAAGTGATTATCCAGTTATTGAAACTAAATGGGTGTTTAGAAATAAATTAGATGAAAATAAAATAATCACTGGAAATAAAGTTAGATTAGTGGCCAAAGGATATAATCAAGAGGAAGGTATTGATTTTGATGAAACCTTTGCTTCTGTTGCAAGATTAGAGGCAATTAGGTTACTACTTGCATTTACATATTTCATGAAATTTAAATTATACCAAATGGATGTTAAAAGTGCATTTTTAAATGGATACATAGCTGAATAAGTTTATGTAGAATAACCACTTGGATTTGAAAGTCATGAATATCCTAATCATGTTTATAAACTACATAAGACACTCTATGGTTTAAAACAAGCCCCTAGAGCTTGGTATGAAAGACTAAGCAAATTTCTAATTAAAAATGAATTTTCTAGAGGAAATGTTGATAAAACTTTATTTCTAAGAAAGAGAAATAAGAACTTATTACTAGTGCAAATTTATGTAGATGATATTATTTTCGGTGCTACTAATGAAAGTCTTTGCCAAGAGTTTGCCAAGCTTATGCAGGAAGAGTTCGAGATGAGCATGATGGGTGAACTAAACTTCTTTCTCGGACTCCAGATCAAGCAAAGTGAGAGGGGATCTTCATCAATCAAATGAAGTCTACAAGAAAAATCTTGAAGAAGTTTGGAATGGAGAACTCAAAACCAATTGGCACACCAATGAGCCCCTCTTGCAAACTTGATAAAGATGAAAAGGATAAGAAAATTGATACTAAACTGTATAGAGGTATGATAGGATCATTGCTCTATCTTACTGCAAGTAGACCTGACATTATGTTCAGTGTATGTATGTGTGCTAGATATCAATCTGATCCTAGAGAATCTCATGCCCTAGCTATTAAAAGAATATTTAAATAACTATCTGGAACACTCAATGCTGGTCTTTAGTATGATAAATTATTATCTTTAGAATTAATTGGATATACTGATTCTGATTTTGTTGGATGCAAATTAGATAGGAAAAGCACTAGTGGCACTTATCAATTTTTAGGAGTTAATCTAATTTCATGGTTTAGCAAGAAATAGCACCCAGTAGCATTATCTACAGCTGAAGCTAAGTATGTTGCTGCTGGAAGCTGTTATGCCCAAATATTATGGATAAAAAAATAATTTAAAGATTTTGGCATAAAACTTAATAAAATTCTAATAAGATGTGACAATACTAGTGCAATTAATCTAACTAAAAATCTAATTCAACACTCTAGATCCAAACATATTAAAATAAGACACCATTTCATTAGAGATCATGTGCAAAATGATGATATGATGCTTGAGTTTGTTAGTACAGATAATAATTAGCAGATATCTTTATTAAACTTCTTAATAAAAAAAAGATTTAGCATAATTAGGAGAGAACTAGGAATGTGCTATCACTCAGATTAAAGCTAAAACTAAACTCTCTTCATCCAATAGCTCTCATTTGAATTAGAAGTCTCTATAATGCTCTCTAAGGATCCTATCTAGTGAATTTGGTAATTGATTTAAAATCATGTTTTTACTCCTAAATTTCACAAAAATCTCACATATTATAAGCATATTGATTTATTAAACCCAATCCTCAACTACTTCTCCATCAGATGTACCTATTTTATCTTTGTAAAAAATTAAAATTCCACAAAACTTAACCAGGGGTCGACTCATGATTGACTTCCACTGGGGTCGACTCATAATCGACTCATGGTTAGAAACTAGGTTTTTAAACCTAAGTCCTCTCCTCCTCATCTCATCTTATCCTACCACTGTTCAACCTTAGACTATTTTTAAGGCAGTGAGGGACCCTCCATTGCAACCTCCACCTGTCCTCTTTTTATTGTTCCCTTGGATTCATCTTCCACCCATGCAGAATGAGGCATGGAAGAAAAATCCAAGTTGCTCGAAGAAGATTAAATCCTATGGAGGAGCATGAATCTTCAAGCGATGGTGATTTCGACTATGACGAAGGTAACACCATCCCTCAATTGTCAGTTCCTCCTTCCTCTCTACTGGACTATCATGTAACAATTGGGAGAAATATGGATTTTTGGTTCTTTGATCGGGAGGGATTAAAAATCAGCACTTGAATTCAGTACCAATAGTGGGAGCGTTTTTTCTCCCTCAACCAACCCACCTACCCTCATTTAGTCCAAGAGTTTTATAGATGCATGACTAGGGGTGAGAATGATCTAAAAAGCATAGTGAAGGGAGTCACCTTTTGCCTCACACTTGCCTTGGATAAATTTGGGGTCTGCCCATTGAGGGAGTTGCACCACAGCGGCCATTTGATAGAGAATTTGCCCTTAGATTGATCACTATGAAGGAAAAGCCTATTTTCCCGGCACAGGATTGTTCAGATCTAATTGGATTTGAAGAAATATTTTAATTTTTTTTCTAAAATACTAATCAAATTTGTAACTTCTTTGATTTTATCATAGAGATCTAATATTAAAAGTTAAAAATAAAATTAAATGAGATTTAATTTTAAGTACCTAATTTGGTAATCTAATTATCCTACCGTGATCCTATTGATTTCTGAGGTTCTAGAAGGAGCCACGCACGTGCCTAGCCTCTAATGGTATCTACTTAGGCAGCATCCGAACATCCTCTCCTCATGAATCTCTCCTCCAAAAATTAGATCTAGATCTAATTTGAAAAGCCTTCAAAATGACTTCTGAGGGCCGCCTGTTCGTCTCACAAACACCATCGCGTAGATGCTGAATCTTGTGCCAAAAACCTTGGACCTTCAACTTAGATTTGTGCCTAAGTTTTTAAACATGTAGAAGGGAGGGAGAGAGAGGATAGAGGATGTATGGATATCAGAAGGAAGGCTCCTTTGGGTGTGGAAAAAATAAATTATGTTGAGGCAATTTTATGAGAAGAGTTTTTATACTAGACATAGCACCATAAATAGTCTATTTTTGATGAAAAAATTTATTAATTCAACCATTGAGACTCTTAAACCTGATCTCCACAAAATGCCCCAGATCTCATCTAGTTTTGATGCTAAAAATCCATCTAGAAGGTGGCGGCATGAAAGGATAAGGAAGAGTCCATGTGCATCTAGGACTCTTCCCTCAAGAGTTTGATCCAAATCAAACTCTATCAAAACCTAATCTAGGTAACTCCAAAAATCGCAAAATTTTGCACACCTAAAGTACAGCTCATCCCCTATCACATATCCAAAAATTAAAGCAAAATGATTTTTAAAAAAATTTCTAAAATTCTATGATCATGTGATCCTTAATTCTCTTAATTGGGTCAACTATTGATCCTAGTCCAATTGCACTAGGAATGAATTTAATTTTCATAATTAATCTAACCTGGACTTATTCCAATCAGATGAAAATAGACTCATTCAAGATGCAAGAATGAGTCAAATCAAATTTGACTTAGTTGCAATGAATCAGAATGATAATAGAAGGAGAAAGTCAGGCTCAATCGTGTGCGAGCACGATTATCTTGAACCTGATTGGATCTAATCCAAATCAATCGAACTAGGTTAGCTCAATTGATGACATCCAAATCAAAATCCTTATTTTTGTTATTCAGTTAGGTTCAATTCCATATGGTAATGAGATATGTCATGATCTCCATCATCGATATCATCGAAACACCTTTTGATGGACTAGAACTTTTTTGATTCATACAATTAGAATGATCGATCATCAAAATCATTCTAATTGCTTCCAAAATCCACCAGTGATACCTAGCAGTATATGATGGCAACCCATCAAAACTAAAAATGAACCTCTCAGTGCAACTACCTATGTGATTGGATTCTTCTATCTTGAGCCCTAATAGGATTAGGATTAAGGTGAACTCATCAAACCCAATATCCGTCATATGAATTAATCATTCGATTCGAGTCTTATGTAAAATCCTTATAGAAACTCTTTCTATCATTTTCACTCTGCCATGGCCATGGACTTATGGACTCAATTTTCATGATCATCATAGCGCTACTCCTCATCTTCTAAGGTAGATAGATTCCTTATTGGTGCAATCCAATTCCTACAATGAATGTACTATAGCCAACATACACCTTAGAGTTCTGAATGGCTAGGAGACCAAGTTATGGTATACTCAAACTACAACATCCTCAAGGTGAATTACTGATGCACCTCAGGTTAAAGAATCAGACACACTACTGTAACATCGAGCCAGTCATCGACGTGAAGGTAGACTTTCTTATGAATGCTCGAGGTGGTCACGCTCAGTACCCTCGTTCTTTAATAAGTATCTATACTCTCACTTTGATGTCTCCATACTATAGACTCAAGACTCATCTACTCAAAGATAGTGATTGTACACCAACCTTCTAGATCAATCACCATCCTCATGATAATCCTATGGTCAGGAGCAGTTTATAAATAAATTATGAAAATTTATATCATAAATTTTCAACTCTTTAAAAATATAAATTATCATTACCATTAACTTAAAAGATGTATCACATACACTTTAAAGACACACTATGATAGAAAATAATTTTTTTATTAATTTATAGTCAAAATTATAAAATTATCCTTAGAAGTATATTACAAGTGTTAGCCAATCTGGCTTTTAGGGCACACATCTAACAAATTTGCACTTGACCTAAAGCTAATTGGTTACAAATCTATGTCCCATCTTCTCAAAGTGGGCTTCAATCTTCTACTGGCCTAAAGGGTTCGTTAGTGGATCTGCCACATTATCTATGGAGTCGACTCTCTTGACCTCGATATAATCCTTCTCGAGGTAATCGCGAATGAGGTTGAATTGCCGCTCGATGTGCTTGAATTTTTGGTAAAACCTCAACTCCTTAGCTAGGGCTATGGCACCATTATTATCGCAGTACAGAGGGACGACATCTAATGGCATCACTCTGAGTTCTATGGTGAACTTCTTGTACCAGAATGCCTTCTTTGTAGCTTTTGATATGGTGATGTACTCTGCTTCCATGGTGGAATCTGCTATCACAGTCTGCTTAGAACTCTTTCAGCTGATAGCTGAAGGAAAATCCTGATTTCTCGATCCAGGTTCGTTCAGATCTGATTAGATCAAGAGATATATTTCAATTTTTTTTTTTTTGATCTATATCAGATCTGGGATATTTCAGATCTGATTCTTATTATTTTAATAAATAAAATAAATAAAGATAAATTAAATCAAATTTAATTTACCTGATTTCGGTAATCCTATTACCTTGTTGATGATCCTGTATGCAGCGGAAGGTTCTGGATTTAGCCACGCAAGCATCTGGCCTCTACCGGTATCCACTTGGCTGGATCTGGAGATCCTCTTCTTCTCTATCACATCTTCAAAAATCATATCTGAATCTGATCTGGAGGATCTTCAAAACTCTTTTTGAAGATCAGCAGTCGTCCTTTGCACCAACGCAGCCTTCTTGCTTTTGATCGCCTTGCTCTTATTTGAATCGCACTAACAAAAATCCAAAACTCCTTTTGGACGTGGAGAGCAAGGGGAGAAGGTGGTTTGGCATGGAGAAGGAGGGGAGAGGCAGCCTTGGGGCATATGGAAACTCTTAGCTTCAATCTCATATCAATCTGAGTTGGGTACAGGGTCTTATTTATAGACTAGCTGTGATCCAACTCCTCTTCTTCCCAACCAATCACAACCCTTTGTGAAATCAGATCTAAATCTGATTGGTGGGAATAGAGTCCCCTGGATTCCTCCTTAGAGGGCGCCTAAGACCAGTCAAAGTTGGTTCTTAGAAGAACTCTAATTGGAATCCAAAAAGGAGATGGAGTCCTTGTCCAACAAGGACTCCTAGGCGCCTCCAACTTGGGCACACGCCTAGGGTGGCGTGCGCCCTTCTCCTTGCCAGGTTCTGGCAGGGGGACAGGCCCCCACCAGCTCTCCAATAGGTGCATGACATGTGGATCAAAAGTCAAAGTGTCAATGGTCAACGTTTGACCAGTCAAAGGTAGACTTTTGACCAAAGTCAAAGAACAAGAAATGGCAGGTGACCAAAAATGGCAGGTAATGTCTTACAAAATAAGACAACCTTTTCTGACTTGGACAACCTCCAGTCAGACCATATGAAGGCCTCTGATTGAGCACAAACTCCTTTGGCTCAGATAGGACAACTTATTTATGATAGCAAAAGAAGAACGTTAGGTTCAATCGAGTGCTAGCATGATTTCTCTAAACCTAATTGAATCTCATTCAGATCAATTGAACTGGATCAGTTCAATTGATGATCACTAGATTCAAACCTTTGTTTGTGTGACCCAGTTAGATTCAGTTCTATGTGGTAATAGGATATATCATGATCTCTATCATCGACATCATCGAAACTCCTTTCGATGGATCAGAACTCTTCTGATTCGAACAGCTAGAATGATTGATCATCTAAATCATTCTAATTGCTCCCAAAATCCACCAGTGACACCTAGCAGTATATGGTGGCAACCCATTAGAGCTGAATGTGAACCTCTTGGTGCAACTACCTATGTGATTTAGTTCTTTTATCTTGAGCCCCGATCAGATTAGGGTTTAGGTGAACTCGTCAAACCCTAGTTTCTGTCATATGATGTAATCATTCGATTCGAGTCCAATGTGAAAATCTAAATAGAAACTCTTTCTATTATTTCACTCTGCCATGGCCATGGGCTTCTGGACTTGATTCTCATGATTATCATAGGGCTGCTCCTCTACCATCGAGGTAGATAGATTCCGTCTTGATGCCATCCAGTTCCTACAATGAACATGCTATAGCCAACATACACCTCAGGGTTCCATATGGCTAGGAGACTGAGTAATGGTGTAGTCAAACTATAACACCCTCAAGGTGAACTGTCGATGCACCTCAGGTCAAAGAACCAGACACACTACTGCAGCATCGAGTCAGTCATTGACGACAAGGTAGACTCCCTAATGACTACTTGAGGTGGTCACGCTCAGTGCCCTTATTCTCTAACGAGTATCTATACTCTCGCTTCGATGTCTCTACACCGTAGACTCAAGACTCATCTACTAAAGAGAAGCGATTGTACACCAACCTTCCGGATCAATCACCATCCTCGTGATGATCCTATGGTCAGGAGCAATTTATGAGTTAATAATGATTATTCATGTCTTAAATTTTCAACTCTTGAAAATATGAATTATCATTACCATTAACTCAAAGGATGTATCACAGACACTAAATACACATACGTGATAGAAAATAACCCATTTATTGATTTTAGTCAAAATTACAATTTTGCCCCTAGAAGTGTATTACAAGTGTCAGCTAATTTTAGCTTCTAGGGCACATATATCTAACAATAGCACCACCATTACATATAAATAGATTATCAGATGTCGACTTTCGATCATCTATATCAGACATAAAATCGTAGTTTATATAATCCTAGACCTGGAGTTCTCCATTACCGAAAATCAAGAACATATTCTTAGTCCTTCTCAAGTACTTAAGGATACATTTCATAGAAGTTCAGTGCTCTTCACCTAGATTCGATCGATATCTGCTCGTGACGCTCACAGCATGGGCAATATCTGATCGTGTACATAGCATGGCATATATGAGGCTCCCTATTACCAAAGCATAAGGGATCTTACTCATGCGTTCAATCTCCTCAGGTGTATTGGGATATATCTTCTTGGAGAGATGAATGCCACGTCTGAAGGGCACCAATCCCCTCTTGGAGTTTTTCATGCTAAACATCTTTAGTACCTTCTCTATGTACATCTTCTGTAAGAGACCCAGCATCCTATTTGGTCTATCCCTATAGATCTTAATTCCTAGAATAAATGATGCCTCTCCTAGGTCTTTCATAGAGAACTCTTTTGATAACCATATTTTAACTATGATCAACATGAGAATATCATCTCCAATAAGGAGGATGTCATCCAAATACAGTATGACGAAGACAACAGTGCTCCCACTAACTTTTTTGAATACACACGGCTCCTCCTCATTCTTGATGAATCCAAACAATTTGATTACATCATTGAAATGAGCATTCCAGCTTTGAGATGCTTGCTTAAGTCCATAGATGGACCTTTGCAGCTTGCAGACCTTGTGATCAGCATCACTAGATGTGAAATCTAGTGGCTGTTCTATATAGATATCTTCCTCAAGATATCCATTTAAGAAGGTCATTTTCACATCCATCTGCCATATTTCATAATCAAAATAGGCTGCAACAGCAAGCAATTTGCAGATGGATTTTAGCATGGCTATTGACGAGAAGGTATCTTGATAGTCAATGTCTTCATGATGACTATACCCTTTCGCCACTAACCTTGCCTTGAATGTCTCTACATTTTCATCTGCACCTATCTTTCTCTTGTAGATCCATTTACACCCAATAGGTACTATACCTTCAGGTGGATCTACCAAGGTCCAGACTTCATTCAAGCACATTGAGTCAATCTCTGACTTCATTACCTCTAACCATTTTTCGAAGTCGATATTTAATATTGCCTCATCATAGATTTTTGGATCATCACCATGAATCCCATTTTTCGTGAGGAATATTTTCTCTACGTCCTCTGAAATAGTATCTAAGTACCTTTCAGGAGGATGAAAAATTCTTTCTAATCTATGAGGTGGAGGAGGTAGTGATTGGACTGGCTCAATCTGATTGGATTTCATAGGGTCCTTAGCTCATTGCTCTTGGGAGACTTTCTCCTCGAGCCTAATCTACCTTCCAATGCCACCATCTTGAAAAAAATATTTTTCAAGGAAGATGACATATCGACTCATAATCACATTGTAGTCTTTCGAAATATAGAAATAATATTCTAATGACTCTTTAGAATATCCTATGAACTGAGCTCTAAAGGACCTATACTCTAACTTGTCTGCCTGTTGTCTCTTGATATGAGCCAGACAACCATAAATTCTGAGGTGACTCATACTTGATTTCTTACCATGTCATATCTTATACGGTGTGGTAAGAATGGTTTTAGAGAGAACCCTATTCAGTAAATATATAGCGATCATTAGACTATATCTCCAAGAAAACTCAGGAAGGTCCGTGAAGCTCATCATAGATCGGACAATATCTAATAAGATCCGATTTCTCCATTCTGAAATCCCATTGAGTTGAGATGTTCTAGATGGAGTCCATTGAGAGACTATGCCATTTTGCTTAAGATATTCTAAGAATTTTTGACTAAGATATTCACCTTCTCAATCTAATCGAAGAACCTTAATGAGTTTTTTGATTTATTTTTCTACTTCATGTCTGAATTTTTTGAACTTTTTAAAAGATTCAAATTTATGTCGCATCAAATACACATACCTGTACTAAGATAAATCATCAATAAAAATAATGAAGTAGATATAGTTGCCTCTAGCCAGCACATCAAATGGATCGCACACATTAGTATGTACTAGGGCAAGTAGTTCTATGGCCCTTTCCGCATGTCATACAAAAGGAAGCTTGGTCATTTTGCCATGAAAGCATGATTCACAAATCGGATATGACTCGAAAGTCAACGAACTCAATAGCTCGAATTTCTCTAATTTGTTAACCCTATCTTCCGCTATATGACCTAGCCTAAGGTGCCATAGATACCTATCGTTTAGACTATTCCTAGGTCATTTTGATCCTATGGCATTCACATTTTGCTTGATATTAAAAATAGAAACATCAATATATAACTGATAGAGACCATTAATAAGAAAACCACTTGTAATTTTATTTCTTTTATAAAGAATATTATAATAGTCCTTAAGAAAACTAATTATATAGCCTTCCTATGCTAAACATGAAATAAAAATCAAATTTCTGCTTGCTGCAGGCACATAAAAATAGTCTCTAAGAACTAAATCTAATCCTAACGATAATCACAGAGGGTAGGTTCTTACAGCCACTATAGTAACTCTTGCTCCATTTTCAACGCATAGGATCATCTCACCATCTCTCAGCCTCCTGCTATCCTCAAGATCCTACATAGAAGTGCATAAGTGAGCACTAGAATCAGAGTCAAGCAGCCAATTAGATGTAGAAGAAACTATAAGGTTAGATTCTATAATGAGCATACCTCCAGAAGGACCTGCCTCCTTCTTGTTCTTCAGGCTGGCCAAGTACAAGGGGTAGTTTCACTTTCAATGACCGTCTGTATTGCAATAAAAATATTTTTCTTTGTCAGCGGCCTTCTTCTTCGGCTCTGCCTTCTTCTTCTTCCCACCATTCACCTTTTGCTTCTTCACGGACTTCTTCTTCTTTTCAAAAGACTTTTTTTTGAAAGAAATCCACTCCATAGTAAGTACTGAGCCTTTAGAATCATTCAGAGAAAGCTCAATAGTAACCAGCATATTCATAAGTTTTGCCAGAGTATTCTATAGTTTATGCATATGGTAGTTCATGATAAACTGCCCATATGCATCAATCAAGGATTGTAGAATTATATTAATCTATAAATCCTTGTCCAACTTGACATCTAGCTGCTCAAGCTCTTCTAAGTTCTTGATTATCATCAGATAATGATCTTGGATCGACTGTCCATCACACATTTGAGCCTTAAAAAGTCTTCTAGTGATTTTATATTTAGCTACGTGACTTTGTTCACCAAACAACTCTTGCAGGTGAGCCAACAATTGTTGGCTAGTCTTAATATCTTCATGTTGGTGCTGGAGTTCATCAGACATCGAGCTTAACATATAATACCTGGCTTTGTTATCATCATCCTATTAGATATATGTACCCTAGAAGCCAAAATTGGCAGACACTTATAATACACTTATATGGGCAAAATTATAATTTTGATTATAAATAATAAAATAAGTTATTTTCTATCATAAATATGTATTTAGTGTCTGTGATACATCCCTTGAGTTAATGGTAATGATAATTCATATTTTCAAAAGTTGAAAATTTAAGACATAAATTTTTATTTATTAATTCATAAAATGCTCTCGACCGTAGGATCATCATAAGGATGATGATTAATCCAGAAGGTTGGTGTACAATCACTTCTTTATAGTATATGAGTCTTGAGTCTACGATATAGAGACACCAGAGTGAGAGTACAGGTACTCGTTAGAGAATGAGGGTACTGAGCGTGACCACCTCAAACAGTCATAAAACAGTCTACCTTCTCGTCGATGACTGACTTAAAGCTATAGTGGTGTATCTGGTTCATTGACCAGAGATGCGTCGGTAGTTCACCTTGAGGGTGTTATAGTTTGACTACACCATGACTCGATCTTCTAGCCATTTGGAATCTTGTGGTATATGTTGGCTATAGCATGTTCATTGTAGGAATTGGATTACACCAAGAAGGAATCTATCTACCTCGATGGATGAGGAGCAGCCCTATGATAATCATAAGAATCAATTCCATAAGCCCATGGCCATGGATAGAGTGAAATAATAGAAAGAGTTTCTATTAAGGTTTTCACATTAGACTTGAATCAAATGATTAAATCATATGACAGAAATTAGGGTTTGATGAGTTCACCTTAACCCTAATCTGATCGGGGCTTAAGATAGAAGAACTTAATCACACAAGTAGCTGCACCAAGAGATTCATTTTCAATTTTGATGGGTTGCAGCCATATACTACTAGATATCACTGATGGATTTTGGGAGTAATTAGAATGATTTAGATGATCGATCATTCTAGTTGTCTGAATCAGAAGAGTTTTGATCCATCGAAAGGAGTTTCGATGATGTCGATGATAGAGATCACGACATATCCCATTACCATAAAAAACTGAATCTAATTGGATCATACAAATAAGGATTTGGATCTAGATATCATCAATTGGACTAATCCAGCTCAATTGATTTGAATTAGATTCAATTAGGTTCAAAAAATTCATACTAGCACACGATTGAGCCTAACGTTCTCCTCTACTATCATTAAAAGTTGTCTCAACTAAGTTAAATATATTTATGCTCACTCAGGTACCTTTACTTGGTCTGACTAGAGCTTGTTCAAGTCAGAAAAGGATTATCTTAATTTATGAGATAAATTTGAGACAACACCTACCATTTTCCATCACCTGCTAATTCTTGTCTTTTAACTTTGGTCAAACGTTGACCTTTGACCCTTGGACATCTGCCCATGTGTCATGCACCCATATGAGAGCAGATAGGGGCTTGTCCCCTTGGAGAAATTAAAAAGAAGGGGGTGCATGCCTAGGATGGCATGCGCCTATGGATAGGGACGACTAGAGTTCCATACGGATGGAATTCCAAGTTGCTTCATTGAATCTACTTAGTAAGGTGCCTAAAACTTAGCTTTGACTAGTCTTGGCACCACCTAAGGATGAATTGAAGGGGCTCTCATCTGATTAGATCAGGTGATGTCATCCCATCAATCAGATTTAGATTGATTATACGAAGCAACGTGATTGGCTAGGATGATGTGGCACTACATGGTGCAGCAGGGTCTAGATAAACCCTATCACTGCCCAACTTTTATAGAGTTCTCTCTTAGTCCATGCCCCAAGGCTGCCCCTTTTCCTTCTCTATACCCTCTTTTGGTTTTCTCTCTCCTCTCCACATCCAAGAAATTTTGGGCTCCAGTTTGGTGAGATCCAGGCAAGAGAAAGCTGATGAGAAAGGAAGAAGGCAGCACTGCTGCAGAGACGAATGTAGATCTTTGAAAGAAGTTTTGAAGATCCTCCAAATCAGATCTAGATCTGATATTTAGAGAGGTGATAGAGAAGGAGAAGATCTCTAGATTCAATCTAAGTGGATACTGATAGAGGTCAGGTGCTTGCGTGGCTAGATCCAGAACCTCAGATAATCAGCAGGATCATTAAAGGATAATCTGATTACCCAACATCAAGGTACAAATTAATCAAATTTAATTTATTTTTATTTTATTTATTAGATCTATAAAATTAGATCTAAAATATCTTAGATCTAATCTGGATACATGAGAGAAAGATTTTGAAATATCTTTTTTGATCCGATCAAATTTGAACGAATTTGATCCAAAAAATTAGGATTTCTACTTCAACTAGTGTTAGAGCCAGGTTCTAAAAATTATTTAGATTTGATTTTAATTATTTTTTATCTAATAATTAGAAGATTTTAGATGTCACATGAGATGTAATTAGATCTAAAATTAAAAAAAATAAAATTAAATAATTTATATCTAAGTTTTATAAGATGCATGACTAGTTGTAAAATAGAATAGTTCTATACATAGTCTTGCATGTTCATAATTTAATTTGATTAAGTTATAACTTTAGATATATTTATTTACTATTTTTTTATATTATAAATATTATAATAAGATCTAAATAATAGTAAATAAAATTATTTAATTTTTGAATCATATGAGATATGATGAATGCATGTTTAGACTAGTTGTAGAATAGTTCTACATAATTATCTAGATTAGAATTTATTTTGATGTGATCAAATTTAAATTTAATTTTTTAGATAAATTATGAGATAATTTAGATCTGAAAACATGCATGAAATGATACATGAGATGTATGCAAAATATGTTTTAAAGTTAGATCAATTTTTATATGAGATATATGATATAGATCTAACTAGTTTTGTAGTTTTGTATATTTTTGATTAAGGCGTTCCCCTTGGCCGTCCGATCATAAGAATAAAGTAGGATTTAAATACCCTCTCCTTCCATTCGATGGGGTGTTCTTATGATGTGTAGGGGTGCTGCGCATTCGTCCTTAATCAAAAATCAAGAACTTACTTTCTGCAAAACCCTAGATCCTGAAATCCTAGGATTTTATTTACATGTTTTATTTATGAACCCTAAACTTAATTAAGAATTAAGATTATGAAATATTAATTAGGTCTAAAATTGAGAATTTTAGATCTAAGATATATTCATAAATATTGGGTTCGGGCTTGGGTAGCTCAATTAGGTCTAAGCGGTTGATCAAATCGAATCAAGAGTTGGTTAGATGGGATCAACAAGTGCTTAAATTGACCAGCCTAATAGGATTAAGTCTGGGTCAAGATCGAGTCACATGAGTGATCGATCAAGCTAAGACCTAATTAGGCTCAGTGGTTAGAGTCTGGATTGTAGGCTAAACCGATTGGTTCTGGCTCAATAATTTGGTGTCTAAGGTAAGTTTGGCAGATACGATCGACTGATTTTTAATTGGGAGCTACTCGACTCGAATGCATTCTTGTCGAGTTAATGGCATATCCCTTCCACCGGTCTCACTTACCTGGCCATGTTTGTTGACTCAGTTCTGATCTGAGGTGGTCAATAATCCGAGCTAACCCATGCCACTAGGTTAGTCATAATGGTTATGACTATGTCAAGTCTAGTTTAATGAGACCTAAATCAAATCTTCCCTAAGAAAAGATTAAGTCTAAGGTCTTCCACCATTGTAGATGTGCGGGCCCTTTCCAGGGTTGATTGTTCTCGGCTGGTTACAGTGGTTCAGTTGCACCTGGAAAAGATGCAACCATGTTCTATTAGGCATTGGATGCTATGGGCTGGAGGATGGATTGGGCTCAATATTTTGGATACGGTGAGAGACTCAATTAGGAATCCAATCTATGCAAATGGTGGGTCTGACTTAACTAAGGAGTGGATCAATATTTCGGGACATGGTGAGATTCATGAATTAGAGACCAAGTTTGGGTGCACCATGATTAGAGAATCATTGAACAAGAGTTGTTCACTCATTGGCTAACCCATCACCAATAACTGTTAGGTGAGGTGATGAGTCAGTTGGTGGGACCGCACCACCCACTAGAAATCATTAATCATGAAGATTTTTGCATCTCTATAGAGGGAGTGTAGGGATCCGAGAAAATAGTGGAAGCTAATTTATTTAAAAATAAAATTTTAAATAAATTGGTTAAGTCTTAATTACAATATCTAACTAGAAACTTTGACTCTCTATAGAAAAATGTCTGCATCCAACCCACTAGCACGAATCCTGGACACCCATAGACTGACCGGACCAAATTACAAGGATTGGCTCCGAAACTTCAAAATTATTTTGGGTTTTGAGAAGTTAACTCATGTATTGGATCAGGACCCTCCCACCTTACCAGCTCGTCCATCCGCTGAACAGAGAGCATCTCTGGATAAGTGGACAGACGAAGATAACAAGGCCAGATACTACATGTTGGGCTCGATGTCTGATGAACTTCAGCACCAACATGAAGATATCAGGACTGCTCGCCAAATGTTGGCTCACCTACAGGAGATGTTTGGTGAACAGAGTCGCGCAGCCAAGTATCAAGTCACTAAATGACTATTCAAGGCTAAGATGCATGATGGACAGTCAGTCCAAGATCATTGTCTGATGATGATCAAGGACTTGGAAGAGCTTGAGAAGCTCGGAGTGAGGTTGGACTTGGATCTACAGAATGATATAATTCTGCAATCCTTGACTGATGCATATGGGCAGTTCATCATGAACTACCATATGCATAAACTTCAAAATTCTCTTGGCCGAACTTATGAACATGCTGGTTACCTGCTGAGCTTTCTATGAAAGGTTCTAAAGGCTCAGTGCTTGCTATGGAATGGACTTCTTCCAAGAGAAAGTCTTTTGGAAAGAAGAAGAAGTCTGTGAAAAAGCAGAAGGTGGAAGGAGGAAAGAAGAAAAAGGACAGAGCTGAAGAAGAAGGCGCTGACAAAGAAAAGTATTTTCATTGCAACAATGACGGCCACTGAAAGCGGAAACTGCCCTACTTACCTGGCCACCCTAAAGAAGAAAGGAGGCAGGTCCTTCTGGAGGTATGCTCGTTATTGAGTCTAACCTTACGATTTCTTCTGCATCCAGTTGGGTGCTTGACTCTGGTTCTAGTGCTCACTTGTGCACTTCCATGCAGGGTCTTGAGGATAGCAGGAGGCTGAGGGATGGTGAGATGATCCTACGCATCGAAAATGGAGCAAGAGTTGCTATTGTGGCCATGGAAACATACCCTCTTCGACTACCATCTGGTTTAGACTTAGTATTAAAAGACTGTTATTATGTGCCTGCAGCAAGCAGGAATTTGATTTCTATTTCTTGCCTTGCATTAGAAGGCTATGTAATTAGTTTTCTTAAGGACCATTGTAACATTCTTTATGAAAGAAATAAAATTGCAAGTGGTTTCCTTATTAACGATCTTTATCAGTTACATATTGATGTATCTATTTTTAATATCGAGCAAAATATGAATACCAAAATGACCTTGAATGTCCAAATGATAGAAATCCATAAAATGACCTAGGGATAGTCCAAACGATAGGTATCTATGGCACCTAAGACTAGGTCATATAGCAGAAGATAGGGTTAACAAATTAGAGAAAATTGGGCTATTGAGTCCATTGACTTTCGAGTCATATCCAATTTGTGAATCCTGTCTTCATGGCAAAATGACTAAGCTCCCTTTTGTAGGACATGGGGAAAGGGCCATGGATCTTCTTGCCCTAGTACATACTGATGTGTGCGGCCCATTTGATGTGCCGGCTAGAGGCAACTTTATCTACTTCATAACCTTTACCGATGATTTATCTAGGTATGGGTATGTGTATCTTATGAGACACAAGTCTGAAGCTTTTGAAAAGTTCCAAGAAATTCAGACATGAAGTAGAAAAGCAAACTGAAAAATCCATTAAGGTTCTTCGATCAGATCGAGGAGGTGAATACCTTAGTCGGAAATTCTTAGACTATCTCAAGAAAAATGGCATAGTCTCTCATTAGACTCCACTCAGAGACACCTCACTACAATGAGTATTCAGAATGGAAATATCGGATCATTAAAGATATGGTTCGATCCTTTATTTATGAAGACTTCACAGACCTTCCTATTATCTTTTGGGGACATCCTCATTGTTAACTTCAATTTATTCTACTGAATAGGATTCCCTCTAAAATCGTTTCCTACCACACCGTATGGAATATGGGCACGGTAATAACCAAGTCTGAGCATCTCAGATTTGGGCATTTCCGCTCATCATCCAAAAGACAACAAGGATAAGTAGATTAGTTTAGTCTTTACGAGCTCGCATTCAATAGGACTATCCTAAAGATCCATCTAGGATACTATTGCTACATTCCAGAAGACCACAATGGATTGTGCAGTCGCATATACACATCTTCTTGAAAAATAGTTATACTTTCAAGATTACGGCATGAAGGCAAATCAAGTTGATTGAGAAAAAGTCTCATCAATCTTTACAATGAGCATTAAGAAAGACCAATTTGAAACCATATTCACGTTGAGCCCAATAAGAACACTACCTCCTCCACCTCTAGATCGAAAGAGTTTTCCATCCCCCTGAGAATTACTTAGATAAATATTTTAGCAGAAGTAGAGAAATCTCCCATACGTAATTGGCTCATGGTGATGATCCCAAAACCTACAACCAGAGGTGATATCAATATGACTTTGAGAAAGATAGGCTAGATGGCATCTCAGTTCAAAAAATCACACTCGATACATCAAACCAAAGTCTGGACTTGGTAGAAAAATTTTTTTTTTTTTTCTTTATTTTTTTCCCAACTTTCAGGGGGAGGTATGAGGTTACATATAGACAAAAACCCTATTTTGGGGGTAGTAAATGATCTTCATACGAAAAAGATTGGTCTCAAGATGGGAATGGAGACAGTTCAAGACTAGACTTCATGGCAAAAGGTATAGCTCACGCGAAAGCATGACTATCACGATACCTTTTCCCATGTGCTATCATAAAAGTCCACATTCCACACACTTTGCTTCCATTGCAGTCTTATTCTCATTACAAAAATATTGGCCAATGACGTGAAACCATTCTTAACAGGATATCTTGATGAAGATTCTATATAATGTAACAGCGTAGTTGTCACATCTAGTGATACTGTATCTAAGGTTTGCAAGCTGCAAGAGCTCCATTGGACTTAAGCAAGCAAATCCCGACTGAACACTCATTCAATGATTGATCAAAACATTTGTTCAATCAAAATGGAGGAGTGTGTTTTCAAAAGGTCAGTGCAGCGTTGCTGTCTTCATCGTATTGTACATGATTATTCCTCCTTTATTGGGATGATAATTTCATGAAACAGTACAATTATGCTGTCTCACAGGTGAATTCTCCATGAAAGTTCTATCGAGCATTTTATCTCTAAGAATTAAGTCTATAGGGATAGAGTCGATAGAACTAGACCTTACAGAGAGAGACAATAGAGAAACTAAAGGTTTAGTATGAAAAACTTAGAAGATTATATACCTTCAGACATGGATACATCTTTTCAAGAAGATTGCCACCAGACACTTAGGAATAGAATGCATGGCAAGATCCCTTCACTATGCAATGGGATCCTCAATATATGCCATGCATGTACAAGACCTGATATAGCCATGTTGAGAGTGTCAAAGCAATATAGTCAAATCAATAAGAACACTGGATTCTGGAATAAATCCTTAAGACTAAGAAGAATTGGATATGTTGTTGGCTTGGTACATGGAATCTCCAATCCAGGGATACACAGACTCGGATTTCATGTCCAATAATGATGACCGAAAGTTATAATCTGGAGTCTGTTGTCGTGCAATGGTGGTCTGTGTCAGCTGAAAGGATTCCAAGCAAATGGTGATAGCAGATTCCACCATGGAAGTAAATATCGCTACATCAGAGCCTGCGAAGAAGCATTCTGTATAAGAAGTTTGCTGTAGAAATAGTGTAATGCTATCAGATGCCATTTTCTATACGGCGACAATAATGATGCCACAGCTTGCTAAGAGCCATTGTCTCACAAAAAATCTAAGCATATGAGCGCGAATTCACCTCATCCATGACTATCTCGAAAAGGTTACGTGAGGTCAAGAGATTCAACTCCATAGATAATGGGCAGACCCACTTACAAAGCCATGGCCAGCAGAGGATCGAAGCCCACCTTGAGAAAGGAAACTTAGACTTGTAGCCAATTGCTTTAGGACAAGTGGAGACTTGTTAGATATATTGTGCCCTAGAAGCCAGAATTGACTGACACTGTAACACACTTCTAAGGGTAAAATTTAATTTTGATTCAATATTAAAAATGGGTTATTTTCTATCACATTATGTGTATTTAGTGGTCTGTTGATACATCCTTTGATTAATGGTAATGATAATTCATATTTTCAAGAGTTGAAAATTTAAGATGTGAATAATCATTGTTAACTCAAAAAATGCTTCCGACCATAGGATCATCACGAGGATGGTGATTGATCTGAAAGGTTGGTGTACAATTGCTTCTCTTTAGTAGATGAGCCTTAAGTCTACGGTATGAAGATACCGGAGCGAGAGTATAGATACTCGTTAGAGAATGAGGGCACTGAGCGTGACTACCTCAAGTAGTCATTAGGGAGTCTAACCTTCTCGTCAATACTGACTCGATGCTGCAGTAGTGTGTCTGATCTTTGACCTAGGTTATATCGATAGTTCACCTTGAGGTGGTATTAGTTTGACTGCACCACTTACGCGTCCCTAGCCATATGAACCCTGAGGTGTATGTTGCATATAGCATGTTCATTGTTGGAACTGATGTGTCAAGCATGAATTCTATCTACCTCAGTGTAAGGAGCAGCCCTATGATGATCATGAGAATCAAGTCCAGAAGTCCATGGCCATGCAGAGTGAAATATAGAAAGAGTTTCTATTAGTAATTTCACAGTCGACTTGAATCGAAATACATCATATGACAGAAACTAGGGTTTGACGAGTTTACCTTAACCCTAATTGATCAGGCTCAAGATAGAAGGACTTAATCATACAGTAGCTGCACCAAGAGGTTCACATTCACTCTGATGATTGCCACCATATACTGCTAGTGTCACTAGTGATTTGGAGCAATTAGAATAATAATGATCGACATTCTAGCTGTTCGACAAAGAGTTCTATCCATCGAAATGTTAATATATGTGCCCTAGAAACCAGAATTGAGCTGACACTTGGAATACATTCTAGGCGCAAAATGTATAATTTTGACTAAAAACAATATAAATTGGTTTATTTTCTATCACATATGTATATTTAGTGTCTGTGATACATCCTTTGAGTTAATGGCAATGATATCATATTTCAAGAGTTGAAAATTAAGACATGAATAATCATTATAACTCAAAAATTGCTCCGACCATACAATACATAGATTCGGATGATTGATCCGAAAGGTTTTGTACAATCGCTTCTTTGAGTAGATGAGTGCTAAGTCTACGTGTGAAGACCGGAGTGAGAGTATAGTACTCGTTAGAGAACGATGCACTGAGCGTGACCACCTCGCATTAGTCAATAGAAGTCTACCTTCTCTCAATAACTGACCGATGCTATATGTGTGTCTATTCTTTGACCTGAGGTGCTTCGACAAGTTCACCTGAGGTGTTATAGTTTGACTACACCATTACTCGTCTCCTAGCCATATGAAACCTGATGTGTATGTTGCTATAGCATGTCATTAAGGAACTGGATGGCATCAAGAGAATCTATCTACCTCGGTGGTAGAGGAGCAGCCCTATGATATCATGAGAATCAAGTCCAGAAGCCATGCCATGGCAGAGTGAAATATAGAAAGAGTTTCTATTTAGATTTTCACATTGGACTCGAATCGAATGATTACATCATATGACAAAAATAGGTTTGACGAGTTCACCTAACCCTAATCTGATCGGGCTCAAGATAGAAGAAAACTAATCACACAGTAGCTACACCAAGAGGTTCGCATTCAGCTCTGATTGTTGCCACCATATACTGCTAAGTGTCACTGGTGGATTTTGGAGCAATTAGAATGATTTAGATGATCAATCATTCTAGCGTTCGAATCAGAAGAGTTCTAATCCATCGAAAGAGTTCGATGATGTCGATATAGAGATCAGACATATCCCTTACCATACAGAACTGAAACCTAACTGGGTCACACAAACAAAGGTTTGAATCTAGTGATCATCAATTGAACTGATCCAGTTCAATTGATCTGAATGAGATTCAATTAGGTTTAGGAAAATCATCTAGCACTCGATTGAACCTAACTTCTTCTTTTGCTATCATAAATAAGTTGTCCTGTCTAGCCAAAGAGTTTATGCTCAATCAGAGGCCTTCATATGGTCTGACTGGAGATGTCCAAGTCAGAAAAGATTGTCTTATTTGTAAGACATTACCTACCATTTTGGTCATCTGCCATTTCTAGTTCTTTGACTTGGTCAAAAGTTACCTTTGACTGTCAAAATTGACCATTGACACTTTGACTTTTGACCACATGTCATGCACCTATTGGAAGCTGGTGGGGCCTGTCCCCCCTGCCAACCTGGCAAGGAGAAGGCGCATGCCACCCTAGGGTGTGCCCAATTGGAGCACCTAGGAGTCCTTGTTGGACAAGGACTCAATCTCCTTTTTGGATTTCAATTAGAGTTCTTCCAACAAGGACTCCATCTCCTTTTTGGATTTCAATTAGAGTTCTTCTAAGAATCAACTTTGACTGGTCTTAGGCATCCTCTAAGGAGGAATCCATGGGACTCTATTCCCACTAATCAGATTTAGATCTAATTCACAAAGGTTGTATTGGTTGGAAGAAGAGGAGTTGGATCACAGCTAGTCTATAAATAAGACCCTGTACCCAACTCAGATTGATATGAGATTGAAGCTAAGAGTTTCCAAATGCCCCAAGGCTGCCTCTCCCCTCCTCCATGCCAAACCACCTTCTCCCCTTGCTCTCCACGTCCAAAAGGAGTTTTGGATTTTTGCTAGTGCGATTCAAGCAAGAGAAAGGCGATCAAAAGCAAGAAGGCTGCGCTACTGCAAAGGACGACTGCTGATCTTCAAAAAAAGTTTTGAAGATCCTCCAGATCAGATCCAGATCTAATTTTTTGAGACGTGATAGAGAAGAAGAGAATCTCCAAATCCAGCCCAAGTGGATATCGGTAGAGGCCAGGCGCTTGCATGGCTAGATCCAGAACCTTCCGCTGCATATAGGATCATCAATTACCCAAATCAGGTAAATTAAATTTGATTTAATTTATCCTTATTTATTTTATTTATTAAAATAATAAGAATCAGATTTGAAATATTTTAGATCTGATGCAGATCAAAGAGAATTTTTTTTTTAAAATATATCTCTTGATCTGATCAGATCTGAATGAACCTGGATCGGGAAATCAGGATTTTCCTTTACGAAAGGAGTTTCGATGATGTCGATGATAAAGATCATGACATATCCCATTACCATACAAAACTGAACCTAACTTGGTCACACAAAGAGGGGTTTGAATCTGATGATCATCAATTAAATCGGTCCAGTTCAATTGATCTGAATGAGATTCAATTAGGTTCAAGGAAATCGTGCTAGCACTCGATTGAACCTAACGTTCTTCTTTACTATCATAAATAAGTTGTCCTGCTGGACAAAGGAGTTTGTGCTCAACAGAGGCCTTCATTAGGTCTGACTGAGGTTGTCCGAAGTCAAAAAAGGTTGTCTTATTTGTACATTCACCATCATGACCTTTCTTTACAGCCCTTTTAAGTCTACTTGACCTGAGCATAAAGTTACACTTTGACATGGATCATATGACTGACTTGACTTTTGACCACATGTCATGCACCTATTGGAGAGTTGGTGGGGTTGTCCCCCTACCAGAACCTGGTAAGAGGAGAGGCGCATCCACCCTAGGCGTGTGCCCAATTTGAGTCTAGGATCCTTGTTGGACAAGGACTCCATCTCCTTTTTGGATTTCAATTAGAGTTCTCCTAAGAACCAACTTTGACAAGTCTTAGGCACCCTCTAAGGAAGAATCCAAGGGACTCTATTCCCACCAATCAGATTTAAATCTAATTTCACAAAGAGTTGTGATTGGTTGGGAAGAAGAGGAGTTGGATCACGCTTAGTCTATAAATAAGATCCTGCGCCCAACCCAGATTGTGATTGGAAGTGATTGAAAGGAATCACAATTCTCCATGCCCCAAGGCTGCCTCTCCCCTCTTCCTCCATGCCAAACCACCTTCTCCCTCTCCTCTCCACATCCAAAAGGAGTTTTGGATTTTTGGTTGGTGCAATCCAGATCAAAGAAAAACGACTGAAAGCTAGATGGTGCACTGCGCAAAGGACGACTACTGATCTTCAAAAGGATTTTAAAAGATTCCTCAAATCAAATCCAGATCTAATTTTTAGAGACATATGAGCAGTAAGAGGGTCATCCAATCCAGGCACCATGATATCAGTAGAGGCCAGGCACTTGCTTGGCTAGATCCAGAACTTCGCTGCAGTCAGTATCACAAACAGGTAATAGGATTACCCATATCAAGTTAAATTAAATTTGATTTAATTTATCTAGATTTTATTTAATTTTTAAAATAATAATAATTAGATATAAAATATCTTAGATCTGATTTAGATCAAAGAAAAAAATTTTTGAAATATATCTCTTGATATGATCAGATCTGAATGAACCTGGTCTGGGAAATCAGGATTTTCCTTCCCTAACTAGATCATACAAATAAGGGTTTGGATCTAAATATCATCAATTAGACTAATCCATTTCAATTGATTTGAATAAGATTCAATTAGGTTCACGAAAATCATGCTAGCACACGATTGAGCCTAACGATCTCCTTCTACTATCATTAAAAGTTATCTCGACTGAGCTAAATATATTTATGCTCACTCAGGTACCTTTACTTGATCTGACTAGAGCTTGTCTAGGTCAAAAAAGGATTGTCTTAATTTATGAGATAAATTTGAGACAACACCTGTCATTTTCCATCACCTGCTAATTTTTGTCTTTTGACTTTGGTCAAATATTGACCTTTGATCCTTGGACATTTGCCCATGTGTTATGCACCCATAGGAGAGCAGATAGGGGCTTGTCCCCTTGCTAGAAATTAGAAAGGAGGGGGCACGCACCTAGGGAGGCGTGCGTCCATGAATAGGGATGACTGGAGTCCCATACGGATGGGACTCTAGGTTGCTTCATTGAATCAACTTAGGAAGGCGCCTAAGACTCAGCTTTGATCGATCTTGGCACCACGTAAGGATGAATTGAAGGGGCACTCATTTGATTGGATCAGGTGATATCATCCCACCAATCAGATTTAGATCTGATTGCATGAAGTAACGTAATTGGTCGGGATGATGTGGCACTGCATAGCGCAGCAAGGTCTATATAAACCCTATCTACGTCCAAATTTTATAGAGTTCTCTCTTATTCCATGCCCCAAGGCTACTCCTCTCCCTCCTCCATGCCATCTTCTAGTTCTCTCTCTCCTCTTCATGCCTAAGGAATTTTGGGCTCCAGTTTGGTGTGATCCAGGCAAGAGAAAGCTAACGAGAAAGGAAGAAGGCAACATTGCTGCAGAGATGACTGCAGATCTTTGAAAAGAGTTTTGAAGATTCTCTAAATTAGATCCAGATCTAATATTTAGAGAGATGATAAAGAAGGAGAAGATCTTCAGATCCAGTTTGAGTGGATACCGGTAGAGATCAGGCGCTTGCATGGCTAGATCCAGAACCTCAGGCAATCAGCAAGATCATCAAAGGATAATCTGATTACCTAACATCAAGATACAAATTAATTTAATTTAATTTATTTTTATTTTATTTATTAAATCTATAAAATTAAATCTGAAATATCTTAGATCTGATCTAGATATATGAGAGAAAGATTTGAAATATCTCTCTTGATCCGATCAAGTCTGAACGAATCTGACCTGAAAAATCAGGATTTCTCCTTCACATCCATCCACTTCTCTAAAGATGCTCTCTGATCAATGGATGGATGGGCTGGTAGAGTGGGAGCATCTTGTTCCAACACATGAGTCAACTTCTCAGAACCCAAAATAATTTTGAAGTTTTAGAGCCAATCCTTGAACTTGGATCCAATCAGTCTATGGGTGTCTATGATAAGGGCTAGTGGGCTAGACACAGACATTCTCCTATAGAGAGTCAAAGTTTCTAGTTAGATTTTATAATTAGATTTAATCAATTTATTTAAAAAATTTATTTTTAAATAAATTAGGCTCCCATTATTTTCTCAGATCCCTACACTTCCTAGGTAGAGATGCGAAAATCTTCACGATCAATTGATTTTTAGTGGGTGGTGCGGTCCCACCTACTGGCTCACCATCTCATCTAACAGTTATTGATGATGGGTCAATTGATGAGTGGATAACTCTTATCTAATTATTTTTTAATCATGGTGCACCTAATCCTGATCTCTAATTCATGAATCTCACCATGTCCGAAATATTGATCCACTTCTTAGTTAAGTCAGACCCACCATTTGTATGAATTGGATTCTTGATTGGATCCCTCACCGTATCCAAAATATTGAGCCCAACCCATCCTCAAATCCATAGCATCCAATGCCTAATAGATGTGGTTGCATCTTTTCAGTGCAACTGAGCTACTGTAACCAATCGATAACAATCAACCTTGAAAAGGGCCTATACATCTACAATGGTGGAAGATCAATTGACTTAATCTTTTCTTAAGAATATTCAATTTAGGTCTCTTAGACTTGACTCAGTCATAATAGTTATGACAAGCCTAGTGGCATGGGTTAGCTCGAACTATTAGCCACCTCAAATTAGAATTGGATCAACACAAATAGCTAGGTAAGTGAGACTGGTGGAAGGGATATGCCATTAACTCGATAAGAATGCATTCAGATCGAGTAGCTCTCAATTAAAAACTAATCGATCAAATCTATCAAACTTACCTTAGATATCAAATTATCGAACCAGAACTAATCGGATTAGCCTACAACTAGGCTCAAACCACGGAGCCAAACTATGTCTTAATTGGATCGATCACATATGGCTATGAGTCGACCTTGACCCAGACTTACAACTATTAGATTGGTCAATTCTAAGCACTCTTGATCCCATCTAACCAACTCTTGATTCGGTTTGATCAACTACTAGATATAATTGAGCTATCCAAATTCGAACCCAATTTTATGAAAATATCTTAGATCTGAAAATTCTTAATTTTAGATCTAATTAGTTTCATAATCTTAATTTTTAATTAATTTTGGGTTCATAAATAAAAATCATATATCAAAATCCTAGGATTTCAAGGTCTAAGATTTTGCAGAAAATAAGTTTTAATTTCTGATTAAGAATGAACGCGCAGCACCCCTACATGCCATAAAAATACCTCATTGAATGGGAGGAGAGGGCCTTTAAACCCTACTTTATTCTTATGATCAGACGGCCAAGGGGAATGCCTTAATCAGAAATATAATTGAAACTACAAAACTAGTTAGATCTAGATCATATATCACATATATAATTAATGATCTAACTAATACATACTTTGCATACATCTCATGTATCATCACTAAATTAAATATAAATATTTTTTAAATCTAAAATATCATATATAATATTTGAAAAATAAATTTAAATTTGATCATATCAAAATAAAACTATTCTAGATAATTTGTAGAACTATTCTACAACTAGTCTAAACATGCATCTTTTCATATCACATATGAATAAATAAAAAATTAAAAATTTTATTTTTTATTTCTTAGATCTGATTACAATAATTATAATATCAAAAAAATAAAAATTAAATAGATCTAAAATCATATTTAATCAAATTAACAACATGATTATACTAGACTACACATAAAACTATTCTATTCTTAGTCTAGTTATGCATCTCATACATATTAAATCTAAATAATTTAATTTTAGTTTTTTGATTTTATATTTAATTACATCTGATATGATATTTAAAACTTTTTAATATCAGATCAAAAATAAAAATAAAATTAGATCTAAAATAGATCTAAAGAACTGCAATGTGGCTCTGATACTAGTTGAAGGAAAAACTTATTTTCCCAACACAGGATCATTCAGATCTGATTGGATCTGAAGATATATTTAAAAATTTTTTTCTAAAATTCTAATTAAATTTAAGACTTCTCAAATTTGATCATAGAGATTTGATATTAAAAGTTAAAAATAAAATAAAATTAGATTTAATTTCAAGTACCTGATTTGGTAATTTAATTATCCTATGATGATCCTATTGATTCCTGAGGTTCTGGAAGGAGCCATGCATGCACCTAGCCTCTACCAGTATCCACCTGGGTAAGATCTAAATATCTTCTCCTCCTCTAAAAATTAAATCTAGATTTTATTTGAAAAGCCTTCAAAATGATTTTTGAGGGCAGCCTGTTCGTCTCACGAATATCATTGCGTAGATACTGAATCTTATGCCAAAAATCTTGGACCTTCAACTCAGATTTATGCCTAACTTTTTAGGCATGTAGAAGAGAGGGAGAGAGAGGATAGAAGGGGTGTGGATATCATAAGGATGGCTCCTTTGGGTGTGGGAAAAATAAATTACCTTGAGGAAATTTCGTGAGAAGAGTTCTTATACTAGACATAACACCATAAAGAGTCCATTTTTTATCAAAAACCTTATTAATTTGACCATTGGGACACTTAGACCTGATATCCATGAGAAACCCTACATCCCATCTAGTTTTGATGCCAAAAATTCATCTGGAAGGTGGCTTCATGAAAAGATAAGTAAGAGTCCATGTGCGTCTAGGATTCTTCCTTCAAGAGTTTGATCCAAATCAAACTCTATCAAAACCCAGTCTAGGCACCTCCAAAAATCACAAAATTTTGTACACCCAAAGTATAACTCATCCCCTATCATATCTAAAATTTAGAGGAAAATAATTTCTAAAAATATTTTAAAAAGTTTTTGATCATATGACCCTTAATTTCCTCAATTGGGTCAACTATTGACCCTAGTCCGATTGCACTAGGAATGAATTTAATTTTTATAATTAATCTAACCTAAACTTATTCCAGTCAAATGAAAATAAACTCATCAAAATATAGAAATGAGTTAAATCAAATTCAACTTGGTTGTGATGAATCAGAAAGATTATAGGAGAAAGTCAGGCTCAATCGTGTGCTAGCATGATTACCTTGAACTTGATTGGATCTAATCCAAATCAATCGAACTAGGTTAGCTCAATTGATGACATCTAAATCTAAACCCTTATTTATATGATCTAGTTAGATTTAGTTTCATATGGTAATAAGATATGTCATGATCTCCATCATCAACATCATTGAAATACCTTTCGATGGACCAGAACATTTTTTATTCATACAATTAGAATGATTGATCATCAAAATTATTCTAATTGCTCCCAAAATCCACCAGTGACATTTAGAAGTATATGGTGGCAATCCATCAGAACTAAAAGTGAACCTCTCGATGCTGCTTCCTGTGTGATTGAATTCTTCTATCTTGAGCTCCAATAGGATTAGGGTTAAGGTGAACTCATCAAACCCAATATCCATCATATAAATTAATCATTTGATTTGAGTTCTATATGAAACACTTATAGAAACTCTTTCTATCATCTTCACTTTATCATGGCCATAGGCTTATGGACTCAATTCTCATGATCATCATAGGGCTACTCCTCATCTACTAAGGTAGATAGATTCCTTATTGGTGCAATCCAATTCCTATGATGAACGTACTATAGCCAACATATACCATATGATTCTAAATGGCTAGAAGATCGAGTTATGGTGTAGTCAAACTATAACATCTTAAGGTGAATTATCAATGCACCTTAGGTCAAAGAACCAGATACACTACTGCAACATCGAATCAGTCATCGACGAGAAGGTAGACTTTCTTATGAATGCTCGAGGTGGTCACACTCAGTGCCCTCGTTCTCTAATGAGTACCTGTACTCTCACTCTGGTGTCTTCACTCCATAGACTCAAAACTCATCTACTCAAAGAAAGCGATCGTACACCAACCTTTCGGATCAATCACCATCCTTGTGATAATCCTACGATCGAAAGCAGTTTATAAGTTATTATGAAAATTCATGTCTTAAATTTTTAACTCTTTGAAAATATGAATTATCATTACCATTAACTCAAAGAATATATCACATACACTTTAAATACATACTGTGATAGAAAATAATTTTTTTATTAATTTATAGTCAAAATTATAAAATTATCCTTAGAAGTGTATTACAAGTATTAGCCAATCTAGCTTCTAGGGTACATATCTAACACACTGGATAGGAAAGTCTTGAAGGATTCACCAAGCTAGAAGCTAATAGTCTGTCCATAGAAATAAGAGTTCTTAGTCACATTATTACTCGGATTGTTTTTCTCAAGACCGACAGATTTGATCTAGTTCCTGATAGAGTTATTAGGATTATGGACTATATTGTTTGAGGTGTGTAGCTCAACCTTCCTTTATTGATCTTTAGATAGATGAGGGATGGAGTAGGAAGGGCCAGATCATGTCTCCCTTATTGTATGGCACTGACCTTAGTCTTTAGGGAGGTTGGGGTTGATTTTGAGGGAGAGCTTTCCTTGCATCTGAGACACAAAGACATAGATGGAGAGAAAACACTCACTAGAATGGGGTATCGGAAGCTAAATGATAGATGGATCAAGAGAGCTTCAGGATAGGAGCATCCATAGGCCAGAGATAGAGCTGGACCTAGTCAGACTATAGATATTCCTTTGGCATAATTTTTGATCGAGCCAGTCGTAGATCCATTCACCACTCCCCTAGGTTCGTTTATCGGTACTCATCCTCCTCTAGATCAGACTATTGATGATCAGGCCACCCAGATCATCCACACTATTTTAGATGGACTGAGACCTTAGATGGAGGGGATCTAGATCAAGATAGCTAGGTTGGCATCTAAGGTTGGACGTTTGACTTAGCTTATGGAGCAGAGAGAGAGAGATCCAGTATGTCCTCTGATATGATCACTTCACTGTTACCATCCATTGGATAGTTGATTGATATTCTGAGGACTCATACTCCACCAGGATCGGCGCAGCAGCGATCGCCACCACTGCAGCAGCAGCAACATCTACTGCAACAGTTGATCTAGATATTTTCTTTATTTCGTCTCCAGTTTCTGAGCCTCCTCCCAGTGCATCTGATCAGCCTCCTACCACTCAACTTCTTCCTAGACCCTTTAGGACATATTCTAGAGTTGGAGGACCATCCACTCATACTAGGAGAGCGACTAGAGCCAACTCCTCCACCACACTAGATGTCCCCTCTGATTGATCTACTAAGACCTAGGTCTTACTATATATTTATATAGTGTGTTAGGATATAGTCATGGTATTAGTCTTAGTTATGTTGTCCATATCATCTTGTTGCTGATGATACCTTATCTTAGGCTTTTGTGTGTATTGTATGAAAGTACTTTATCTTGATCATGATATGTACTGCTTGGGTATCTTTTTGTATATAGTACATATCCCTATAAACTATGTACTTTCTTTATATATGTATGAATGTTTTCTTTTATATTCTTTTCTTGCAATTCATTCTTTGATGATGACAAAAAGAAAAGGAAAAAGGTAAGTATAAAGAAAGAGGGAGCACATACACAAAAATGAAGAAGAAAAAGATAAGTATAAAGAAAGGAAGAGCATATACATAAAGATGAAGGAAAAAAAGATAAGCATAAAGAAAGAAGGAGGAACACAAATAAAAACAACAAGTAAAATGAAACAAAGGCAATAAGTGACTCATATCTTAAAATTCTGAAAATATGATACATACTGAAAATTTGGCACAACATGGCACATTAATGGCACATACAAAAACAACAAGAAAAATGAAACAAAGGCAATAAGTGACTCATATCTTATAAATTCTGAAAATATGATACATATTAAAAATTTGACACAAAATGGCACATTAATGGCACATACCATAAAATTCAGAAATTTCTTAATTGGTGGCACACTTTGCTTTTAACAAATAGAAAGGGAGAGGATCTTTGAAATTAAAATGGTTAATTAATACAAATGGATGAACTTGCATGAAATCTAAATTTGTATTTGAAATATTACTCTCTTTACTTTGAATGCCTTTTTTGAATTTGCAAATATTATGTATAAACTGAAAGGTTTTGTCATCATCAAAAAGGAGGAGATTGTTGACCCCAAGTATGATTTTGATGAATAACAAAATACTTGAGTCTATTTTGGATACTAATATTTTGGTTGAAGTATTTAAGACAAAGTTCAAGAAGATAGGAATCCATCTTAATGAAGCTCCATATTTTTGATCAAAAGAACCTAGAAAGAATAGCAAAAGAGATTAAGCCAAATATGTTTCAAAGAGTATTGGATCAAGAATGAACAAAAGAAAAGTTTAGATTTGAATCCAATAAAGTTTCAGTAATTGGCATAGTTAGAAGTCGACTCATGAAAAGCAGGAGCCAACTCTCAACTCAGTAAAGGCGCCAGTCTAGGAATAGAATGTTATATACTTCATCCTACAATTGGAGTCAACTCATGAAATTCGGGAGCCGACTCCAGCACGTAGAACTGGCACGGGATAGAAATACAAAAGATCAGACTTTTCACCCTGCAGCTGGAGTCGACTAAAGGATCTGGAGAGTCGACTCTCGAGTTTCTGATAGCCCGAATAGTTAGTTTTCAGAACTGCCTAGATTTCATTTTTCACCCTCTAAATAGGCTTTTTTGATATTCCAACAGCTATAAACCCATTTTTAGACTTTTCAGCTTAGATTAGAAAGCTTCTAAAGTCAGATTAAGGCTGAGGAACTCAATATATAAAAGCAAGAAAGTGAAAAATATCAGCAACTTTTGAAAAATCTATGTGCAGACCAAATAGTGAGCATTCAAGAGCCTTCATTGCTATTCAACCACTCATCAAACTATGCAATCAAGGCATTCTCAGGAGAAGAAAGGAAGCATTTATTATTAAAGCCCTCCAACCACTCATCTTATGCATTAAAGCTTCAAATCTGCTCTTCAAAGGAGTTTATTTTTAGTTTTAAATTTTTGCAATTCTAAAATCATTGTATTTCAAGTTTCAAAGGGCTGAAACTTGGGGGATAGGCTCATCCAAGCCTTGAATTGGATTTGTACAAGCCTAGAAGTGGCTTGGGCTGGGTTAGATTTTGGTTGGTTAGCCCGCAAAATCAATTGAGTTTTGATTGTGAGCCTGGTGAAAATAATCTTGCTATAATCTTGAAGATTATAGCAGAATTCTTAAGTGGAGTGCTTGAGGAGTGGATGTAGGTGTTGGGTTTGACACCGAACCACTGTAAAAACTTTATAGCTTTGTGTGTGTGATTATTTTCTTTAGTTGCTATTATTTTTTATATATTTAAATCACTATATTTCTAGCATATCAATATTTAAATTCTACATAAACACTTAGTAATCCAAAAAATTTTTGAAAAATCCAATTCACCCCCCCCTCCCTCTTGGGTTGTTCTTCTGGGCAATAATGTCAAACTCTGTAAGCTCAACTGCCTATTTTGCAATTCTTTCGAAGGTATCTATTCAATGAAGAACTATTTTGATTGGTTGATCAGTAACGAGAGTTATAATATGCCCTTGGAAGTGAGGTTGGAGTCTCTGGACTACAATCAGTAAAGCATAAGTTAATTTTTCTAACTTAGTGTACCTGATCTCAGCATTCCTCAGGACCCGGCTTATATAGTAGATTGGTCGCTAAACTTTTACTTCTTCTTCAACTAAGACCACTGTAAGGGCCACTGGGGAGACCACCAGGTATAGAAACAGTTCTTTTTCAGATTTGGGCTTTGCCAATAGAGAAGGTGAGCCAAGATAGCTCTTGAGTTCTTCAAATGCTTGTTAACATTCAGCAGTCTAGCAGAAATTCTTTGACTATTTGAAAATTTGGAAGAAGGGCATGCATCGTTCGACCGACCTTGAGATGAAGCAATTCTGAGCTGCCACCTTCTCTATTAGGTGCTGAACTTTCTTTATTGATTTTGGAGCAATCATCTCTTGAATGGTCCAAATCTTCTCCAGATTTACTTTGATTTCGTGCATCGACACCATGAACCTTAAGAACTTTTTTGAAGTCACGTCGAAGGCGCACTTGATTGGATTCAACTTCATCTTGTATCTCTAGAGGGCACTGAAGGTCTTCTCAAGATCGGCTATATAAGTCATTGAAGTTTGACTCTTGATAAGCATGTCATCTACATAAACCTCTATGTTACAGTCGATCTGCTCCTTGAAGATCTTATTCATCAGGCACTGGTAGGTTGTTCCTGCATTTTTTAACCTAAAAAGCATAACCCTATAACAATAGAGACTACGATCAGTAATAAAAGTGGTCTTCTTCTCATCTTTTGATGCCATCCGGATTTGGTTATAGCCAGAGAAGGCATCTATAAAAATGAGAAGCTCATGGTCCGAAGTCGCGTCCACCAGTTGATCGATTCTAGATAGGGGATAGCTATCTTTTGGACAGGCTTTATTCAACTTCTTGAAGTTGATACACATTCTTCATTTGCCATTTGCTTTCTTGATGAGGACTACATTGGAGACCTAGTTTGGATAAGAGACTTCTCGGATCAATCCAGCCTTAAGAAGCTTATCAACTCCTTCCATAATCACCTTCTATCTCTCAGGAGCATAGTTGCGATATTTTTCTTTCACTGACCAATATTTGGGATCAACAACTAGATAATGCTCCATAACTTCAGCATCAATTTCGGACATGTCTGCTGGGATCCATGCAAAAATATCTATATTTCTTTGCAAGAAGGTGACGAGCTACTTTTGTACCTCTTCTTCTAGATTGGAGCCGATCTGCACCGTGTGGTCTTTGTTTTCATTATTCAAAGGGATTAAGACAAGATCTTCCATGGGTTTCCACCCATTCTTTAGTAAGGTCGTCCTGGACATTCAGCCCATCAACTAGATAAGGGTCTGACTGTACGCCTCTTTGTTAAGCAATTGAGTCGCAATGCCTTGCTAGAGCTTGATCTCCTCTGACTTCTCTAATCCCATAACTTGTTGGAAACTTCATTTTTAGATAATAAGTCGACACCACTATCTGAAGTGCATTTAGGCTAAGTTGACTGAGAATTACATTATTAGCAAATGGAGCTTTCACCACTAAGAAGTCCACTTGAGCCCTGAATTGCCTTAGGTATTGCCCTGTAGCCATAGTTAATATTATTACCCCTTCAACTGGCATAGCATCGCCAGTGAAGCCTACCACTAGAGAATTTATTGGCCCTAATTGGTTATTAGGTATAGATATTTTAGAAAAAGCATCATAAAATAAGACATCAGTAGAACTTTCATTATCAATAAGAAAGCGGCATACATCATAGTCAGAAATGTTTAAAAAAACTACAACCGTGTCATTATGGAAAAATTGAACTTCTTATGCATCTTCTTTAGTGAAGGCAATGGATTTTTCAGTTCTCCACCTCTTAGCCAGCTCTATCGATCCACTGGTTTCTCCCCACTAAGGTTCCTCAGAGATGGTATTGATGATGTCAAGAGGTGGCCGATCTTCTTGTTGCTCCTCTCTTCTTAGTCATTCTAGCAGTGGCAGTGGTCCTGGCCGATCTTCTCTTACTTCAGATCGGCATCGAAGAAATTAGCCAAGCGGACCTTGCCTAATAATCTTCTCGATCTTATCTTGTAGTTAGATACATTCTTTAGTATCATGACCATGTTCATGATGGTAGAAGTAGTATTAATTAGGATTGCACTTGTCAGGATGAGTGCGCATCCTTTCGAGCCTCTATAGTTGCTCCTTGATCTCCATCAACACCTAGATTTTGGGAGCATTGAGGGGGGTGTAGTTGTGGAATCTTCTTAGGAGAGAGTTTCGTCGTGTCCTTCTATTAGGACTTTTTTGTCGACGAGCTCGGAGAGGGGTTCGAGCTCATTTGCACTTAGAAGGAGTTCGGAAGCGCGGTCGAGCCTCACTTGACTTTTCTTCAACTATGGACTTGCTAGTTTCTTCTGCACAGTACTCTCTTGTGGCTTCATCATCTTTGGCCTTGAAGGCTTCTTCTGCTCGGGTATAGCCATCAGCCTAGGCCAACATATCAACAAAATCCTTGGGGTGCTTCTTCTCTAGGAAGAAGAGTAGGTCATTTTTCTGAAGGCTGCCTTTTAGTGCGGCCATGGCGATGGATTGATCTAGATTTTAGACCTCAGGATAGCAGTATTGAAGTGGTTGACATAAGCCCAGATGGACTCTCCTTCTTTCTACTTAATGTTGATGAAAGAGTCCGAGCTCCATATTAGGCATCGACTGCTTACAAACTAAGCCGCAAATTGATGGCTTATTTGGTCAAAGGAGAAGGTCATACCTGACTTAAATGCCGAGTATCAATTTCTCATTATTCTCTTCAGAGTGGATGGGAAAGCGTGGCACAAGATGGCATCAGATGCACCATGGAGCAGCATCATTATCCGAAAGGCCTTCAGATGGTCGATCAGATCAGCAGTCCTTTCATAACTCTTGAATTAAGAAAGCTTGAAGTTCGGCAGAATGGGCTCTTACATGATTCGCTGGGAGAAAGAAAGGTTGGTGCAGATATCATCGCCATGGGTGGGGGGAATCTCATGATGTTCCTCGATCTACCAGTTCATTTTCTGAAGCTTTTGATCCAGAAGATCCTCTCGATCACGGATCTCCATGGTCTTCTAGCAGAGTGGAGATAGAGATCCTTTAGGGTTGGAGTATTGATTAAAGTAAGGGCTCTCCACCCTCTGCTTCCCCTTTTCGGAGGTCATCGGATGACTATACTAGGTGGGTCATTCGATTGCTTGGTTTTGGTACTCCAGCAAGATTTTCTCTGGTTGAAATGATGCCAGGTGTTGTTGGATAGCTTGTACTGCCTCTTCGAGGCCTCTAACCTATTGGACGAATAGATAGAACTGCTCCATGTCCACTATTGCCGCTGGTGGAGGAGCCTGTGGTGTTGGAGATGGAGTTGGAGCAGGTGGGTTTGGATGGGATCTGGTCACGGAGGCAGCAAATCGCCTCATTGATGTCTTCTTAGGAGGCATCCCGTAGAGATTATCGGAGAAGGAGAAGAAGGAGATGCTGAGATGAAATTCCATCGAGTACTCCTTCAAGAACAAGGGATCAAGCCGGTTCCTTCCTCTAGCATCAATTCTGTTGGTACAGAAAACTACGAATGCTAGAATTAGCTGGAGTTGAGGAAGATGAGGTCGCCATCAAAACTTGCAAAATAAGTCCAAACCAGAGGTGGGGTGGCTCCAGCAGGATCCTCCGAGGTGAAGTCAGTTCTCTATCCACAAAAATAGAATGCTCAAAAAATTTTAGTAGAGTTTTTAGCTTAGCGAGATGTATTTAGAGGATTTCTTATATAGATGGAGATCGTAACAAACTGATGGTGATAGCTATAACTATCTGATAGTAGGCCATTCAAGATCATGTGGAGTTTGTTACGAAATATGGTGTCCATTATCACGACATGCCAGTCTGTTAGAGATTAATGATTGGAGTTTGAATGGAGCATCTATCAGTAGTGAAAGGCTTTGCATTACAATAGTTCTAGAGAAGTTCAGGCTTCTTCGAGGTCATCTGCATGTAGATTGACTTGTGCTGAGCTAGGAGTTGAATTTGCATTGACGATGGGTTCCTTCTAGGCGACCATAGAGAGTTCAACTGAAAAGAGCTCTTCTTGGCAATGGAAGGAGTTCAGTCGGAATGAGCCCTGAAGGTGACTATAAGGAGTCTGGTTGGATGGAGCTTGGTAGGTGACTGCAAGGAGTTTGGTCGAAATGAGCCCCGTAGGTGACTGTAAGGAGTCCGACCGAAAGGAGCTCTATGGGCGACTGCAAGCAATTCGGTTGGAATGAGCCCTGTAGGCAACTGCAAGGAGTTCGACCAGAAGGAGCCCTATGGGCAACTGCAAGGAGTTCGATCGAAATGAGTCCTATAGGCGACTGTAAGGAGTTTGGCTGAAATGAGCCCTATGGGCGACTGTAAAGAGTCCGATCGAAAGGAGCTCTTCTCGTCCACACAAGGAGTTTGATTGGAATGAGCCCTGTAGGCGACTGTAAGGAGTCTGGCCGAAAGTTTCAAGGTGGCTTGCAAGTGGCTAATCAAAGACGAGATCCTTCTGTTAACTTTGTCCTGTGGCTCTTGTCGTAAGATCCAGTCTGTAATGAAGAAATTTGGTCTGAAGGAGATTTGGTTAGATTAAAATTCCACCAGCTTCAAGATCAGTCAGGTCAGGTTATGCACGAATTGAATGTTTAACTAGCTGCTTAGGCGATTTTTCTCACTATTCAAGTTAATCAAAAAGAAAGCTCGACCGGAGCCAGCCATTAATAATGAAGGAACTCGACTGCTATCATGGTCAGCCACTAAACTCATCTAGACGAGATCTGCAGCATATTACAGGCTCTGGAGTTTACTCATGCAGCCTAAAAGATCGACTGACGGGTTAAAGATTGACCATCATGGGACCACTTTGGGACAAGATGCTAGGCCAAACTTTGACTGGAGCGGGTTTAACCCCAACAGCTATAGTAATACATAAACTTTGATACCAAATCCATAAAAGAAATATGCCCTCAAGCCAATTTTTTTTTGGGATATTCTTTATCTTCCAGACTCATATAATGATATTTTTTAATAAATAAAGATATTTATTTCATCATATGTAGTGTCTTATTATTTATTTAAGATTATGATGAACTCTATAAATTAGGGCTATGATTTTAGGATTATGATGAGATTATAGTAGTGAGGCCTAAAATCTTAAAACCCTAATTTAAATATTTCTAGTCGATGGGACATTGAGTTAGGGATCAATGTTTTCCGGTAAGACTAGCACATTCTTTGTATGCTCGATTAAGAGGGTGATTAATCTCACAATAACTTGTGTATGATACTAATACAAGAATGTGGATGCTCATTAGAGAATGAGTTTACTAAATTGATCCAAATTGAGAATATCTAATGGAGCCTTATCTACATGTCAATAGATGGTTCTCATAGTGGAATTTGTGCATGTAATCCTTTGACCTGAAACTATCATAGAATCTTATATATATAAATCCATATTTTGGTTCATACTCATTCATGACTTAGTTATATACAGAATGATCTAGATATGGTAGATTATATATATGAAGCTTATGAGTAGGTTAACAAGGAATCGATCACTCCTGATAAGAGAAAATAGCATCCTACCTGCTTCAAATAAATAATGATTCAGGAAGACTTTGATCAAAGCATGATGAAAATTAGAAATGATTTCTAATGTTTCATTAAATGAATCATTATCATAAGATTGAAAGAAAAATAAATATGATATTAGGATTGACATATTTTCATACCCAGAGTCATATTCAGGATGGAAGGATCTAGTTGCATGATAATTTTCACTGAAGGATATTTTTGGTATTTCCATCAAAATTTCACATCTTTTGGATAGTCATGATACATTGCTAGACATCAATCATGTCTTGTGGGTTTGATCAAGTTAAAATTTTAATTTGATCATTAAATTAGAAAGTGTTCTAAATTAAGTCAAATTGGGTTGGCTAGTTTTGACCTAAATCGGTTTGGTTGAGTTCTAACCAGATTAGGTCAAATCACACCCTGACTTACTATTGGTTAGATGTGGAATCCAATGGATCACACACAAAGAGAATTGATTAAGGGTCTAATTAGATTAGACCATGTTTGCAAAATGGATATGCTAGCACATATAGCAAACCCTAGCACCTGGATTCGAATTGGATTCGAATCGGCTTTCGATTTAGGCTAATTAAGATCCGATTTGAGCCAAATAGGATTTGGTCTTGAGCTGGATTAACCTAGATTGATTGGGCTTCAGATTGGGCACCACATACTTGCATCCCATGTGCCAAAGAGTCTCTCTTTTGCGTGTGGAAAGTCTTTCATATGCAAAGGATTCTTTGGTGCATGGAATAAGACGGCGCCAACCTTCTTTGACTTTTTCTATATGTTATGTCGCGTAAATATTTTTTAATTGGTGTGGACATCTGATATGGGGCGCAGAAGAGTTCTTCTATAGATGAAATACTTTTTTTTCCTTTTAAATTTTTCGCCCAGGATGTTTTGTCGCCCAAGACCCCTTGCCGCCCAAGACTCCATGCCGCCTACTCCTCCTTGACGTCTCTTGGACTAAGTCAAAGTCTCTTGGAACTTTGACTATTCAAAGTTTATCTCCATGCCTTCTTGCTGAATGGGCGTCTCTTTTTTAAGCCATTGGATGGCTTTGTCTCATGATCTAATGGATGAAAAGGGTGGCGCCAAAGATGAAGCATCGCGACTCTTCATAGAAAAACTACGTAGAATCAGTCCAAAGAGTCCTTCTATTTTATGGCACCTCTTGGACTAAGTCTATATCTCATTTTTACTGATGAGGTGTGAGATTGGCTGATGGGGCGTGAGAATTTGATGAGGAAAGGGTGTGAGATTTTTTGTTGGCACCCCTACGTACTTTATAAATAGGGATGCACACCTAGAGTCCGACGTAGTGAACATTATCTTTTCTTTCTTACAAGAGTTTCATTTTGTCCAATTTTCTTTCTTCCTTTCACTTGTCTAGACCTTATTATTATAAGGACAAGAAGTCATCTTAAGACTAAGAAATTAGATAGAAAAATTAAGAAGACAAAAGAAAAAGAAAGATAGATAAGAAAAGGCAAGGAAGGTGACATAAAGGCTTAAGAAGGTCTTGCCCTTTTAATTAAAGTTCTTATTATAAGAATTTTAATTATATAAATCAGAGGTGCTGGGGTCTTAGTTAAGTCTTTGTGTGGATCAACATTAGAGGATAAATACATGGACACCTGGTGGAACCCCTGACGAACTACTACCGACGATCAGAATCAATTTAGGATTTAGTGATATGAGGTATGTTCTAATACTTTCTTTTGTATTACAAATGCATGTTATATAATTTAATTGTTAATAAGGTGGTCCTAGGGTTTGGGTTTGGTTTATTTAATTTCATGTTTTTACTTTAAAATCCGTGCTTCTGCCCTATACACCAAATCCATCAATCCATGCCTAAGATATATCAAGCTATATAGATCAGACACTTAAAAGATGAGAGTTTACTTGCTTAGAAGATGTAATAGACGAAGTTGGCCAAAAAAAAAAAGAAAAGGGGGTGTGGTTGGCGAAGTTAATGCAGTGAGAAGGTGGGCAATGCAACAGAACAAATGACGAAAAGGAAAGACCGCTCCATATTATCTCCTTTAGTGCACCATTTGGAGGATTTTTATTCTATGTATCATGCCTCCATGATTTATCCTTAGGATTGTATAACAGCTGTCATTCAATCAGCATATGGTTGGATAGTGAGGTGTCTTCAGTCTCGTAGTTGAATGGTAAGGGCGTAGGTGGTCGGCATTCTATTAGTTATTGTTGCAAAATTTTCTTTTCCAATAAAAACGATGGCTAAAATACGTGTGCACTATAACAAAAATGGTGCTAACTAAAACATGGCATGAGTTTTTTGTAGTTGGAATTTTCAAATACTTCACATTACAACCAAGAAGAAATTTCATGCTAACAACAGATCGGAGTCATTCATATAGAATAACACTCACACACTCTAAATTTGAGATAACAATTTTTAAATCTAGATTCCTACGTCAAAAGAGTACGTGGATAAAATTACAGCGCTTCTTCTTTCCTGTATTCTATCTTCACTCTCCTTGTTTTATTTTTCCTACGTGAGGAGTTGTAGCAGTCCACCCACGTCTTTGTTAGGGAGTCCTTCGAGTCCTCACTCCCATTACTCCAGCAATCGCCATTGGAGACCCTTTTCCACGTTCTCTGCCCGAATGGCAAGAATTTTTGCCGCTCTTGAGGGCTGGAAGATTTACACGAAGTATCCACGTCAAATGCTTCCAAGAGCAAAGATGGCCAAGAAGTAGATCGCCGGCATGAGAGAGGAAATGCTAGCGATCCTGAAGGAGGAGAGGAAGGAGAGCAAAACTGACAAAGACACCAACTTCATGAAATGGAAGGCCTCGCACGTTAGGTAGAGGCCAACCAAAAGATGGGACTATTAGGTATGGATGGTACGGAACTAAAAGTGATGTTCCTCTTCCAAGGGCTCTAGGTTTGTTGATTCTTGGGGATAAGCAGCCATAGTTTCGTCTGACTATTGAATTTACGCTTCCCATGGTTTGCTTCCAAATGCTTGCGGCCTTTATAGGCTGTTGCTTGATCCCTCACACACCAATTGCATGAATAGGAAGGTTCGGGGGATAAAGGCTACTCAAGATGGAATTATTGTGGTATAGCAGTGTACGTGATAGTGCATCCGTTACAAACCATTAGATGCATGGGAATAATAATTAATTTCATCGAATTGGATAGATATGAATTTAACACGTTGGATTCTCTTGAGTATGGTCCACAAATGCTTCCTTAGTATAATATTTGAAATTGGTATAGATATATGTAGGAAAATTTGTTATTTATTACATTATGTTCGATTTCTGTTGGGGATAAACTCCGCTTCCGTTGAAGTCCAGTCTGATGCTTAGCCTAATGTAACTGATAATCACAGAAGAGCTTCGATCGAAAATTCTTCCTCTTAGAATTTCTCCCATAGCCAAACTTCTTCCGAATCCCTCAAGCAGCCAAAACTTCTTCCGAACTTCTCTAGCGGCCGAACCCCTTTCGGATCCCTCCAGCGGTCAAATTCTCCGCAGTCATCCAGGAGGTCTCTGCACGAGTCTGGTCCCGTACACGGTATGAACTGACCCACACCCGGACTACCTTAGAGGAGTCCGAACTCCTCTAGAATTGATATAGCTCAAAGGTCATTACCAACTGACGCCTACCCTTCCAAACTTTGACTATCAAATCTCAAATAGACTGGCACCTCATGACAACAAATACTATTCTTCGTAACAAACTCTACGTGGCCCCGAGCAGCCCACTATCTGACAGTTATGGCTATCACTATCAGTTTGTTACAGGCTTCATCTATAAAAGGGATCCTCCGGATACGTTTTCTCTAGGCAATCTTCTTCTTTCCGAAACTCTGCAACCTTCTTGACTGAGCACTCTATTTCTATTGGCCAAAAAAGCTAACTTGACCATCGGAGGGTCCTGCCGGAGCCACCACCCCGGGCTCTGAACGAGACTTATTTTGCAGGTCACCGATGGCGACCTCATCTTCTTCGACTCCAGCACTTCTCCAATAGGAACCAGATTTTGCACCAACAGGATTGGTGCTAGAGGAAGGGTTTTCTGTTCGTGAGATTCTCATATTCCTAAAGGAGTGCTCACCAGCGATCTCTCTTCTTCCTCTCTAGAGTCCTTCCTGAAAAAAATGCCTCCTAGAAAAGCTTTAACCCGATAGTCGACGGCCTTTGCAGTTAGATCCCTTCTAGATCTATCCAGTCCCACTTCAGCTCCGACAACTCGAGCTCCGTCTGTGACCATGATGGATGCAGAGCAGTTCAACCTGCTGGTCCAGCAGGTTCACGATCTCACGGAGGTGGTGCAGGCTATGCAGTAGTAGACTCTAGTGCCAATTCGGCCAGAGCAGGCTTCTCTGAAGCCCCATGATTCGATCTAAGGATGGCCGACTTGGACTAGCCAATTGGTGACCTCCAAAAAGGATAAGCAGAGAGCTGAGAGCCCATGTTCTGATCATGACTCTACCCCTGGGGGAGCTTTGCCCTCATTCAGCCAAAAGACTTTAGAAATCCACAATCGAGAGCATCTAGATCGAAAACTATAACAGATGAATCAATGGATTGAAGAACACCGCCATGCTCCCTCCTCTCATGGTAGTGATATCTGCACTGACCCTCCTTTCTCTCAGCACATCATGCAGGAATTGATCTTGCCAAACTTCAAGCTTTCTTAATTCGAGAGCTACGACGGGACCTCCGATCCGATTGATCACCTGAAGGCCTTCCGAATGATGATGCTGCTCTATCGTGTGCCAGATACCATTCTCTTCTGAGCCTTCCCATCCAACCTGAAGGGAGCCACCAGGAATTGATACTCGGCCCTTAAGTTGAATACCATTTTCTCTTTTGACTAGATGAGCCATCAGTTTGCGGCTCATTTTATTAGTAGCTAATGTCCCAGGTGGGGCTCAAAATCCCTCATCAACATCAAGCAACAGGAGGGAGAATCCATCCAAGCTTTTGTTAATCAATTCAATGTCGCTACGCTAGAGGTCCGAAATCTGAACCAATCTATTGTGATGGCCGTGCTAAAGGGTGGCCTTCAAAAGAATAATCTGCTGTTCTTTCTGGAGAAGAAGTACCCCAAAAATTTTGTTGATATGCTATCTTGGGCTGAAGGGTATACCCGAGCCAAAGAGGCCTTCAAGGTCAAAGATAATGAAGCCATTGGAGAGTGGCGAATCGATGAGCCGAGCAAGCCCACTGAGGAAGGAAAGCCAAGTGAAGCTTGGCCACACTCCCAAACTCCCCCTGAGCGCAGGCGAGCCTGAACTCCTCTCCAAGCTCGAAAGTAGGGAAGCTCCGACAGAAGGGCACGATGGGATTCCCCCCTTCGAAGGTTCCATAATTATGTCCCCCTCAATGCTCCAAAAATGCAAGTGCTGATGGAGATTAAGGAGTAGTTGCCGAGGCCCGAAAGGATGCATTTCCATCTTGGTAAATGCAATCCAAATAAGTTCTGCCTCTAGCATCGTGACCATGATTACGATACTGAAGAATGTATTCAGCTCTAAGATGAGATCGAGGAGCTCATCAAGTGAGGTAGACTCAGTTGATTCCTGCGGTGCTGGCCTGAAGGATGAAAAGATCGGCCAAGGGCATTGTCGCAACTGAAACTGCAATAGAAAGAGCAGCAGACGGATTGTCCACCCCTTGGCATCATCAACACCATCTCTGGGGGACTTCGATGAGGGAAGGCTTACGAGTTAGCCAAGCCCGAGAAAAGGTAGAGAACTGAAGAGCCCATTACTTTCACCAATGAGGATGCTCAAGGAGTCCAGTTCTTGCACAATAACATAGTTAAAATCTCTTTAAACATTATCGACTATGATGTGTGCCGCATTTTGGTAGATAATGAAATCTCTGCTAATATTTTATTTTATGATGCTTTCTTAAAATTGTCCTTACTCAATAACCACTCGGGACCTATGAACTCCCCATTGGTAGGCTTCACTGGTGATGCCATGCTAGTTGAGGGCATAATAACTTTGGCTGTGACTGCAGGGCAATGCCCGAAGCTGGTTAAGGCACCGATCGATTTTCTAGTCGTAAAGGCTCCATCTGCCTATAATGCTATTTTCGATCGATCTGATCTGAACGCGCTCCGAGCAGTAGTGTCAACTTATTATCTAAAGGTGAAGTTCCTAATGAACCATAAAATTGGAGAGATCAGGGGAGACCAGGCATTGGCAAGACACTGTTACTCCATTGCCCTATAGAAAAATATCCAGTCCGACCTTTGTCCTATTGATGGGCTGGATGTCCGTGACGACCTTATCGAGGAGCGAGATGAGCCTATCGAGGAACTCATATCTGTGCCCTTAAACGATGGGAGCATGGAGCACACTGTGTAGATCGGCTCCAACTTCGAGCATGAGGTTTGGGAGCAACTTGTCACCTTCCTCAGGAAGAACACGGACGTCTTCTCCTGGGTCCCAACGGATATGCTAGAAATTGATGCTGAGGTCATGGAACATCGATTGACCATTCATCCTAAGTATTGGCCAATAAAAAAGAAGATGCACAACCATACCCCAGAGAGGTAGAAAATAATTGCAGAAGAAGTAGGCAAGCTTCTCAAAGCTGGATTGATCTGGAAAGTTAACTATTCGACCTGGATCTCAAACGTGGCTCTCATCAAAAAGGCAAATGACAAGTGGAGGATGTGTATAGACTTTAAAATGCTGAGTAAAGTCTACCCAAAAGACAGCTATCCTCTATCTATGATTGATCAACTGGTAGATGCAACCTTGAGCTACGAGCTTCTCACCTTCATGGATGCCTTTTTTGGCTATAACCAAATATGGATGGCGCCGAAGGATGAGGAGAAAATTACTTTTGTTACTAATCGTGGTCTTTATTTTTACAGGATTATGCCTTTTAGACTCAAGAATGCAAGGGCAACATACCAGCACCTGATCAACAAGATCTTCAAGGAGCAAATCGGCCACAACATGGAGATGTATGCGGATGACATGCTCATCAAAAGTCAAGCTTCAATAAACCACATCACTGATCATGAAGAGACCTTTAGTGCACTCAAGAAGTATAAGATGAAGCTGAATCCGATCAAGTGCACCTTTGGTGTGATCTCAAAAAAGTTTTTAGGGTTTATAGTGTCAAGGCACAGGATTGAAGCAAATTCAGAGAAAATCAGAGCTATTCAAGAGATGACTGCTTCAAAAATAATCAAAAAAGTTCAACGTCTGACTGAAAAAGTAGCATTCCTAAATCACTTCATCTCGAGATCGATCGAGCGATGCATGCCCTTCTTCCAAGTTCTCAAGCAACCAAAAAACTTCTGCTAAACGATAGAGTGCCAACAGGCATTTGAGGAGCTCAAAAACTACCTCGGCTCACCCCCACTACTAGCAAAGCCTGAAATCAGAGAAGAATTATTCTTATACCTAGTAGTCTCCTCGGTGGTCTTGGCAGTAGTCTTGGTCAAAGAGGAAGCAAAGATGCAGCGATCAGTCTACTACGTAAGTCGGATCCTGAGGGATGCAGAGACCAGGTACTCTAAGTTAGAAAAATTGACATACTCTTTTCTAATTATTGCTAGGAGACTCCGACCTTACTTTCATGGGTACACCATAATGATCCTCATGGATCAACCAATAAAAGCAGTCCTTCATCGAATGGATGCTTCTGAAAGAATCGCGAAATGGATAATCAAGCTCATGGAGTTTGATATCAATTATCGACCCCGACCATCGATCAAAGCTCAGATCTTGATAGATTTTATAGTAGAATGTACCATTCCAGATGAAGCCATGCTTGAATAGAATGAGACCGACATCCCATGGTTGCAATCGAGCCTCCCTAAAGAGAGTGTCGATCTTTCTAAAGATTTTTAGGCCCTGTACGTGGATGGTTCATCCAACACTGCTGGGATAGGTGCGAGGTTGGTCTTGGTCAATCCCGAGGGAGTCATCGTCGAATATGCGCTATGCTTCAAATTTTCTATAACTAATAATGGGACCGAATATGAAGCACTGATCATTGGGTTAAAAATAGCAAGAGAGTTAAAAGTAGATCGGCTTCAAGTCTATAGTGATTTTCAATTAGTGGTCAGCCAAGTTAGTGGCAACTATGAAGCACGGGAGAAAAGTATGATGAAATATCTTGAGAAAGCAAAGGATTTGACTCTAGTCTTTGCTAGTTTTGGCATTCGATAGATTCTAAGGGTAGAAAATACAAGAGCCGATCTTCTCTCTAAATTGGCCACTTTAGCCCCAACCGAACTATCCAAAAAAATATTTTTTCAAACTCTAAAATGCCCAAACTCAGAGGAATCATAGCTTATTATGTAGATGGAGCTCGAGCCGAGCTGGATTGACCCATTAGTTGCTTACCTCAAAGAGGGTGTTCTTTCTCATGATCCTGAAGGAAAATCCTGATTTCTCAGACTAGGTTCGTTCAGATCTGATCGGATCAAGAGATATATTTCAAAAAAAAATTTATTTGATCCAAATCAGATCTAAGATATTTCAGATCTAATTTTTATTATTCTAATAATTAAAATAAAATATAGATAAATTAAATCAGATTTAATTTACCTTGATGTAGGATAATCCTATTACCCTTAATGATCCTGTAAGCAGCAGAAAGTTCTGGATCTAGCGATGCAAGTGTCTGGCCTCTACCAGTATCCACTCGAGCTGGATCTGAAGATCCTCTTCTTTTTATCACATCTCCAAAAATTAGATCTAAATCTGATTTGGAGTATCTTTAAAATAGCTTTCGAAGATCAACAGTTGTCCTTTGCAGCAGCACAGCCTTCTAGCTTTCTGTCGCCTTTCTCTCGCCTAGATTGCACCAACTAAGATCCCAAACTTCTTTGGACGTGGAGGGGAGAGGGAGAAGATGAACTTGGCATGGAGGAGGAAGAGAGAGGGAGCCTTGGGGTGTGGGAATTGTTATTTACTTTGAGTTGGGTGCAGGGTCTTATTTATAGACTATGCATGATCCAACTCCTCTTCTTCCCAACCAATCACAATCCTTTGTGAAATTAGATCTAAATCTGATTGGTGGGAATAGAGTCCCTTGGATAACTCCTTAGATGGCGCATAAGACCAGTCAAAGTTGGTTCTTAGAAGAAGTCTAATCGGAATCCAAAAAGGAGATGGAGTCCCTGTCCAACAAGGACTCCTGGGCGCCGCAAACTTGGGCGCACGCCACCCTTGGCATGCGCCCTCCTCGATGGTGTGCACCCTCCTCCTTGCCAGTTTCTGGCAGGGGGACAAGCCCCACCAGCTCTCCAATAGGTGCATGACATGTGGACAGAAAGTCAAAGTGTCAATGGTCAACATTTGACCAGTCAAAGGTCAACTTTTGACCAAAGTCAAAGGAACGAAGAAATGGCAGGTGACCAAAAATGGCAGGTATTGTCTTACAAAATAAGACAACCTTTTTCTGACTTGGACAACTCCAGTCAGACCATAGTGAAGGCCTCTGATCGAGCACAAACTCCTTTGGCT
>QRFJ01002530.1:0-43328 GCA_006176705.1 Cocos nucifera | reverse complement strand
AAAAATTAGATCTGAATCTTGAATTGGAGGATTTCAAATAGCTTTTGAAATCAGTAGTTGTCCTTTGCAGCACACCTTCTAGCTTTTGTTGCCTTTCTTCGCTAGATTACCAACTAAAATCAAAACTTTTTGGCATGGAGAGGAGAAGAGACTTTGGCATGGAGGAGGAAGAGAGAGGCAGCCTTGGGTGTGGGAATGGCTTATCACAATCTGAGGCGTAGGGTCTTATTTATAGACTCCTGATCCAACTTCAAGTCCTAGACCTTAATCACAACTAGTTTACATGAAATCAGATCTAAATCTGATTCCATGCCTAAGAATAGAGTCCTCATGTGGATTGTCCTCCTTAGCATAAGGGTGCCTAAGGTGGCACCAAAGTGGATAAAGTTGGTTCTTGGCAGAGGAACTCTAATTGGAAATCCAAAAAGGAGATGGAGTTCCTTATCCAACAGGGACTCCTAGGCGACCTAGTCAAACCTTTTGGGCGCACACTCAACCCTTATCCTTATGGCCGCGTGCGCCCTCTCCTTGCCAGGTTCTGGCAGGGGGACAAGGCCCCCACAGCTCTCCAATAGGTGCGCGATGCATGAAAAAAGTCAAAGTGTCAATGGTCAATATTTGACCAGTCAAAGGTCAACTTTTGACCAAAGTCAAAGAACAAGAAATGGCAGGTGACCAAAAATGGTAGGTATTGTCTTACCTAAAATAAGACAACCTTTTCTGACCTGGATAAGGCTCCAGTCAGACCAAGTGAAGGCCTTTGATGAAGCACAAACATATTTGGCTCAGTCAGGATAACTATTTATGATAGTAAAAGAAGAACGTTAGGCTTCAATCGAGTGCTAGCATGATTTTCTTGAACCTAATTGAATCTCATTCAAATCAATTGAACTGGATTAGTTCCAATTGATGATCATCCAGATTCAAACCCTTATTTGTGTGACCCAGTTAGGTTCAGTTCTGTATGGTAATGGGATATGTCATGATCTCTATCATCGACATCATCGAAACTTCCTTTCGATGGATCAGAACTCTTCTTGATTTGAACAGCTAGAATGATCGATCATCTAAATCATTCTAATTGCTCCCAAAATCCACTAGTGACACCTAGCAGTATATGGTGGCAACCCATCAGAGCTGAATGCGAACCTCTTGGTGTAGCTACCTGTGTGATTAAGTTCTTCTATCTTGAGCCCTGATCAGATTAGGATTAAGGTGAACTCGTCAAACCCTAGTTTCTATCATATGATGTAATCATTCGATTCAAGTCCGATGTGAAAATCTAAATAGAAACTCTTTCTATTATTTCACTCTGCCATGGCCATGGGCTTCTGGACTTGATTCTCATGATCATCATAGGGCTGCTCCTCTACCACCGAGGTAGATAGATTCCATCTTGATGCAATCTAATTCCTACAATGAACATGCTATAGCCAACATACACCTCAGGATTCCGAATGGCTAGGAGATCGAGTTATGGTGTAGTCAAACTATAACACCCTCAAGGTGAACTGCCGATGCACCTCAGGTCAAAGAACCAGACACACCACTGCAGCATCGAGTCAGTCATTGACGAGAAGGTAGACTTCCTAATGACTACTCGAGGTGGTCACGCTCAGTGCCCTCATTCTCTAACGAGTATCTGTACTCTCACTCCGATGTCTCCACACCGTAGACTCAAGACTCATCTACTAAAGAGAAGTGATTATACACCAACCTTCTGAATCAATCACCATCCTCATGATGATCCTATGGTCAGGAGCATTTTATGAGTTAATAATGATTATTCATATCTTAAATTTTCAACTCTTAAAAATATGAATTATTATTATCATTAACTCAAAGGATGTATCACAAACACTAAATACACATATGTGATAGAAAATAATCCATTTTATTGATTATAATCAAAATTATAATTTTGCTCCTAGAAGTGTTTTACAAGTGTCAGGCAATTCTGGCTTTTAGGGCACATATATCTAACAGATCTGAAAGAAGCTCAGAAACTCAGGAATTAGGCCTCCTAGTATGTTTTGTATGAGGGTAAATTGTATAAAAGATCATATTCGTTACTGCTTTTGAGATGTCTCCGACCTTCAGAGGCCGACTTAGCGTTATAAAAAGTGCACGAAAAAATTTATGAAAGTCATGTGGGAGCTAGATCCCTGTTACAAAGACTACTTTGGCAAGGATATTATTGGCCGATCTTGTACCATGATTCTATAGAGTATATCAAGAAATATGATCACTGTTAGAGAAATGCAAACATACAAAGACAGCCGGCCTTCGAGCTTACTCCACTAAGCGCACCTTGGCCATTTACGTAGTGAGGAATGGATATACATGGCTCTTTCTCAATAGTATCTGGACAATGAAAGTTTTTCCTAGTTGCGATCGACTACTTCACCAAATGGGTCGAAGCCGAACCACTAGCAAAAATTACTGAGGTCAAGGTACAGGACTTCATTTGAAAGTCAATCATCTGTCGGTTTGGTCTGCCCCGAACTCTTATAATAGATAATGGGTGATAGCTCGCTGGGATGAGGTTCGCTGAGTTTTGCGAAGATCTAAATATCTTCCATTACTTCATGTCAGTAGCCCATCCATAGGCAAACAATGAGGTAGAGGTGACCAACAGAATTTTACTGTAGGACATCAAGGCAAGACTTGAAAGAGCAAGAAGGACTTGGGTGGATGAACTCTACTACATCCTCTAGGTGTACGAAACTACTCAAAGGCTGTCGATTAGGGAAACACTGTTCGCCTTGGCTTTTGGAATGGAGGCAGTTATCCCGATCGAGCTTAAACTTCCATCAGCATAGGTTATGGCCTTCAATGAGCAGCGTAACTCATAGGACCTCATAGTCAACCTCGATCTACTGGAAGGAAAAAATGAAAAAGTCCAAACTTGGATGGCAGCATATAGATGAAGAGTGGCTAGATACTATAACTCTAGAGTAAAAAGCAAAGCATTCAGAAGGGGGGACTTGGTGCTTCGACGAGCATCCATTTTGTAGCCCCAAGATCAAGAAAAGCTCGCCTTGAATTGGAAAGGTCCATATAGAGTAGAGGAGGTCATTCGATCCGAAACTTACTACTTGAAGGAGCTCGGACGAGCGGCACTTCCGCGACCTTGAAATTCAAAAAACTTAAGAATGTACTACCAGTAACTTTTCTTTAATAAAACTATTTTAACATCATTACTCCTTAAAGCAAAAATTATATAATGATAATTCTTTGAAGTAACCTAAAATAGCCTATTAGGAATAGGAGGAAAACCTCATCCTAACATGAGCAAAGTTGAAGACCTCGTCCATTTAAGATGGGATGGAGGGAGAGGCCCTGTCAATGGCCCAAATGTGCCCCCACAAGACATGTCCAGAATAGAAGGAGAATCTCGTTCTAACATGAGCAAAGTCGAAGACCTCGTCCATTTAAGATGGGATGGAGGGAGAGGCCCTATCAACGGCCCAAATGTGCCCCTATAAGCCACGCTCAAAATAGGAGGAGAACCTCATTCTAACGTGATCAAAGTTGAAGACCTCATCCATTTAAGATGGGATGGGGGGAGAGGCCTTGTCAACGGCCCAAATGCACCCCCACAAGCCATGTTAGGAATAGGAGCAGAACCTTATCCTAATGTGAGTAAAATCGACGACCTTGTCGATATAAGATGGGATGGAGGGAGAGGCCCTACCGACGATCCTAATGCACCCCCATAAGCTATGTTAAGAACAAAAGGAAAGCCTCATCCTAATATGAGCAAAAGTCAGAACCTCATAGACCAAAGAAGTGGAGAAGGAAGAAGCTTGGTGGAGAATTCTTACACATGTTTTTCCATGATAACCTGACTACGTCAAATGCAAAAGATAGAACCTTATCCTGATTTGCAGAAGAGGTTCTAGTTCGACATCCACAATAAACCCAGCATCTACAATGAGATCGACATCCATAAAAAGCATTTCATAAGAAGACGACAGAGAGAAATGAGGTAAAGAAGGTAAGGCCACAAATAAGCCTCAGATTCATGCAAAACAAAAATAACGAGAAATATATTATTCCATTATAAAAATGAGTTCATTACAAGTAAAATATAGGTCAACAAGGTCGATTACACTAAAAGAAAGGAAAAAGAGGGGGAAGAGGCCAAAGCTCTAAGGCAAACCAAATTCTTCAGACTTTGGACTGCCAGCTTCGGCCATCACCAAGGATTACTTTAGCCTAAGGATCTCCTCCTCAAGCTCCTTCTTCTTGTAGAGACCATCTACGTACATTCTGTTGGCAAGCTGAAACTTATCCTCAAGCTCTCGCTGCTGTCTTCTTAAAACTTCAAACTCGACCTTCGCATCCTCAACAGTCCGATGTTCGTAGGTGAGCTGAAGCTTCAGTTGTTGAACCTCGACATGCTCCACCCCAACCACCTCTGAAAGCTCACCAACGATCCTCTTCAAGGAGGCAACTCCTCCAACTCACTACTCGCGCTGGCTTCCTGATTATTATGCAGTTGCTTTCGAAGATGAGCTACCTCATCTCTGGCAACCTTGAGCTTGCCTTCAAGTCTGGACATCTTCTTCGCCTAGGTCACTAGATAGCTATTATGCCAATCCTTAGTATCCTGCAGTTGCTTCTGAAGTTGGAAAAACTTTATTGACCAGTCCCAGTCGTATCGTGCCTTGTCGATAGACCATGGCGAGCTTCCTTCTAGAAGACGGATCTTTTCCCCAACATTCTTCAGGTCAGCTTCAAAAGAGTTGATCTTTGCTGTCAGTGCCTAGGACTTGTCGCTGGCATTTCTCTTGAGTTCATCGATCTCCTTCTCGAAGCTATCCTTCTGGATACTAAAGCTCACCTCTTCCTTCATATGCAAGCCTCGAAGGTGAGTGACCTCTTTGGTCGCCTCAGAAGCATTCTTTCATGAGTCTCGAAGATCGTCCTCCATCTTCTTCAACTTCTTCCTCAGAAGATGAACTTCCTTCCTCAGGTTCTTTATCAAGGGCTTTATCGAAATCCCCTAAGGTAGTGGATCAGTGTTGGTGGAAGACTGCATTCGAGATACGAAAAGCACTTAAAGGTATGAAAAAAATTTACTTCATTTAATCAAAACTTTTGAGTACAAAACAAAAAGAAAAAGAAAAGAAAGAAAAATATACAACTACTCGAGGATCTCAACCTTGAGATGGACGATGGAGGGCAGAGTCGGATCGCTCTCGACCGCCTTAGGTTCTTGAACTGGTTCAAGCACCTCTATGGTAGGTTCAAATGGGCCAGAAGCGAGCTCGTCGAATGTAGGGTCGACTACAGCATTAGATGATCCTACATCCATGTCGTCTTCTTCCTTTTCTAGAAAGCTGAGGTCGAGCTCGGGGAACATCCAAGCTACCCTACCTTCGTAGAGCTCGAAACCCTTGATTAACGCTTCCTGGTCGAACTCGACGTTCAAGTTCTGCATCTTGGGAGAGGTCTTGAACTCTTCCACGGTCTGGATTGTTGCCTCCGAGATCGACTTCGCCATTTGGGTCTCCAGTTTGGCAATCCTATTTTTGACTTTCTTCCTCTTTTCCTCCTCTAGGACCAGTGCAGCCTTTAGTCCGGTCGAGATGAACACCTCTTTAAGGAGCATGCCCTGAAGACTTTCGATGTCTGCCGTCTTCTCCTCGGCAAGGTGCTCAACCTCATCGAGCCTCTCTTAAAGATGGTAGATCTCAACTCGAGGATCCTCCTGGGCCTTCTATGCCTCCGCCTCCTAACGACGCATCCTCTTAATGTGGGTGAGCATCTGGTGATCCGACTATAACAAATGATTGATGTTAAAAAATAATAAAAATAATAAAGGAGAGAAGAAGAAAAAAAGTAGAGAAAAAGAGAAAGAGTCGAGCAACGGAGCAATCATCTTGAGGATGGTTCCAAGAGAACCCCAGACGAGCTATCGCGGGTCTAGATCGGGCATCTAGTCCACCACCTTGGGCATGGAAAACCTATCGATGAGATCCCGAACGATCTTTGGATTGTCGAAGGGATCCTCCCCTTGTTCGTTGTCATCGTCATTCGGTCTGCCTAGGCGAGCCTTGTAAGACATCTTCGCAACAGCTTTCTTTTTTCTTTCCTTTCCTATCCCTTTCTTGATAGGAAGCTCTGAAACCTGATTCCCTGTGGAGGGACCTAAGGGCATGGAAGGCACCGGGCCTGCACCAGCGGTGCTAACCTCGACAGTTAGGACAGTCTCGATGCCGACGATGGCCTCAGATGCAGCGATAGTGGAGACGGGGACTTTGGAGCTGGAAATACCGACCTTCATCCTCTTTGAGCCATCATTTTGCACCTTTTCTTTCCTCTTCTTGGTGTAGAGCCCTTTCGTGAGCATCTCAACAGCTTGTGCATCCATCTCTGTAATAGAAAAATAAGCGCGATTAGTAGCAATACACGTGCATGAAACCATGTGAATTCAAAAATCAAAAGATGTACCAGCAGGATCGTGGGGACTCAGACCCAGATTGAACAAGGTCTATTTCTTTAGCAGGTTGGGAAGAAGAGGAGCTTGGTACATCTTGAGTTTATCGTAGGAATCAAGGTCGGCTCCGTCTAAGCTAGGAGCTCGATGAACTGACTCTCTAATATAACTCCATGGAGGAAGACCTAATGGCAAGGTCGGGCAATGTATAAAAAAAAACTTTTCCTTCTAGTTGTGAACGGAAGAAGGGGCACCTTTCAATAATCCCTTCTTATCAACTTGGGAGAAAAAGTACCACCAATCTTTTGCGGAAGGATGGCGCTTGAAGGTGTAGAAATTTCTAAAAAGTGAAATGGTCGACTGAACTTCGATCAATCGATAGAGAGAGAGGAAATCTATGATGGACCGAAAGGAGTTTGGTATGACAAATGCGAAGAAGATGTTTAAAAATCAAAACAGGATGACTATGAATGGGGCAGCGAAAGTCTGACCCTGGCGCGCAAAGCTTCTAAGTACAAACAAAATTGGTTGGTTGGAGGAGAGCTAATCCAGTCATCAGAGCTGGAGAGTTCAAGATCATATTCTGGAGGGATTCTGTATTAGATTCAGATCAGAGAAAGATCGTTCGGGGTAAGGCTGGACGGGATGGTGTCTAGAGCAAAAGATGAGTGGGACATGTTCTTGGGTTCTACCTTGGCTAGAGGTGCAAGGTTAAAGAAGGTCGGTCTGGATGAGCCTCATGAACCGATGGAGTGAAAGAAACCCCCTATATATATATATATAAAAGAAAAATGTAGGACAAAGGTCGCCACCAAAAAATAGGTACAAATAACCAAGAGAAGGGTTAGGAAACTGACCTAAACTATTCAAAAAGAATGAAAGGACAATGGATGCGATGAGGACCAATCAAAAGGATGTCCAGAGCTCAGGAAGGTGAGAGAAGGTTAAGACCTTTGAGAAGAAGACGAACGGGGGCTGAAGGAAGGAGAAGACTCGGGCAGGAATGACTTTCGAATAATAGGAGAAGGCCTTAAATAGCCAGAGGTAACCCAATGTAGTTATAACTATGGATCAACTTCGACCGATCAGTGCATGCCATGTGTCCCACTCATCATGATAGAAGAGCGGCGATGGGCAGAGTCTTTATGGCATCGTACCTGGGATAGAGTTTAAGTAGGAGATTCAAAGGGCCATCTTTTCGAACTCATTTCAGACTTAGAAAGCTTCAGTTCCAACACAGTAAACATCGAAACGTCTCATTCTGCAGGAATCCGGGACTAGACTTCGGCAGTCACTTTTTTTCTCCCTTCATTCAAATTTTGAACTCGGGAGTAGGAGGACTACTATTGGGGATAAACCCCATTCCCATCGAAGTTCAGTCTGATGTTTAGCCTAATATAACTGATAATCACAGAAGAGCTTCGATCGAGAATTCTTTTTCTTGGGACTTCTCCCACGGCTAAATTTCTTCCAGATCCATCCAGTAGCCGAACTCCTTTCAGACCCCTCTAGCAGCCAAACTCCTTTCGAACTCCTCCAGCAATCGAACTCCTCCCAACAATCAAACTCCTTCTAGATTCCTCTAATGGTCGAATCCCTTTCAGACCCCTCTAGCGGCCAAACTCCCTGTAGTCATCCAGGAAAGTCTCCGCATGAGTCCAATCTCGTACACGACATGAACCAACCCATATCCAGACTACCTCAGAAGAATCCAAACTCCTCCAGAATTGATATAGCTCAAAGGTCATCACCAATCGACGTCTATCCCTTCAAACTTTAACTATCAAATCTTAAACGGACTGGCACCTCACGACAACAAACACTATCCTTCATAATAAACTCTACGTGGCTTCGAGCGGTCCACTACCCAATAATTACGGCTGTCACTATCAGTTTGTTACTAGCTTTGTCTATAAAAGGGATCCTCCATATATATTCTTTTAGGCTCTCTTTTTCTTCTCGAAACTTTGTAACCTTCTTAACTGAGCACTCCATTTCTGTTGGCCGAAAAAGCTAACTTGACCGTCGGAGGATCTTGCCGGAGCTACCATCCTGGGCTCTGGACGAGACTTGTTTTGCAGGTCATGCGGTGACCTCGTCTTTTCCGACTCCAGCACTTCTCCGATGGTAATCGGATTTTACACCAATAATTTTCAAGAATGAAAAAGAATCGGAATGAAAATTGGAGTGGAAAGTAGGGGTCGAAATCATGATTCCTATTCTCTTGTTCAGAAATGTAACAACTGGATGCTTGGAAAAGAATCAGTAGTGAAATTTTAATAATAAATTTAGTTGGCTATACGGTAGGATATCTTCAATTTTATGTTAATTTTTAGTGATATCACGAATATATTTATATTTTTAATATTTTTATTAATTTTTTATATTACATTATTTTATATATTGAATCAAATATTTGATTTTTATTTTAATCTTAATTTTTGATGTTTTATGCCTTAAATTCATTTTCATTATATATTATTTATTATTTTTAGTAAATTATTTTATACATTTTAAATATTTGTTTAAGATAATTTTATCTTTTCTATTAAACAATATTTAAAAATTTATATAAAAATATATTGCTTGATATAATTTTGTGAGATAAATATTCCTAAATTATTCCTTACCGAAAAAGTCATGCATTCCCTTTGTGGTGGAAATAACCATTCATCCCATGTACGAGTGGAATTGCCTTTTCCTTAAATGAAGGAGCCTAGATTTCAAGGGAAGTGCCATTCAATCATATTTGTTGTCATGGAATGAGGCCAAAGTTGGAATCCACATTCCGTTCCAGTGAATCAAACATAGGATTAGCTCATTTTAAGATTTTACTGAATGAAAATAAATGTGAATTAAATTTTGTAACATATCTGTATTTATAAGGAGAGAGAAAACTCAAACCATCTTTAATATTCAAAAAAATCAGAAAGAAAATAATAGAAAAATCTACTCTTCTTAATTATTTTTGGAAGTCTTTAAAAAATGAAAAATTTTGCACATATTTTCTTCCACTCTTAAAAAATTATTCTTAATAAATTTAGGTAGTCCATGCACAAAAAATAATTCCATGCACAAAAAGAAAAAAAAGGTAATTAAACTTCTAGTGAAACTCTTCACAAAGTGTAAAGAAAATTCGTTCAAATACGAACATATAAATTCATTCTAAAGGGAACATACTCAAAAAAAAAATTCCACACATGAAAAAAGAAAAAATAATTATTTTTAGTTGGACCTTCCAAAGTGGAAAAGAATTGTTTAAAAAGAAACATATGCAAAAAATAAAAAACCCAAGCAAACAAAGAAAAAAATTCATTTATAATATTTTTAAAATTAGATTTTTAGTGGGACTCTTCAAGAAAGGAAAAAATTTTATTTCTTTGGAAATTCTACATGCAAGAAAAAGGAAAAAAAATCCTTTTATTATTTTTTTCACGAACATAAAAAATTTAAAAATTGATTTCTAAAGGGATACTTCAAAATTACAATAATTGCTTCTTATTTCTTTTGGGAACCCTACTAGGGCTGGGAGTGGGCTCGGGCCAGGCTGGCTTTGGGCTTGGCCCGAAGCTATTCGGGGCGGGCTTGGATCTAGAAATAGAATCCATTTTTTTTCAAGCCGAACTCGGGCAGACCTTTGGCTTGGCCCGAGCTCGAGACCAAAGTTGAGTTCGAAACTTTCAACCTGAAGTTCAGTTCAAATTTAGCGCAGCCTGTTTTTCTTTAATTTAAGACTTAAGACTTTTAAGTTAAAGCTTTAAATTAATTTAGCCAATAAATACAATGCTCCAAGCTTGCATAGAGCCAACAAATATGAGGTAGGATATAGAGAACTGAGTGATTTGGGTACATAATTACTATAGATTATGATAGCAGATAATGAATAGAAATTTTTTTCTTTTTGATAAGTGAAAGAATTGGGCCAGCCTAATATTTGGCCCAAATAATAAATTTGGGCCAGCCTGATTGGGCTAGAGCTGGGTTCGGGCTTGAGCTCGGGTCGAGCTCGGGCCTTAAAATTTATAAAATTTTTGGACCTAAGCCTGGCCCAAAGCCTGAATAATAATTTCAGGCTAGGCTCGAGCAGGGATGAGGCCCGGCCCAACTCGGTCCATTTCTAGTCCTAAACTCTACATGCACAATCGAAAGGAAACAAAAAAATTGTAATATTTCTTAATGAGAATAAAAGATTTGAAGTAAATTAGATTTCTACTAAGACTATTGAAAAATTTAAAAACTTCTCAAAAGAATTATTCAAAAAGGAAAAATTTTATTTAAGCATAAAATTTTTAATATATTATATTTTTATTTGGACAATTCAAAAAGGAATAAATTAGTTTTTAGTGGGACACGTCAACAAGGAAAACAAATTCCATTCAAAAGGCACAAAAAAAAATTTCTCAAGAAATTCTGCTTCTTATTTATCATGGGAATTCAATATAAACAAAAAAAGGAAAAATATAATTTATTCATGATATTTTTTTCAATGGGTAAATTTATGTTTTAGTGTCCTTCAAGAAAGGAACTATCAAAAAGAAAAAAAAATTATGATGCACAAAAAAATCATGTATAAAATATATCATAACCATAAAAAAAGTTCCCAAGCATAGAATATTCAAAAAATTCAAAATAAATTTTAAAAATAGCTAATAATAATAATAAATATTTTATAGTAGTGTAAAGAAAAAGGAAAGTCAAAAAAATTCCTTCTTGTTTCTTTTGCAAATTTGAAGAAAGAAAAGGTTTGCTACTTTTTTATTTGTCTCCGCACAGAAGAATCTCAAACTTAAATTTTGTAGTACGGCAATTCAATTGATGGTAGTAGAAGTGTAATACTCGGCCCTAAACCTAGTTTTTTTAGAAGAAAAGAAAGAAAAAAAAAAAAGAGAAAAAATTTCTCTTATCTCTCTTCCTACTTTTTCTCTCCACTTTTTCTCTCTACTTTCTTTCTTTAGAAAAATCTCTCTTTTTCTGTCAAAAATTCTCTCTCTAGACTGTGTGTCGCTCTTCATAGATTTTTCTCTTTAGAATTGATTGAATAAAAAATTTTCTTCCAATGAGTCTAATTTGATCTTAACAAAAAGAGTCCTGATCCGCAGTTGTCAAGCAACGTACTGGTACCCATCTTAGCGAGATCTAGATATTATTAGTTGTAGCTTAAGACTAATAGAAGAATGTATTTTGAATAGTAGGTTCTAAGAAAAACTTTTAGGATTGATAAATATATTCATTCAGTATTTTGCATAGGTAAGTAATGATTCATTTTTTCTATATATTTTGATAAACTATAAAATATTTTTTATATTGAATTATACATGATTTATGAATCTGATGCACGATATTTTAAATTGTCAAATATTTTTTTCTTAAATATTAAATGATTTACAATTGAACATGTTAAATTTGACATGGATTATATGTTGTATAGTTTGTGAACTTTTCGATTTAGAATATGAAATAATATTTTGATATGAGATAGATTTTGACTTGCAGTCTGAATATGTATTGAACCCCACCAATTAGGGTTAAATACTAGTATTTTGATACTCTACCAGTGGAGTGGTTGAATGCTTTTAATTATTTTGATATCCTACCAATGGGGTATTAAATGATGGTATTCTGCTATCCTGCCAGTGGAGGTTGTATGTTGGTATTTTGATATCCTACTAGTAGAGATTGTATGCTGGTATTTCGATATCTTACCAGTGGGAGTTGTGCATTGATATTTTGATATCCTGCTAGTGGGGGTTATATGGTGGCACTTTTATTTAGTTCTTGACTATCGAGATGAATATGATATTTTAAAAAAAATTGATTTATAAATATAAATATATTTGCATAGATCTAATTTTGAATTAGCATTGTATATTTCGAATTGATGCACTTTACATGCTATTTTTAGTATATTATTACTGCTGATTTTATCTAGCCAAAGAAGATATTATTTACTAGGTTGTTTAGCTCATTATTGTATATTTTACTATTTTTATAGATTCATAAAACAAGCTTAACTCAAGAATTCAATATGGAAGAGTAAATTAGTGGTAAACTTTGATATTTTATTTTAGATTAGAATTTATTGAACTTTGATACAAAACTATAAAATTTTATTTTGTAAGACATTTGATTTAGTTATCTAAAATAAAGTTGAATATTAATTATTTTTTATTCTGCTATTAATTTATGATATCGTGATGAGATGCCTTGCATGCTTATAGAGAGAGTTCTTCGGTTGCCATAATCTCTGACTCGCAATCTTGAGTTTAGGGCATGATAATTAATATGGTATCAGGATATAAGTAGATAAATTATGATATTTAAAATTAGACATGGGTGTAGATGGGTAGATATTACGAATATTAGGACTATAAGTTATACAAATTGTGACAACTTAGAAACCTAGATTTGGTAGAAGTATATTGATGGATCTGAATCAGAGTGCGTAGTGAAAGCATAGTGGTTTGAATTACTTTTAAATTGATAAAGATAATAATTTGATTTAAAAAAAATATTATGATAAAATAATTTAATTTAGAAATTCAATGATTGATTATGATTTAAGGAAAAAGCAATCCTAAATATTTGAGGACCTACACGAGAAAAATTTCGAGGATAAATTTTTTTTTAGGCGGAAGAATATAATACCCAGTCCTAAACCTAGCTTTTTTAGAAAAAAAGAAAGAAAAAAAAGAGCAGAGAGAAAAAAATTATCTTTCCCTCTTCCCTCTCTCTCCACTTTCTCTCTCTAGTTTTTTTTCTACTTTCTTTCTAGAAAAATCTAACTTTCTTTCTCTAAAATTCTCTCTCTAGACTATATGTCTCTCTTCATGAATTTATTTTTTTAGGATGATCGAGTAAGAAGTTTTTTTTCAATGATTCTCATTTAATCTTAATAAAAAAGTCCTGATACTAGACAGCATACTGGTACCCACCTTGGCTAGATCCAGATATCATTAGTTATAGCTTAAGACTGATAGAAGAATATATTGAATCATAGGTTCTGAAAGATGCTCTCAAGATTGATCGAATATATCCAATCAGTATTTTGCGTAGGTAAGTAATGCTTCATTTTTTCTTGATTTATCGACAAACTATAAAACATCTTTAACATTGAATTATGCATGATTTATGAATCTGATGCATGGTATTTTGAATTATTGAATATATTTTTTTTCTAAAATATTAAATGATTTATGATTGAACATATTGAATTTAATATGGATTATATATATATTGCATAGTTTGTGAACTTTTCGATTTAGAATATGAAATAGTATTTTGATATAAGATGGATTTTGATTTGCAGCCTGACTATGTATTGGAGGGTTAAACACTGGTATTTTGATATCCTATTAGTGGGATGGTTAAATATTGATAATGTTTTGATATCCTACCAGTAGGATGGTTAAATACTGATATTTTGATACCTGACCAATGGAGATTATACACTGGTATTTTGATACTCTACTGGTGGAGGTTATGTACTGATATTTGATATCCTACCAGTGGAGATTGTGCACTGATATTTCGATATCCTATCAGTGAAGGTTGTGCTTTGGAATTTCAATACCTTGTTAGTGGGGGTTATATGGTGGCATTTTGATTTAGTTCACATAGCTATCAAGATGGATGTGATGTTTTGAAAAACATGAATTTTATGAATGTAAATAAATTCACATGGATCTAATTTTGAATTCGCATTGTATAGTTTGAATTGATGTACTTTACATGTTATTTTTGGTATATTATTATTACAAATTTTATCCAGCTAAAGTGGATATTGCTTACTAGCACTATAAGAAATTTCATTATTAATGATAGCTAATTACTGTCGCTAGTAGTAGTTGTTGCCCAGCTATGCAAGCCGGGGGCGGAGGGTTGAATTGGATTTTTAAAATTTTAAAGCTAATTTAAAGATATCAAGATTGAATGATGATATGCAAGACGTGTGTGTGAAGCGATTTAGGTTAGAAAAAAAATATAAAAAATTAGAGAGCAAGAATTTAATAAACTAATAAAGTAAGTACACCACAAACAAGCAAGATTTATAGTAGTTCGGTGCTTTTCTTGCACCTACATCTACTCTCCAAAATCCTACTTGGGAACTAAAATCCACTAACCGTATTCAAACTGAATACACCATTGAAAACCTCCAACCTTAGCTATCTCAAGCTAGAACACTTATTTTTTAGGTACAAGCCAACCCAATACAATCTTATTTAAGGTTAGGATCAATCTTTCCAAGTTTTGAAATCCTTTCAAAACTTGAATCAAAACAGTAAAGTAGAGAAAAAGATTTAATGACAATCAAATATAAGTTTAGCTTCCTTTGTGAGCAAATAAAACCTTAAGAATGCTTTTTACAGTAATGGACAAAGCTTTTTTGATTTTTCTTAAGGTTATTGGAGATTTGAAAGAGCGCTTGAGAGGTAGAAGAACTTGAAATGAAAGTTTCTTTGCTTGAAGATAACTTTTGCTTAGGACTGAAATTGAATCACACCAATCTCTTTTGTTTTTTCCTATTCAAAGTCTTTTAAATCTTCAATGGATAGAGGAGAGAAATCTGGATAAGATTTATAGCCATTGGAGATCTTAAAGAAACCATTAAAACCTGTCAAAATAAGAAAATATAGCCATTGTAGAAAAATTTCTGTTGCAGAGGTCGACTCATGGCATAGGGGTCGACTCGTGGGTTGACTCAAGGCACAGGAGTCGACTTCGAGGTCGATCTCTGAAATAAAATTTTAAAAAATAGCTGTTCTATATTTTAAGCCTTCAAAACAACAGAGGTCGATCCTAGAGTCGACCCTTGGCATAGAAACAGCGTGACAAATAGCCCTTTTCTGCAGCAGATGACCTAGGGGTCGATCTTTTTGCTTCAAACTTGATTTTCTTCCAAAATAAGCATCCAAAAATCATGGAACTACCTCCAAAGGATTAGAAATCTTCTATACTTGCTCTTAAGGCTCTCAGATCAAAACTTTATAAAATTATGATTTTGCTCCTGAAGTACAAAGGTCTTTTTTCAAGCCAAATTTATTAGTAATCCCTTTAAATGCTTTGTAATCATCAAAATCAATTCTTGAAGCAACAATCTCTTCCTTTTTGATGATGACACAATATTTGAGCATAAGCAAAAATAAAGCATGTAGAAGCACTGATTAAGGATTTCAAAAATTTTGAAAGAACATGCTACGTCACATACTATGATATTATATTCAATTATTTGATCAATATGGCATCAAAAGCAGTTTGATGATTACTTATAGTTAGGCATTTAAATGACCTACAAAAGTATTTGACTTACTTATTCCTTTTATCAATTTTACTTCTATTTTATTTTTTTTATCAATTTTACTTCAATTTTGCTTATAGCCTAATTTTATTTACTCTACTCCCTATTTTTGACATCATTAAGTAAGATCTTAAAGGATTTTAAAATTCAAAAATAAAAAAAAAGCCTCCTCCTTAAGTTATTCCATATGTTTTTCTGTTAGAATAAGAGTTTATAACAAAACTTTTAATTTACAACATAATGATCATAATGAAATTTAGCTAATTCATAAAGGTTTCATTTCACATCATTCAAATGACATCATCACATATTTACATCCAAATGATTATCATAATATCAGGTCATCAAAATATATAAGTGCTAAACATACAAAATATTAAGGCATCAAAAGTATTCATGAGAATTAGGCCATCAAAACATACAAAATTCATGGATAGAACCATCCATGACTCAAATAGCCAATACTACCAATGCCATAAGTTTGATCTAAAAAAATATAACCAACTATGACTTGATCAACAACTCATAAAAATAACTAAGAGATACTAGATCATAACCTAATACAAAGATGACTAAACTAAATCTAATAGAGATCATGGCTGGAAGCATTTGAATCAGATGAGAAATCAGAGATGTGATAGGGTGTGACAATGTCAAATCCAGGAGCACGTCCTCGACCATGGGTGGAGGTGCGGGCTCGAGCAGTTGGACGAGATGGCCCAGGAGTCTGAAGAAAGTGGGCTGAGCAAGAAGAGCAATCTTGATAGTGTCTAAATGATCCAGTGCCTTCAACATGGACTGAGTGATGGCAACAATCTATATAGATAGAGTCTCACTGAAATCTTTGAACTCTCTTCTTAGGAAGTCAAATCCTCCCTCAAGAACACGTCGGAGTCTAGCTGCCTCAGCTGTAAGATCTGATATTTCTATAATGTCCTCTCTCATCTAAGGATGAGCCAGATCCAAAACCTGACTCTATAAATCTAAAACTCTATCTGTCAATCTCAAAACACATCCCTCGAGGTCCTCAAGTCATGCAGACTGAGCAATAAACAACTGAAAGATAGTAGATACATGTGGAATCATAGACTGATCAAAAGATGGGATGAGGTAAGTACTCTCCCCTTGAGTGGTACTAGCTATCTGCTGAGATAAAAGACCTATGGAATCCTCAAAGATAGAGTATCGAGGATCGATCGAATCAACTGGTCGGCAATTGGCTGAACTAACTGATCAGTGATCCTTCTGATCTGGTCATCAGAGAATCTAACATCTATGTCTCTGCTCCTCGATGGTGCCACATCTACATCTCTCCTCATTGACTCTGAGGGACCAGCCTCATAATCAGATATAAATAGAAAGTCAGAAGATCCTCTATGATCATGAGGAGGTGAAGATGGTCCCTCCTCCTCGACTCTCTTTAGATCCTCAGCACCTTTGGACCAACCATCATCAATCTTTGAAAAACCCATGTGATGTAGTGTGTGACGGTTGATGGTATCGGTGTGAGATAATCTGGCAACTAGCTCTCCTTCAAAACTAACACCAAACCTCCTAAATACTAATGAAAAGGCCATACCATAGGGTAGATGTGCCTTAGACCTATTCAAGATCTCTCTCATCATTTCTATCATCAAAATAGGGAGGTTAAAGGGAGTCTCTATAATCACATAAAACATGATACATATTTTCCTACTAGATAATAAATCATGCCTGCCACTCCTAGGAATAAATAACTTGGTAACCATGGTGTGTAACACTCTTATTTAAGTAGAAAGAATCTTGGCCTCTAACTTATTCAAATTTTCTTCAAATTCTCTCCCCAAGATGGCTCTCAGTCCTTCTTCTTTATGGGTTAGTTCCATTTTCTTATAACCCTAATATGGTAATCTTAGAATTTTCCTTCGGTAAACTGGATCAAGAATAATCTTAGTACCTTTAACAATAAATTTTACTGTTCCATTGAAGTATGCCAAATTTAGGTAAAACTCTCTAACCAAATCTACATATGTAGCTTCTTTTAACTTGCAAAAGTAATCCCATCCTTGCATTTTAATTTTTAATACAAATAAAAATTCTTCTTTCTCAAAAAAACTAAAATCAATATTTTTTCCCAGTTCAATCTTTCTATCAGACAAAGGGACCTTACTTGGTGTAAGAGGAGACTATGAAGATCATCTGGTGGCAGAGGTTAGACCAGGAGAGGGTTTTGGTGCTGCTCTTTTTCGGTGGGCTTCTTCCTCTAAGCAATAGACCAATTTTCTTCTCTATGGTAGTTTCATCTTGGGCACCATTCCAACCAATAGAAGCCTTAATCTCACTTAAGAGTGTCAAGAGAAAGTGGAAGGGAGAAGATTTGAGAAGAAGAGGAAGAGTTTTAAGGGAGATAGCCGACGGTGGGTTTTAAGGTAAGGTTTCTAAAATTTTTCAAACTGCCCAAATAGAAAGAAAATCAAAAGAGATTTGGTTCCTTAAGGGGCGATTTGAGGAGAGGATCTTGGGAGAAAGGGAGATTTTGAGAGATTTCTTTGATTGAAGGGTTTGGGAGAATAGCCGATTTGTTCGGATGAAGCAAGAAGTAGTGGAGGTCAGCCTCTTGGCTGAAGGAGTTCTTGATTAATAGGGTCGGGCGAAAAGGATTTTGATCAAATTACAAGAATGCCCATGAGTCATCCCTTAGGTCAACCCATGACACAAGAAAATCCAAAAAATTGATGAAAAATTTCAAAAAAAATCTAAGATTTTAGGGGTTGAATTTTATACATGAGAGTGATCAAAGGACGATTAGATTTAAGCTTTTTAAGAAAGAAAAGTGAGATATAGGCTCAAGATAGTTTAAGATGATATTTTAATAGAAGAGAGCTTGGAATCATGAAGTTGTTTAGGCTAGGGGATCAAGAATTTCTAATTCTCTTCTAATCTCACAGAATTTATCTTCACTTAAGGTCTTAGTAAAAATATCAGCCAATTGATTTTCAGTACAAACATAATCAAGAATTATGTCATTATTTTGAACATGCTCTCTTATGAAATGATGTCTTATTTCAATATATTTTGACCTAGAGTATTGGATTGGATTCTTAGTTAGATTTATGGCGCTAGTATTATCACATCTTATGGGAGTTTGATTTAGTTTGATGCCAAAGTCCTCAAGTTATTGCTTAATCCACAAGATTTGTGTACAGTAACTTCTGGCTGTAATATTTTCGGCCTCGACCGTAGACAATGCTATCGAATTTTGCTTCTTGCTAAACTAAGAGATTAAGTTAACTCCTAGAAATTGGCAAGTTTTACTGGTGCTTTTTCTATCTAATTTACATCCAGCAAAGTCTGCATCTGAATATCCAATTAAATTGATTGATGAATTTTTAGAGTACCATAAACCTATGGATTGAGTTTCTTTTAGGTATTTAAGTATTCTTTTTACAGCATTTAAATATGATTCTTTTGGATTAGATTGAAATCATGCACATAAACAAATACTAAACATGATATCTAATGTACGAGCAGTTAAATACAATAAAGAATCAAACATGCCTCTATAAAATTTTTGATTAACACTTTTACCTCCTTCATCCTTGTCAAGCTTACATGATGGACTCATGGGGGTACCAATTGCTTTGAAGCTCTCCATCCTAAATCTCTTGAGTAGTTCCCTTATGTACTTGCTTTGAGTGATGGAGATTCCTTCTTTCGTTTGTTTGATTTGAAGTCCGAGTAAGAATATTAGTTCACCCATCATGCTCATCTCGAACTTTCCCTGCATGAGCTTAGCAAAATCTTGACATAAAATTTCATTAGTAGATCGAAATATAATGTTATCAATATATATTTATATTACTAAGATGTCATCATGATCTCTTTTAATGAAAAGGGTTGTATCTACATTTCCTCTTGAAAATCAATTATTAAGCAAGAATTTACTTAGTCTTTCATACCAAGCCCTAGGTGCTTGTTTTAAATCATATAATGCTTTGTTTAATCTAAAAACATAATTTGGAAAAGCATGATTTTCAAATTCAGGAGGTTGTTCTACATAAACTTCTTTAACAATATATCTATTTAGAAAAGTATTTTTAACATCCAATTGAAATAGCTTGAAATTCATAAAGCATGCATAAGCGAGTAAAAGTCTAATTGCTTCTAGTCTAGCAACAGGTGCAAAGGTGTCATCAAAATCAATTTCCTCTTTTTGATTATAATCTTTTGCAACTAATCTTGCTTTATTCCTAATTACATTTCTATTTTCATCCAATTTATTTCTATATACCCATTTTGTACCAATTATTGGATAATTTTTAGGTCTTGACACTAAGGTTCATACATTACTTCTTTTGAATTGATTAAGTTCCTCTTGCATTGCATTTATCCAATTATAATCTTTTTCGACTTCATCAATAGTTTTGGATTCAAAATGAGAAATAAATGCAAAATGATTGTATGCATCTCTAAGTGAAGATTGAGTTCTTATCCCATATGTAGGATCACCAATAATTAGTTATTTAGGGTGATTGTGAACATACCTCCATTCTTTTGGAAGATCATTTGTACCTTGAGGTTGTTCTTATTGTCCTTCACCCTCAATTTCTTGCTTATCTTCATGATTTTCTTCATTTTGAATTGTTGAATCATTTAGGGTGATCTCCTTCAATCCTTCTATAAGAGGATCTGCATCATCAATAATCTCACTTTTTCTTGATGGAAGATCATTAGTTTCATAAAAAACAACATGTATTGACTCCTCTACTACTAAGATTTTTTTGTTAAAAACTCTAAAAGCTTTACTAGAAGAGGAGTAATCAAGAAAAATAGCTTCATCAGATTTTGCATTAAATTTACATAGTTTTTCTTTACCATTGTTCAAAATAAAACATCGACAATCAAAAATATGAAAATATGCAATGTTAGGTTTTCTTCCTTTTCAAAGCTCATAAGATGTTTTCTTTAAAATTAGTCTGATTAGGGTACGGTTTAAGATGTAACATGATGTGTTAATTGCTTTCGCCCAAAAGTATCTTGGAAGGTTGCTTTCATAGAGCATAGTATGGGCCATTTTTTCTAGAGTTCTATTTTTTCTTTCTATTACTCTATTTTATTGGGATGTCCTAGGTGCTGAAAAATTATGGCTAATTTTTTTTTCATCATAAAATTTTTTAAGGTCTTAATTTTTAAATTCAGTTCCATGATCACTTTGAATACTTTGAATTGAAAATCCTTTTTCATTTGTAACTTTTTGGTAAAACTTTGTGAAAATATAAAAAATTTCATCTTTGTGTGCCAAAAAAAAAATCCATGTAAAATATGAGTAGTCATCGATAATTATAAAACCATAACATTTTTCACCTAAGCTTGCTATTCTTGTAGGACCAAATAAATTCATATGCAAAAGTTCTAATGGCCTAGAAGCTGAAACAATATTCTTAGATTTGAATGAAACTCTTGTTTGTTTATCTAGTTGGCATGCATCACAAATTTTATCTTTTTTAAAATTCAATTTTGGTAAATCGATAACTAATTTTTTTTTGATAAGCTTTGAATGAGAATGCATACTGTTGATGCAGAATCTGATTGACGTCGGATTGATCTAGAGTCGAGAAAGATAGGGTTGCCGTCAGAGACCTACAAAATAAAGTTTTGTCCAGAGTTGGTGGTGGTGGCTCTGGCAAGATCCTCCGATGATCAAGTCAGCTCTTCTGAGCAACAGAAATAAAGTGCTCAGGAAAGAGTTCAGCAAAGTTTTCTAGTGAAAGAGGAGAGCTTAGAGAAAACATATATGGAGGATTCTTTTTATAGTCGAACTCCCTCTGAATTTCTTCTTCAGTCAGGCTTCTATGGGAGCCAAACTTTCTATGGATTCTCTCCTTTAGTCGGGCTTCTATGGGAGCCAAACTTCCTCCAGATTTTTCCTTCAGTCAGACTTCTACGGGAGCTAAACTCCTTCCAGATTCCTCCTTCAGTCGGGCTTCTACAGGAGCCAAACTTCCTTCGAATTCTCTTCTTCAGTCGGACTTCTATAGGAGCCAAACTCTCTCTGGATTCCTCCTTCAGTCGGACTTCCATGGGAGCTGAACTCCATCCAGATTCCTCCTTTAGTCAGGCTTTTACGAGAGCCAAACTTTCTCCAGATTTCTACTTCAGTCGGGCTTCTATGGGAGCCGAACTCTTTCTGGATTTTTTCTTCAATTGGGCTTCTATGAGAGCCAAACTCCCTTCAGATTTCTCCTTCAGTCAGACTTCTATGGGAGTCGAACTTCCTCCAGATTCCTCCTTCAGTCGGACTTCTATAAAAGTCAAACTTCCTTCAGATTCCTTCTTCAACCGAACTCCTTCCGTATCTCTCCTTCAGTCGAATCTCTATAGGAGCCGAACTCCTTCCGCATCTCTCCTTCAATCGGATTTCTACAAAAGTCCAAACTCTTCTGGAATCGGTATATGTCAAAACTCTTCATCCCTCCATACTGCCTCGAGCAGCTCAGTATCGGATGGCTGCGGTCGTCACTATCAATCCACCACAGGCGACAACGACCTACTATCGGACAGCGATGGCTGTCACCATCAATCTACTACAGACGGTACTACAGGTGGCACCTCTCTCCATGACTGACTCCGTCAGACCTCGAGCAGCCCGCTACCTGGCAACTATAGCTGTCACCATCAACCCGCTACAAGCTCCGCCTATAAAAAAGGGACCCTCCAAATATGTTTTCTCTAAGCTCTCCTCTCCCACTCAAAAACTCTACTGAACTCTTTTCCGAGCACTCCATTTTTGTTGCTCAAAAGAGCTGACTTGATCGTCGAAGCCACCACCACCAACTTTGGATGGGATTTTATTTTGCAGGTCATCAACGATGACCCCATCTTCCTCAACTCTAAACCAATCCGACGTTAACTAGATTCTGCATCAACACATACTAATGTGTGCAAGCCTATGATGCCAAAGCCAACTAGTCTCATTAATTTTGACATTCATAGCTACTAAATATTACATGTTTATTATAGAAAGATCATTCAAATCTATCATATAAATATTACCATGCCTATGACCAATAAACTTAATGCTATCATCATTGGGACTAGTTACAATGCACAATGAAGATTCAAAAATAACTTTGTAATTCTTGTCACAAAGTTGACTAATACTTAAGAGATTATATTTTAAACCATCTACTAATAAAATATTTTTAATATACTTGGAGGGAGTGATACCAACATTACCTATACAAATAATCTTTTCTTTGCCATTGTCTCCAAATGTGACTATCCCTCCATTTTTAGCATCAAGCATGATGAATTGGGACTCATCACCGGTCATGTGTCTTGAGCATCCACTGTCAAGATATCATTTTTGATTTTCTCCTTTGGATGCAAGAAACACCTACATGCAAAATCAAGTTCTTACTCTAGGTATCCAAGTTTCTTGGGTCCTTTAAGATTAGTCGCAATGGTTCCTTTTGGAATCCATATTTTCTTTACATTTGACTTGTTAGAGAAGCATGTATAAGATTTGTATCCTAGTTTACCATATTTAAAGCAAGTAACATTTAAAAATTTATTACTTTATGAATTTATAAAAATATTTTTTAAAAATTTTTATTTTTTTAGGGGGTTATAGTCTAGACCAGTCTTATCATAAATGGTCCTTTGATTTTCAAGAATCATATGAAGTTTATTTGAACTCAAAGTAAATTTTTCAACTATCGATTTTAAATTGCTGATTTTATTTTTCAAATTTAGATTCTCTTGAGTTAAGACTAGTTTTTTACTTTGGATAGTTTCATTTTCTTTTAGCAAGACCTAATTTTTTAATTTTAGTGCTTTATTTTTAGTTTCTAGCTTTTTTAAATCAACTACTAAATCATGGAAGGCTTCTTGAAGTTCTTCGAATGTAAATTCATTTGAGATTTCAGCACTTACCTCATTCTCATGTGCTATAAGGCATAGGTGGCTTGTTCATGAACTTATTCCTCTTCGGAGCTTGAGTTGTTACTATCACTCCATGTTGCCACCATAGCCTTTTTTCTGTATTTCTTGGGAATCTTTTTAAATTGAGAACATTCAAACCTAAAGTACCCTGACTTCTTACATTCATAGCAAATAAGGGGCTACTCCTTATCCTTTTTCTTGCTATGCTCCCCTTTGGTAGGTAGCCTCTTCCTCATCCCTTATTTTCTCTTCAAAAATCTCTTAAACTTTCTTATGATGAGGGCTATTTCTTCATCTTGTTCTTCATCTTCCATTTCATCGGATTCCTCATCTTGTTGAGTGATGGATTTAAGAGCTATTATCTTTTTTTCTTGACATCTTCTTTTCGATATTGTTTCATGCTTAGCTCGTGCATCATTAGAGATCCTAGAAGCTCCTCCAAGGGTAAAATATTCAGATCTTTGGCTTCTTGAATTGCAGTCAGTTTGGCCTTCCATGTCCTTGGCAAAGACCTAAGAATCTTCCTCACAAGGTCACTATTAGAATAAGACTTGCTAAGACTTTTAAGATCATTTATAATATCCATAAATCTAGTAAATATTATAGTTATTGACTCATCATGCTCCATTTTGAAAAGTTCATATTTGTGCACAAGCATGTTAATTTTTGACTCTTTAACTTGATTTGTGCCTTCATGAGTTACTTCTAACCTATTCATATTTTCTTAGTCGACATGCATGTTGAAATACGATTAAATTCATTAGCATCTAGAGCATAATATAAAACATTCATGGCTCTTGCATTGAGTTGAGCCATTTTCTTATCAATCTCATCCCATTTCTTTTCGAATTTGATTGATTCTTCATCATCAATTATCTTAGTGGATGTGTGTGGTCCATTAACTATGATACTCCATATATCATAATCAAGTTCTTGTATGATAATTCTCATTCAAGCTTTCCAATAGGTATAGTTTGTCCCATTAAAAAGTGAAGGTCGATTTATGGACTGCCCCTCGGCTAGAGAAATACTAACTTAGGTTGCTATAAATCTTTGGCTCTTTGATGGTTAAATCAAAGTAGGACTAGAGCATTGAGCTCTGATACCACTTATTTTCCATCTATGCAACCCAAGAGGATGGTGAATTGAGTTTTTATAATTTTAAAGCTAATTTAAAGATATCAAGATTGAATGATGATATGCAAGATGTATGTGTGAAGTAATTTAGGTTAGAGAAAAAATATAAAAGATTAGAGAGCAATAATTTAATAAACTAAGAAAGCAAGCACACCACAAACAAGCAAGATTTATAGTGGTTCCGTGCTTTTCTTACACCTACATCTACTCTCCAAGCTCCTACTTGGAAATTAAAATTCACTAACCATATTCAAATTGAATACACCATTGAAAACCTCCAATCCTAGCCATCCCAAGCTAGAATACTTGTTTTCTGGGTATAAACCAATCCAATACAATTCTATTCAAGATTAGGATCAACCTTTCCAAGTTTTGGAATCCTCCCAAAATTTGAATCAAAACAGTAAGACAGAGAAAAAGATTTAATGATAATCAAATACAAGTTTAGCTCCCTTTTGAGCAAATAAAATCTTAAGAATGCTTTTCATAATAATGGATAAAGCTTTTCTAATTTTTCTCATGGTTGTTGGAGATTTGAAAGAGCTCTTGAGAGATAGAAGAACTTGAAATGAAAACTTCTTTGCTTGAAGATAACTTTTGTTTAGGACTGAAATTGAATCACACCAATCTCTTTTGTTTTTTCCTATTTAAAGCCTTTTAAATCTTCAATGGGTGGAGGAGAGAAATCTGGACAAGATTTGTAGTCATTGGAGATCTTAAAGAAATCATTAAAACCTATCAAAATAAGAAAAAAATAGTCATTGTAGAAAAAATTTTATTGCAGGGGTCGACTCATGGCACAGGGATCGACTTTGAGGTTGACCTCTGAGATAAAATTCAAAAAAATAGCCATTCTATATTTTAAGCCTTCGGAACAATAGAGGTCGATCCTGGGGTCGATCCTTGGCATAGAAACAACATGCCAAACAGTCCTTTTCAGTAGGAGATGACCTAGGGGTCGTCCCTTTTGCTTCAAACTTGATTTTCTCCCAAAATAAGCATCCAAAAATCATGGGATTGCCTCCAAAGGATTAGAAATTTTCTATACATATTCTTGAGGCTCTCAAATCAAAACTTGATAAAATTATGATTTTGCCCCTGAAATACAAAAAGTCTTTTTCCAAGCCAAATTCATTAGTAATCCTTTCAAATGCTTTGTAATCATCAAAATCAATTCTTGGAGCAACAATGGTTTTGCCATCAGTAATAGTGTTAGCGATATAAAATCATTGCTAATTGGTGGTTAAAACAATCCTTGTCATTAATTGCCACAACTAGCGATAGAAATTCTAGCCATCACTAATAATAGCTATTAGTGATCAGGTTTATTATGGCTAAATTCTCTCGCTATTTATTTTCTTATTTTTAAATCAAATTTTTAAAATAATTTTAAAAAGATTAGGAATAATTTTTTTATTGCTAGTACCATCACTACTAAGTATTAGCGATGGCTAAAGCCATCAATAATAGTTAATTTTATTTTTTAAAAAATTATAATAATATTTTTTAAATCTATTTTAATTAATCATAATCAATTATGGTGTCTAACACCTATTATAATTAAAATCTAAAGATAATATGATAATTATAAATAAAAAACTAATTATATTAAATTAAAAATAAAAATTTATAATTTTATAAGTAGTATCAAAGAAAATATAATATATCAAAATAAAAAAAATCAGGTCAGATTCTTCTCATCATCCTTGTCCTCATCCTCCTGCTCCTCTCCAGTAGTTGGTGGATGGAAACTAAATGTCTCAACATCCTGAATAAAGAAAATAAAATATTATTAATAAGTTTCAATTTAGAGATGTATCTTTCGATATGCTCCTTTAATTCTCGAATAGATTGATCCTATGCATTTCATTCGACGATACGGAGCTATAAACATGCTCGGCCCATCAATTAGATGGTTAGATTAAATTTTTAGCCTCTATATCTCCTTTTCCATCTTAAGCCTAAATGTATGAAGCTTTTAAATATGAAAACTTAAGATAAGTAAAAGTGTTTACTAATAAAATTATCTGATGTGATGGCTGGGATAATAAGTCTAGCTAGTCTCATAGCTGCAGATTGATGCGTGCTAATCTATAGCTATAGAAAGTGCACCAATCGATCAAGTAATAAAGTAAGTGAGTAGAGTATCGTCCCTAGAGGATTGAAAAATAAGTACTGAAAAGCTCTTTCCTATGCTTTATTTAGAAGATCAATTTATAAGAATAAAAAATTAAAAAATAAAATAAAGAAATAATTAAAAATTATAAGAAAATAGAGAGAGTGTAATTATCAGGGTTTTAAACTTAAGAGCAATAGGTTACTAAGGAAATCAGTTCACCAACTCAGTCAATACAATATTCAGATTATTAGGTTAATTTTATTTCATATGACGATGGAGTCACCTAGTTTATTCATAATCCTTTGATCCAAACATAGCAAAACTATCAATATTTATTAATTATCCATTGATCCAGGTATAATTTAAATAAATATTGATCCATTAAGATTTATGAAACCCTCTAATTAAAATAGCCAACATCCAAAGCGCACTAAAATTCATGCATGCATATGAATTCTAATTTGATTCATAATACAAGGTATATAATTAACAAGCAATAACATAGATGTACTTGATCCGTATCATCTATGTTCATCAGATCAATTAGAAGATGGTCAGTAATCTAAAAGCATTAAGATCAGATTTATATACTTCTTATGAATAAAATTTAAAATTAAAAATAAATCATACTAAATATTGCATCAGAAGAGTGGCTACACCTTAGTCTTAGTAAAAAAAAATTTAGTTCATGATAACAAGTTCAAAAATAGTAAATAAAATAAAAAGCATGAAGAAATTAGACTATTTATTTACTAAATTGGTTGTCCGTTGCTCTTGGTGTGGAAAACTCAATAAAGAAGAAGAAAAGCCCCTTGATCGATGTCCTGATTATCGGAAGAAGAAAAGAAGAAAAAAGAAAAATAATAAAGAAATAAAAGCACTTTCTCTTCTCTCTTCCTTAAAACTCTCAAACTCTATCTAAAATCTTTCTAAAGATCTCTCTCTATTTTTCTCTATTACTCTCTGTTACTGTTCTAAAACTCTCTCCATCGACAGCAATAGCAACAAGGTCTTTAAATAGGCTAAGGAGAAGAGTTTCTATCAAAATCCCTAAAAAATCCTATAAGAATTGGGTTTAAAACTCCTAACACAACTCAGATTAAAATTTGGATCATTTTGACCATTGGATAATGATCAAACGTGCCGAAAATCACTCAAAAATTGATTTAAAAATCCAAATCAAGTCAGAATTCATTTGGACCATTGGATCAACCTTGAAGATCAAATCTGGGCCATCAGATCATGCCTAAAGAAGCCTCTAATTCTTAGTATAAAATCGGTAATGCATCTTTGCTGTTGGATCTCGATCGGGAGCTGCATCCGCCATTCGTCAGCGTACAAATTTCAGCCATTCAATCAAATCCCAGAGAACAGCATCCGTCGGATCAGGCAAAATTCTCAGAATATCCTTTGTAGACTATGCACGAGTCCGGTGTTGCATGGACTGCCGCTTTCTTCATCCAATCGGAGCATGCTTGTACCCTAAAATCCTCAAATGCCCTCTCCTGGTCACTATAGTGGTCAACCGTGCACCGCAAAAAATCCTGACGTTAGCACGGCATAAGCATGGCATCAGTGGGCGGTCGGTCTAAGCACGGTCAAACCGAGTGATCTGTTGAGCCAATTTTTTTGAGCCGATTTGAACCAGACCGGCCAGCTTTTTTTTATATATATACTATTTCCTTTGAAATTTAATTTCGGGCTCATTTGAAGTCCGTTTTGCTTGAAATTTATTTCATCTGATCCAAAAAAAAGATCTTCGTGGCTTTCTACTCTATATAGAATTAACAAAAGTATCAATTTCTAAAAAATAAATTAATTTATTTTATAATTTAATATTTTTATTAGTATATTTTTATCACTTATCACACCCTCCAACTTAATCATTGCTAGTTCCTTAGCAATGCATTATTTAATACCATATTTTAATAAGATCATCCACCAAAAAGATAAATCTAGAGTTAAAGGTCAAAAAGATTAGAAAATACCACTAACTAAGCATTGAGTTTCAGAAGTAAATTTTGCAGTAAGTATAGTTAAAAACTTTCTTAGAGTACATCAAAGATTTACAACACTTGTGTTCATATTGACTAACTTTAGCATTTCAGTGTTACTTTAATGGACAAAAGTATCCTCTCTTATCATCTATTTTGGTCAATTTTCTATACATTCCTAAGTTTATACTCATGAATTAAGGTAGCTTTCATACTGCCTCTTTTTTTTTTTTTTGTGCCGAGCATCCTAGCCTTCCCTCCACCATTTTACGTGAATTTCCACACTTGACTTAGGTGTAGAGATCTAGTTGCTAGGCTTTGGGCAATCCACATATACTCTGTCTTTTGCACTTTATTTCTGGGCAGGTAGCTCTTTTCTTAAATTCAAATTTTTTTGATTAGAATGTATATTAATTATCAATTTTTAGTGATAATTAAATCCTTAGTTAGCCTTATAATCAATACCTACTTTGCCTTATTACTGTGCATGTGCAATTAGAAGGCTAATAGTCTTTTGATGACCTAAGTATGCTGTTAAAAGATTGACCAACTAATCTACTTCTTTAACTCGTTACATTCATTAGCAGATACTTCTATCTTTTATCATTTATCCAGTCTATCTTGCTTAAGATTTTCTTCTTGACATAAGGTTAAATTTTTTTTTTATCCCCCAACTTATTCTACATTATCTCAATGGAGAAAGAAAAATAAAGGGTGCAATAAAGGATAGGAAGAAATACATCTGACTTGGTTTAGTTTGGTTCTTTGAAGCTTTGAAATTTGGCTTGAGCTCTCATTGATTTTTCTCTGCAAAATTGAAAATACACACCAAAGCAATAAAAGGGCAACAATAAATTACTAAAAAAAAAAAAAAAATGATCAAAACTAAAAAGAAAAGAAACAACCTATTTAGTAGTTCTAATTTATAGTCTTCAGCTTCACTTTCTTTGAGTTCTGAGTTAAATCAATCTGGTACCACTTTAATTGAAATACTTTCATATTTGGTCGAGCCCTCTTTTAATTGGATATTACTAGCTTTCATAGTCTCAAACCTATTTTCTATAGAATTCTCATATACTGAATTGTCAATAATATCAATTAGAAAATAAGTTTGATTATCATCTGGATGTTTAGTATCTTTGAAAACATTAAAAGCAACTTGTTCATCTTGGATTCTAAGAATTAATTTTTCTTGTTGAACATCTATTAAAGCTACTCTAGTAGCTAAAAAGGGTCTTCAAAAGATAAGGGGTACATCATAATCTTCTTTCATATCAAGAATAATAAAATCAACAGGAAAAATAAACTTGTTTATCTTTACCCAGACATCCTCCACTATACCTCTTGGATATTTGATGGATTTGTTAGCTAATTGAAGAGTAATAGTGGTAGGCTTCGATTCTCCTAGACCAAGCTTCCTGAAAATAGAAAAGGGCATGAGATTAATACTTGCTCCTAGATCACATAAAATTTTATCAAAACTATAATCACCAATAATACAAGGGATAGTAAAACTCCTTAGATCATTTAGCTTCTGTGATAATTTATTTTGAAGTATTGCTGAGCATTCTTCATCAAATTTATTTTCTCATGCTCCTTCAGCTTTTTCTTATTTGTTAGAATTTCTTTAAGAAACTTGGCATACCTGGGCATTTGAGTGATAGCATCTACAAAAGAAATATTAATATATAAATTTTTAAAATTTTGATAAAATTAGAAAATTTATTATTTGGATGCTGTATTTATCTCTCTGAGAATGGTAGTGGCGGCAGGTAGGGCTTCACATTTGGATCGATAAACTGTATACCTAGAGACCATCCATCTACTGGTTGTTTTGGTGACTGATGAATTTTAGTTTGATGATTTCTTCTTTATAGTTGGCTCTTCAGTCTCTTTCTTCTAATGTGGCTCCTCCAGCTTTTTACCACTTCTTAGGGTGATAGCATTGACTTGCTCCCTTGGATTGGTCTCCATGTTGCTACGCAAGGATCCCTGAGATCTCTCAAAGATTATCTTAGCCATTTGGCTATTTGCATCTCTAAGTTTTGAATTGCTGCTGCTTGGTCCTACCTAAGTTTGGCTTCCAAATTTTTTATAGTTGCTTCTTGGTCTTGCATGAATTTGACCATTAGCTCCTCCATGTTGGACTTCTTTTTAGGTACTTGGAACCTTGGGGGTGGCTGTTGTGCTGCATTTTGATTGCTCCAAGAGAAATTTGGGTGCTGCCTCCACCCTTGATTGTATGTGTTGTAGGGATTATTTTATTGCAGCCTGAAAAAATAACCAACATAATTAGCTGTATTAGTTGCTTTAGTGAAAGGATTACCTATCTGGTAGTTGCTTGTATCGTGTCCCCCTCCACACAGGTCACAAGTGATGCTCTAAACATGCATAGTTGTTCCTTTCAAGTTGTTGACTTTGACTCTAAGGGCTACAATTTCAGCTAGTAAGGTTGGCATGCAATCTACTCTCTGCACAGCTGCTGGTCTTTTCGGCATCATGAATTTTGTTTGCCACTGATAGCTATTTGATACCATCTCATCGATCAGATCATTGGCTTCTTCCTCTATTTTTTGGTTAATGGTTCCTCCTACCGCTACATCAATCATAGAACGATTAGTAGGAGATAAACCATTATAAAAATTTTGTACCTAAAGTCATATGGGTAGTTGATGATGTGGACATCTCCTCAGCAGTTCCTTAAAATCCTCCCAAGCCTCATATAGTGTCTCCATGTCCATCTGCATAAAAGAAGTGATATCATTGCACATTTTGACAGTCTTGAAAGGTGGAAAGTACTTGGCTAAGAATTTTTGAGCTAGGACATCCCAAGTTTGATGGAACCTACAGAAAGAGAATGAAGCCAACTTTTAGCTTTGTCCCGTAAGGAGAAAGAAAATAACCTTAGTCTAATAGCATCATCCGACATCCTATTAATTTTAAAAGTATCACAAAGTTCAAGAAAGTTAGAAATATGGGCATTCAGATCATCATGCATAAGTCCATTGAATTGGATAGTTGATTGAATCATCTAGATCATCATTGATTTTATTTCAAAATTGTTTGCTCGCATAAGCGGTCTCCTGATGCTCGAAGCTGCATCGACTATAGATGGTGTGATGTAATTATTTAATAGATGACGTACTACTCGAATAGCTTCATGCTATCCCTCGATCATCATATCCAATCCCAGATTGATGTCATTAGGATCTTCAGCTGCCATGTTTCTTTCTTATTGTAGTCTTCTGACGGTCCTTTCAATTTTTGAATCTAAAGGTAGTAAGTTACTATGTCCAGTACATATCATGCACTGAACCAATTTTAAAAATAAAGTAAGAATAAAAATTAAAAATAAAATTCTAAAGTAAAGCTAGGATCAAAATTTTAATATTATTTTAGACACAATCTCCGATAACGATGCCAAAAACTTGATGCGTGCTAATCTATAGCTATGGCAAGTGCACCAATTGATCAAGTAATCAAGTAAGTGAGTAGAGTATCATTCCTAGAGGATTGAAAAATAAGTACTAAAAAGCTCTTTCCTATACTTTATTTAGGATATCGATTTATGGAAATAAGAAATTAAAGAACAAAATAAAGAGATAATTAAATATTGCAAGGAAATAGAGAGAGTGTAATTATTAGGATTTTAAACTTAAGAGCAATAGGTTACTAAGGCAATCGGTTCACCAACTCAGTCAATACAATATTCAGGTTATTAGGTTAATTTTATTTCATGTGATGGTGGAGTCTCCTAGTTTATTCACTATCCTTTGGTCCAGGCCTAGCAAAACTATCAACATTTATTAATTATCCTTTGGTTTAGGTGTAATTTAAATAAATATTGATGCATTAAGTTTTGTGAAATCCTCTAATTAAAATACGCTGGTTAAAGCATGCTAAAATTTTCGCGTGCATATGAATTCTAATTCGATTCATAATATAAGGTATATAATCAAGAAGCAATAACATAGATGTACTTAGTCCGTATCATCTATGTTCATCAGATCAATTAGAAGATGGCCAATAATCTAAAAGCATTAAGATCGGATTTATATACTCCTCATGAATAAAATTTAAAATTAAAAATAAATCATACTGAATATTGCATCAAAAAAGTGGCTACACCTTAGCCTTAGCAAAAGAAAATTTAGTTCATGATAACAAATTCAAAAATAGTAAATAAAATAAAAAGCATGAAGAAATTAGATTGTTTATTTGCTGAAATTGGTTGTCCATTACTCTTGGTGTGGAAAACTCGATGAAGAAGAAGAGAAGCCCCTTGATCGATATCCTGATTGTCGAGAGAAAAAAAAAGAAGAAAGAAAAATAATAAACAAATAAAAGCTCTTTCTCTTCTCTCTCCCTTAAAACTCTCAAACCCTTTCTAAAATCTCTCTAAAGATCTCTCTCTATTTTTCTCTATTACTCTCTATTACTATTCTTAAACTCTTTCTTTTGGCAGCAACAGCAACAGGCTCTTTAAATAGGCTAAGGAGAAGAGTTTCTATCGAAATCCCTAAAAAATCCTGGAAGAATTGGGTTTAAAACTCCTAACATAATTCAGATTAAAATTTGGATCATTCTGACCATTGGATGATGATTAAACGGGCCAAAAACCACTCAAAAGATGATTTAAAAACCCAAATCAAGTCAGAATTTATTTGGACCGTTAGATCAACCTGAAGATCGAATCTGGGCCATCAGATCATGTCCAAAGAAGCCTCTGATTCTTAATTTAAAATCGGTAACGCATCTCCACCATTGGATCTCAACCGGTAGCTGCATTCATCGTTCATCAGTGCATGGATTTCAGCCATTCGATCAAATCCCAGAGAATAGCATCCATCGAATTAGGTAAAATTCCAAGAATACCCTCTATGGACTATGCACGAGCTTGATGTTGCATGGACCATTGCTTCCTTCAATCAACCAGAGCACGTTTGTACCCATGAAATCCCCAAAAAGCCCTCGCCTGATCACTATAGCGGTCCATCGTGCATTATAAAAAATCCTGACATCAGCATGGTGTAAGCGTGGCATCAACGGACGATCGGTCTGAGCACTGTTGGGCTGGGTGGTCTGCTGAGCCAATTTTTTTGAGCTGATTTGAGCCAGATCGACCGGCATTTTTTTTATATCATTTCCTTTGAAATTCAATTTCAGGCTCGTTTGAAGTCCGTTTTGCTTGAAATTTATTTCATCTGATCTAAAAAAATAAGATCTTTATATTGGTAGCCTTCTTTCTTATATAGGATTAACAAAAGTATTTCTTAAAAATAGATTAATTTATTTTATAATTTAATATTTTTATTAATATATTTTTATCACTTATCATAGGTCCTAAAGAATCTCCACAATCGTATCGTGGATGGCATTTCGAAAGCTCTGTGGTTGCTAGCTCAAAAGCCTCTGCATGACCTCCTCCACGTATGCATCATTCCAACTCTTGGATGTCGAGACCTACAAAAATGTAGAAGTGTATCAAGCCACTGAAGGATCGAAGTTATGGTTGAAACCTATGACTCGACTCCTACTCACCTCTTCGATGACCCGGAGCCATCCCTCAAGGTCAACAAGGGGCTGAGTAGATGGATCATCAATATACCGCACAATGACGTACTCCATGTAATCCATCTAAACAGTTCAGAAAATATTACTTTTAATATACATATCAGATCCTATAATAACTTAATAAATATAGTTTGAAATTTTTATTTTGATCTATCACGACCAAGAATCTAAGTAATCATCAGTCCTTCTAGACTGGTGTGTGGCCTCCCATAATCATAGCTAGCCTGGTGGATGATCCAGCTACCATATCTATAATAAATAAATAATAAAATTAAATTAATTAAAATATGTATATAAGAATTTTTATAGTTCTAGTGAATAATTTTGGTATAGATTTTTTAACATTCTATCAACCATAATATATGTACTGATGGAGTCGCCTATGTGCCAGATCGGATCTTGCTAGGCGGCTCGATTCTTGTGGACCCTTTATTGCTTACTGGAGTACTCCTCGCTACTCTACTGGTCATAAAGGATCGATCTTTCATACATCTGTCCGTATCTAGTGATCCCTATAGGACCTTCAGTTCGATGGTGACTAAAAATCAAAATGCTCAATGGTGGACTACTGAAGGCTGTACAGACCATTTTGGAACCTTTGCATGGACACCTTCATAAAGATCAGATGACTAGCCTTCTCATCCTGAGGAGTCTCGAATCGATAGTACTCCTGCAGGTAGAAATAATCATGTATTAATAAATAGAATACAAACCTATAATAAATTTAAAAGTACAAGATAGTACAAGAGTGTTAGTGCGGAAAATGGTGCTGATGCCTAAGATTATTAGAGATAAAGAAGCTAGATCACTGATAAGACCTGCAAGAGAAGTCCTCAATCAAAGTTAGCTCCAACAGGGATCCTTCGATGCTCAAGTTAGTTTTTCATCCAATCGAAGAAAGAAGATGAGCATTTTGGGAGAGAAGGATTTGCGTACCTTGGGATCCCTCTTTTTTTCTCTTTTATAGAAGGATCCAGAGTTTGTTAGGATGGATCGTGGGTTGTTAGTCATGTAAGAGTTGAGAGTTGTCAGAGATATTTTGCTGACCTACCAGAATATCCTCAGGAATCATATCAAATATTATCCCCTCAGGGCATGTGGGGGGGACCATCTCTTAATTATGTGAATTAACAACCTAGAGGCGAGAGTGGAGACTTCCATCTTTTGATAACCTTAAGCTCAGCCAAGAATAGGACCTCAGTCTTGACCTTCTAATGACCTTCAATCAGCTTAAATTCTGACCCTAGTCTTAATTTTTTGATGACCTTAAGCTCGACTTGAAATAGGACCTTAGCCTCGGCCTTCTGATGACCTTCAATCACTTAAATTCTGATCCTAGCCTCAATCTTTTGATGATCTTAAGCTCGACCTAGAATAGGACCTCAATTTCAGCCTTCTCATTATAAGGATTTATGGTGCTCCCATGCCTTGGAAGGCTACAGGAGGAGTCAGGAGATTGGCTTCAAAGATTCCAGGGACTTGGTTGGTGCTTCGGAGACCTAGGACATAAGGTAAAGCAAGGAACCAAAGCCAGAGAATCAGGAATATAGAAAAAAGATTTCTATAAGTTAGCCGACTCAGTCCACAACTGGGTCTGCTAAGTCTCAGTGCACAGGCAAAATAGAAAGCTATGCATTTGGGATTGCTGGCATAGCATAGGACTGGGCTGGCTCAATTTCAGACTGAGCCGACCTAGTTGAACTTAGTCGGCTCAGTGCTGAGACTGAGCCGGCTAAGTGCACGGGTAGAGTTAAACTAAGCCAACCCAGTTGAACTTAGTCGGCTCAGTTTCAACTGGGTTGGCTCAGTTCTGAGACTGAGCTGGCTAAGTGTGCGGGCAGAGTTACGCGAGGATCTATTTTGGACTAGGATCTGGGTTGATCCTAGGGGTCTTAAGGCCTGATTTGAGAGGTCTTAAGGAGGCTAATTCATGTATGGGTCCGATCTAGATCTAAAGGATGAGAGCATGGGAGATATGGGTGTACACGGGCTCGATGAGTGCTTTCATGTATTGGGTTAGTTGGAAAGTTTTTTGGTCGGACTTAATAGCTATGTATAAATACATAGGTTGTATTAGGTTTCATTAAGGCTATGAATGCTATGGAATATAGACCTTTTCTTCCTCAACTCTCTTTTTCTCTTCTCTCTAGAGTTGCTGCCCTAGGATTCTTGAAGAAGCCCTAGAGAAGGGGGCATCTCCCTCAAGCCCAAGGAGGGATGACCCCATCATAGATCCAGGTGAAGGATCGGTGGTGTGCTTTCCATAAAGAATATCATAGGTTCCTTCAGATCTATGCCAAAGATCAGGGGCTTCCACAATATGGTATCGAAACTTATGATGCCATGGATGATTGGCATTTGAGCGATATCATGGAACATCAATTTATATCAGGGAGAGGTGATGCCAGTTGGTGTGCTTACATTTGGTATCAGAGCCTGATGGTGCATGGAAGGGAAGGAGAAGTTGTACAAGATAAAATCAAAAATCTGGATAAGGATTTCATGGTATGTCTTAAATCTATCTTTGTTATTGCTGTGGTTTGGCCAACCAGTGAGCTGAAGGTGGAGGTTGAGAGGATTAATAGAAAGGAATTTTCTTAGAGTGGAAGGATTTGGTAAATAATTTGCTGATCAATCTTGGTGGAAAGGCCAGGGTGTATGACGGTTATGTGACAAGTAGGAAGCACTGGAGTGTTACAGTAGCACTTTCCTAGAGATGCAGGGCTGAGAGAGGCTCGGTGATGCAGCAGTCGAGGAAGATATTTTAGTAGAGAGCATCAGGGTTCTTTAGAAAGATGGGCAGTGTAGGACTGTTGAAGAGAGGTATCCCAAGGAATAATGATCGAAGGAAGATTGAAGAAGTGACTATACGTCCTTCGGTGTTTGGAAGGTGGGAAAATAGTCAGACATATATTTAGCAGTTCGACCAGAGCATGAATTTGCGAAGTCTTATGAGTGATAGAGATGGATGATCTATGAAGATCCAGTAGGTTAGGGCTGGGCGGCTGTAACACGGCATAGAGATGAGTCAGGGAGCGCTGGAGTGCTGCAGGAGCGCTACCTTGAAGGCACAGGAGTGAGATAGTCTCAGTGGTGCAGCAGTTGAGGAGTGTATCTCAGCAAAGAGTATTAGTGGTATCTTAGGGAGATCGGGTGTAGGTCTCAGGAAGAGCCAGGTGGTCACAAGGAGCACCAGAAGATCTCAGGCAGTCGGGAGTATCATGGATCAGGTTTCTTCTACAGGAGCATTAGGAAGAGTCACTGTTCAGGTGGAGGATGGTTCTCCGGACGTAGCTGAAGCGATGGCTGGTGTAGGGGTAGAAGAGAAGGACTAGGGTGGAATTTCCTAGGATTCAATCACTGGATTCAGAAGAGTTGGATGAGCTCTTGAGTTTTGGAGGTGCTCATAGGTTGTGGAGGTATCTAAAATGGCTTCGAAGGGATCCGCAGAGCATGGAGGATTCGAAGAGGCAGTGATGGTGTTCGAGGTCCAGCGGTAGGCCCATCAATGCAGCATTGGATGGTTGGCCTCGAGGGACTTGGTGATAGAGTCAACTTCTGCGGCATCTGATAGACTTTGGATATAGATGGAGCTCCGGAGAGGTGGCTTCATAATTGGAGAGGAATTTAACATGAGTTCAAAGTAGAGGGCTGCAGGAGGATCGATATCCTAGCACTAGCACTGGTGATGCATAGTTTTAGATGGAGCGACATGTGCAGGAGGACAGGCATAGTTCTGAGGAGATCATGTTAGGGTTTGTAGCGAGTACTAGTATAGGAACGTTGCGGGTTCTCTAGAAAAATCTAGAAAAAGTGATGCAGCTGCTAAGCACAAGGGATCCTATAATTTTAGGATGGTGCAGAGGTGCAAGCCAAGATCTTCAACAGTGGAGGCGGTCATCCCAAAGGCCTCAAGGGTGCACAATAGCTGAAGAGGATTAGCAAAGGCGATATTTGTATAAGGGGTTGTCGAGTGTGCAAGGATAGTGGAAACATGCAGGAGGTTTGCCAAGGCTTGGGGCACCAAGGTAGAGATTGTGAGAATTTGTGGTGCTCCTAAGCCTTGAGAGGCCATGGGAGGAGTCAGAGGGTTGGCTCCAGAGATTTCAGGAACTTGGTTGGTACTTTGAAGACCTGAGACACAAGGTGAAGCAAGGAACCAAAGCTAGGGAATCAAGACTGCAGAAAGAAGATTTTCTGCAGGTTAGCCAACTCAGTCCAAAATTGGGTCGGCTAAGTCTCAGTAGAGCTACGCATTCGGAACTGTTGGGATGGCACAAGAATGGGCTGGCTCAGTTTCAGACTAAGCCAACCCAGTGAAACTTAGCCAGCTCGATGCTGAGACTGAGCCGGCTTAGTGCGTGGGTAGAGTTACGCGAGGGTCTATTTTGGGCTAGAGTCTGGGTTGATCCTAGGGGTCTTAAGGTCTGGTTTGAGAGGTCTTAAGGGGGCTAATTCATGTATGGGTCGGATCTAGATCCAAAGGATGAGAGCAGGGGAGACATGGGTGTACATGGGCTCGATGAGTGCTTTCATGTATTAGGTTAGCCGGGAAGTTTTTTGGTCAGGCCTAATGGCTATATACAAATACATAGGTTGTATTAGGGTTTCATTAAGGCTGTGAATGCTGTGGAATACAGACCTTTTCTCCCTCAATTCTCTTCTTCTCTTCTCTCTAGAGTTGCCGCCCTAGGATTTTTGAAGAAGCCCTAGAGAAGGGGGCGTCTCCCTCAATCCCAAGGAGGGAGGCTCCCCATCACAGATTCTGAAGAAGGATCGGTGGTGTGCTGCCTATAGAGAACATCACAGGTTCCTTCAAATTCATACTAAAGATCAGGGGCTTCTGCAATATGGTATCGTGGCTTATGATGCAAAGGATGATTGGCGTTCGAGCGATATCATGGAACATCAATTGGTATCATTGAAAGGTGATGCCAGTTGGTGTGCTTACACTCATGACCTTCAATCAGCCAAAATTTTGATCCTGGCCTTAATCTTTTGATTGCCTTAAGCTCGGCCTGGAATAGAACCTTAACCTCAAGCTTTTTATGACCATCCATCAGCCTTAATTTTGATCCTGGCTTTAATCTTTTGATGGCCTTAAAGCTCAGCCTGGAATAGGACCTCGGCCTCAACCTTCTTATGACCTTCCATCAGCCTAAATTCTGATCCTGACCTCAATCTTTTGATGACCTTAAGCTTGACCTAGAATAGGACCTCGGCCTCAGCCTTTTCATAACCTTCCATTAGCCTAAATTTTGATCCTGGCCTTAATCTTTTGATGTCCTTAAGCTCAGCTTGCAATAGGACATCGGCCTCAGCTTTCTCATGACCTTTCACTAGCCTAAATTCTGACCCTGACCTTAAGCTTGGTTTGAAATAGGATCTCGGCCTTAGCCTTCTCATGACCTTCCATCAACCTAAATTTTGATGTCTTTGGTTAATACAAAAATCCTCCAATAATAGCCCCCTACTTTCGAGTCCGAGCATTGGTTCGGATGAAGAAAGTACACCAGATCGGACTCACCAAAGACATGTCCTTTTTTATCATTTAGACTTAGAATCTTTCAATTTTTTACTGAAATTGTTCGAAGGTCTTTATCCTTTAGCTTGGATTCAATTTTGTACTTAATTTTTTGGGCTTAGATTCCTACAAATCTTGATGTCCTGAGCTCGGATTTCTTTAAACCTTGATGTTATGAACTTGGATTTCTATAGATCTTGCCATTCTAAGGTTGGATTTCAGTAGACCTGGACATTCTGAGGTCGAATTTTGGTGCTTTCTCATTTAAGAATGAGGGTAGGTTATCTTCTTTGATGCTTTCTCATTTAAGAATGAGGGCACATATTTTTCTTTATTTTAATCTAGAGATAAAGTGCCACCGAGGCTTTTCGTGACTATACTCATGTTCGTAAATGAGGTGCCCTTCTCGAGGCTATTTTCATTCAGAGATGAAGTGCCATCGAGACATTCCGTGGATATACTCATGTTCGTAAATGAGGCATCCTTCCTAAGGCTATTTTCATCCAGAGATGAAGCACCACTGAGGCATTCCATGGCTATACTCATGTCCGTAAATGAGGAGCCTTTTCTGAGGCTATTTTCATTTGGAGATGAAGCACCATGGAGACATTTCATGGCTATACACATGTTCATAAACAAGGTGCCCTTCTTGAGGCTATTTTCATCTAGAGATGAAGCGCCATCGAGGCATTCCATGGCTATACTCATTTTTATAAATAAGGCACCCTTTCTGAGGCTATTTTCATTCGAAGATGAAGCACCACCAAGGCATGCTTTGGCTATACTCATGTTCATAAATGAGGTGCCCTTCCTGAGTCTATTTTCATCTGGAGATGAAGCGCCACCAAGGTATTCTATAGCTTGTCCGAGGGATTCTTTGCCCTGGATGATTGGAATTTATGGGCTCTAATCGACATCTTTTATCTATTGCTGTCACTACCTTCATTCAACTTGCCCATGAGCAATGATGCCTTTTGCTGATATCATAATAGATCTACATAAGGAGTGAAATTTCTTGCCATGTTGGCTCCGATTTGTTAGTTTTCCTCTAATCGGCCTTCGTTGGTTGCTATTCTTATTAGGTTATTTTTCTTGACCTCCTTTCTAGGGTTGGACTCCTTCTAGTCGAGTTAGCTTCTTCAGTATTGATTTTCATTCTAGGCTTGAATTTGGACTTGATAGCTTGGCCTCGATCATGATTTTGACTTCGGCTCGGCTGTGATTTAAACTTTAGCTTGTCCTTAATTTTGATCTTAGCTTGGTTATGAATTTGACCTCAATTTGGCTTATGTTTTAACCTTGGATTGGTTTTTTGATGAGCTCGGCTTACTAAGGTTAAATTTCTATAGACCTTGAACTTGTATGATCTTTACCTCAGATTTGTCTTGCTTTCACTTCAGATGGATCTTGAACTTGACTTTGGATTGATCTTGAGCTTGACCTCAGATTGGTCCGGGTTCTAACTTTAGCTTCAGCCTTCATTTTGACTTCAGCTTCGACCTTAGTTTCTTGAACTTAGTTATGATTGGCTTTGGGTTCGACCTTGGTTTTGATTTCCTATAGCCCTATGAGAAAGAAAAGAAGGAAAAAAAATAATGGATAGAAGTTTACAAGTCTCTTACTATGAGTTTTCTGTTTGGGAGATCTTGGGTTCTATTTGACCCCTTCTTGTTATTGGCTTTTTGCGTTGGAATATTCTGGTTCACATCAGATTTTGTCTTCTTCTTCTCTTTTCTATTTTTTTTTGAATGCATGTGTATTAATTTGGCTTCAATGGATCAAATTTATAGAGCCACGTGTAAAGGTTGTGGCTTGTTGCAGGTGGCTTTAAGGTTGCTCCAAGTTAGCTTCGGTGCTGTAAGATGCGAGATGCATATAGGAGGACATTGAAAAAGGTTGAATGAATGCACATGCAGGGGACTTCGACTGCATTTGGAGAACATGGATGAGGACTTTGGTACCCACGCATGAGGACTTCGAGGGCTGCTTGGTGGCGGGTTTAGCTGTGCTGGAGGTGCACGGATCTTGGCACCATCATGATAAGTTCGTTGACATCTATGCACGTGGAGGAGGGTCAGTGCTATTGAGAGTACTTTAGCCATTCCTGGGAATGCAGAGGAGAAGGTCAGCATGTAGGGAGAACATCCGTTGGACACATGTGCAAGTGCGTTGGTTGGGGAGGTTCAGCTGGCTGGCTTCTTCTTTCCTCCTCCTCTTCTTCCTTCCTTTTTTTTTGGGGGGGGTGGGAGGAGGGGGGGGGGGGGGGGGGATCAACGCTACCGAGGATGTCTACCATGTGCGGGGAAAAAAAAAAAAAAAAAAAAAAAAAAAAAAAAAAAAAAAAAAAAAAAAAAAAAAAAAAAAAAAAAAAAAAAAAAAAAAAAAAAAAAAAAAAAAAAAAAAAAAAAAAAAAAAAAAAAAAAAAAAAAAAAAAAAAAAAAAAAAAAAAAAAAAAAAAAAAAAAAAAAAAAAAAAAAAAAAAAAAAAAAAAAAAAAAAAAAAAAAAAAAAAAAAAAAAAAAAAAAAAAAAAAAAAAAAAAAAAAAAAAAAAAAAAAAAAAAAAAAAAAAAAAAAAAAAAAGAAAAAAAAAAAAAAAAAAAAAAAAAAAAAAAAAAAAAAAAAAAAAAAAAAAAAAAAAAAAAAAAAAAAAAAAAAAAAAAAAAAAAAAAAAAAAAAAAAAAAAAAAAAATAAAAAAAAAAAAAAAAAAAAAAAACTTCAGCATCGCTGCGATGAGCTTGGTCATGCTTGGGTGTGGGGGAGAAGGTCGGAGCCACTGCGGTTTGCACCTAGGAGCACAGGGGAGGAGCTCGACCATGGCTGGGGGTGCACGAGGATGAGAAGGGCAGCCCGAGGAGTCGCTCGAGCATGCGATAGAGGGAAGATCGATTGGAGGAGTCACTCGAGCACATGGGAGAGGAAGATCGGCCAGAGTCATTGCACGGGGGAGAGGGGAGCTCGGTTGGAGTCGCTTGGGCGTGGGCTTGGAGGAGGCTGACTGACCATGCGACGGGCATAGGGAAGGACTTTGGTGCTACCGTGATGAGCTTGGTCATGCCTGGGCATGGGGGAAAGGGTCGGAGTTACTGCAGGTTGCACCTGCAAGCGCAAGGGAGGAGCTCGGCCACGGCTAAGGGTGCATAGGAATGAGAATGTTGGTCGGAGGAGTCGCCCGAGCATGCGGTACGTATAGGGAAGATTGACCAGAGGAGCTTAGGTGCAAGCTTGGAGGAGGCTGGTCAAATGTGCAATGGGTACGAGAAATGATGGCTGGACATGTGATGGGGTACGGGGGAGGACTTCTCTTGCAAGTACG